>CM059867.1:64691366-65226167 GCA_030490815.1 Acer saccharum
GAAAACCTAGCGCTTTAAAAACACAAACAACCGAAGACAAATTTTCCTAATATTACCGGTTAGTACTCTTTCTTTCTTTTTCTATAATTTCATAATTAGTTTTATTAATTTATTTTAGACAGATTTTGTTATGAGTTTTTTATTTTTTTGGGTTTGAGATGTTAATTTTCGTAAGAAAAAAAAAAAGGTATATATATAACCATCAATTGATGTATTATGTTTGCTGCTCTATTTCGGTTGCTTTGGCTTGGTGTTTTGTTTGTTGTGGCGCTGTGTGCTGAAGTTTGTATCCTGGCTAGCTTCAATTGGGCCTTTTTTATTAATAAATTCTGATATATTTGTATATTATATATATTATACGATTTTCTCTTATCAGTTCGTCCTGACAATAAATTTATCAGGACAAAGAATGTAGACCACTAGATTTACATACTTTGACTTAAAGTGTATACACTTGTCAAAACTTCTCCACAATCTTCGTCCTGATATATTTATTTGTCATGACGAACTGACAATAGAAAGACTGTATATATATATATATATATATATATATATATATACGGAAATTCTATTATCAGTTCGAACTGACAAAAGTTATATCAGTTCCTTGCATGTGGGCCATTGGATTTAAATACTTTGACTTGGCTATATGCACTTGTTAGTCAAAGTATTTAAATCCAGTGGCCCATATACAAGGAACTGTATATATATATATATATATATATATATATTATGTATTATGGTTTGTCTCATTGAACATTATTGGTGGATGTAAATCAACAAAAGTAACCATTACAATGAGAAATTAATCATGTTGTTATTCATTGATAATGATATTCAATTTAGAACAAAAAAAAAAAAAAAAAAAAAAAAAAAAACCAACATGTCCACAAACCAACCAATCCAAAATAATATAAATTTGAAATATTATTAATAACTAAATAAATTTATTTTATAATTATTTTGCATGTTAGAGTTGTCCTTAATATATTAAAATGTAAATATATAACAAATAATAGTTAGAAGGGTATAGAAGTAAAAGTATTTATTTTTAGATATTTATAACTTAAAAAAACAAACAACTTATCACTTATATTCAGTTTTCAGTGAAAAAAAACAAACATGTTTTTAGTTTTCAGTTTTCAGTCATTATTCAGTCTTCAGTAACATTCAGCACTGTTCAGTCTTCAGACAAAAAATCAAACAGGACCTAAGTATCTGTATATGATGATAAGGTAGTATGGTATTCTCCAAATGATTTTGTCTGGTCTTCTATGTTAACTAGTTCCAGTTGTTTTTATCAAAATTTATTTTAGAAATAATTCGACTTTATTGTGTCTACAGGATAGCTTTTGCATAGTTAGGGGTCGTTTATTTTTTTGTCTGAAGATTGAACAATTCTGAATTTTTTTAAGACTAAATAGGGACTGAAATCTGAACCTAAATGACATACTTGTTTTTTTTATTTTTTATTCTTCACATCTGAATGTACTGTCAACATGTTTGTTCTTTAAAATAAAATTATCTGAAAATAAGTCATTTTACATTTATACACATGCTAATTAAAAGAATGAAATTAACATGCACCATTCTTTATAAGAAAGGTTCAAGTTCAATTTATTGTAACAATAAAAAGGTTCAAGTTCAATTTTGCACATTGTCCACGTTTCCTGTGTATATAATTCAGGAACCATTTTTGTTTTTTTGGTTTCCCGAATCATATGCATCGTAAACCAAATAAAAAAAAAGGGTTCTTGAATTTTTATTTTTATTTTTGAAATAGGTTCCTGAATTATATGCATCGGTTTCTATATATATATATATAATTATTCTATAACATCTTCAAGCCACAAATTAGTTAAATAAAAAAAAGTAAAAAGTTCTTGTCGGATTTGATAGGAGAGAAATTCAATTGTTGAATCCTAGAAAGATTTCGGTATAAAAGTCTTTTTTTTTTTTTTTTTTTTTTCTAAAGTGACTAGGTTTTTTTTTTCCCCTTCTAAAGGCAATTTAAAATAAGAAAAATATTAAAGAAAGAATTATACACCATATCAAATTAGAGTTCAAAATTTTTTTTGTCACTATCAGAGGAGCTTTTTGTAAGAATATCACCACTTTACTAATGTAAGTTTAAAAGGCACCTATTTAGGTGACCATACAAAAATACCATCATTTGTCTGTTTGTGTCTTTTTCAAACGTTGAGAGAAAAAGTTTGAGAGAGAAAACCCGACGGCGCAACAACCCTAAACTCGACTAAAATCATACGGCGAACCATCGGCGACGGTGCTATAGAAATGGCATCGACGAGAACTGACCGGCGAACTCAAAGGACAGTGGTAAGTGTTTCTGACGCGTTTTTTTATCTTGATAATTTCATGTGTGTTTGTATGCCATAGATAATAAAGTAGATTAGGTTTGATTTGATTTGTTGTTGATTATGTTTGTTGTATTAGGTTAGGTTAGGTTTTAGTTTCTGAAAAAAAAATTGTTTTGAAGACGATGAAGATCTAGGTCTCCGAGCCTTTCGTTTCAAGCCTTTTGTAACTCTCCTCGAGCCTTTTGTAACTATCCCCGAGCCTTTTATAACTGTCCCTGAGCCTTTTGTTTCAAGCTTTTTATAACTTTCCCCAAGACTTTTATAACATTCCCCAAGCTTTTTAAAATCACCGAGCCTTTTATAACTTTTTTCAACCTTTTATAACCGTCCTCGAGCCTTTTCATGCCTTTTCAATAGTAATCCAAGCTTTTTAATTATTTTTATCAATAAGTTAGTGAATTTTGATTCCCCGAGCCTTTTAATACACAGTTCGAGTCTTTTCATACACTACCCGAGCCTTTTAATGAAGTGTTCGAACCTTTTCATACTATACCCGAGCCTATTCATACTTTACCCGAGCTTTTTCATGAAGTGTTCGAGCCTTTTCATACAATGTCCGAGCCTTTTGTTTGAGCCTTTTCATGAACTTATATGCTTTTTTTTTCTGTGAATATGTAGTCGAGGAATCAGCTAAAGGATTCGCTTAAAACCCCAACGGGAGCATGGTACAAGGGAAAAATTACTCGGCATGACCATTTTGAAGACCTCAGAGATATCGACAACGCACTTGACAATGTACTTGAACATCTGAAGATCGAAGACCGACGTCGGTATACTGAGTTGTGTTTTGGTCATTTCCTTCAGATGCATCGTGACATTCACTTTTCGGCTGGGATTGTCCATCGGCTACTTTTGCGCGAGTTGCATCACGATGGCCCGAAAGATAAGATGAGATGAGATGAGATGAGATGAGATGAGATTTTTGTTAGGTAAGCATTCGGTCCGGTTCTCGAAGGTTGTGTTCTATTAAATCACCGGTTTGAAGTTTGGAGTCATTCCCGACACGGCGAGCTATGATATGATAGAGAATGGCATACACGAGTGGTACTTTCAGGGTCGAGACATCGAGCTTGAAGAGTTGAGAGCGGTGCTGCGGATTGGTATTTTTGTGGAGCAGTACGATGTGGTGAAGCTGTGCTTATTGTTTATGCTCAACTGGATACTAATGGGGGTGGACGAGAGAGATAAAGTTCCATTATGGCACTTTTGCCTAGTTGAGGACTTGGACGCTTTTGATGCGTTCCTGTGGGGAGCACATTTGTATAGGCAGTCTATCTATGGTTTCAAGCATGCGTTGGATGGTCGACGGGAGCGGTTCAAACAACGACAGCAAGAAAAAGGTACTGACGTACACACCATCAAGACGTACAATTTATACAGTGTATCACACGCACTGTTGGTGAGAATTTAGAATTTGAAGGCGAACTTTATTTGTAATTTTTTTTTATATGACTGATGTATTTACTTTGTTATCTATTACGCAGATATTTGCTTTAGAGGTTATCCTCGAGCTTGGCAATAAAAAATGTGGGACCCGCCGGTTAATCGAGCTACCCCCCCCCCCCCCCCCCCCCCCCCCCCCCCCCCCAACGTATTCTAAAATGGGAGTTGAATAAGCGACCGAGGGGGGAGAAGCTAGATAAGATTTTCACTGAAAGGGTAAGTATCTTTTTTGTTAATGTTCACATAGTTATTAGTATGTATACGATTATAATGTCTAACTCCGATTTCAGATGTTTGCACGGTATGAATTGGAGCTAACGACTGCTGAGAAGGCTCAATGATACTACGAAGGCATAGAGCTGGGAGGTAGTCTGTATGATTCCAATGCCGCTGATATACCCTGTCACCTCCTAGATCTGAAACTACATATGACAATCGGACCCAGTGATACAGAGGGTCTGTATTCTAGACCCAATGATACGGATGGTCGGCATTCTGGACCCAATGATTTGGAGGGTCAGTATTCGGGACATAGTGATACGGAGGTTTCAGACTAGGAGGGTCGTAGTGGCAATCCCCTAAGGAGTCGTAGGCGGGTACGATTCACTTTGCCTAAACAGCCTCGACCTGAAGGTGATTCATGATGAGGCATTTAAGGGCATCTAAAGGTACATAAAAATATTAGAACCGCATTATTTAATTTCAATCAAGTTAACGATTTTAGTACTGATAGAGTTTGCAATCCTTTCAGGATCGCTGGAACAGTAAATTCACTGAAGTGATGGATGCTTTCAGAGATTTACGTACGGATGTGATGGCTGCTATCCGAAACAGTGATGAGAAACGAGATCAGCAGCATAAGGAGTTGCTGGGATTGATCTGAGCGCTTCAGGGTCGGACGGCGCAGTCCCATATGGATGGTCCACTAGAGGATGACCCACCATTCGATGACCATCACGGTTATGGAGACTTTAGTCTCACAGACAGGACAAGTACTCATCGGGATGGGACAGAGACCAGACATGGGCGGGCACCTTTCATGGACACAGTATCCGATCAGCAAGGTCCTATTGTGACTGAACGAGATGAGGTACCAGGTGGTGGTACAAAGACAGCACTAGTGGTACACTCGGTACCTGGTGGATCAGAGATAGCAGTGGTGCTACATGAGGTACCTGGTGTATCACAAACAGCAGTGGTGGTACATGAGGTACCTGGTGTATCACAGACAGCACTGTTGGACCATCATGTTCACACAGTGCAGCACACCCCTCATCCGACTGATCCTAACGCTTTGCGACCCTTTAAGCGATCCCGACGTAGCTCCCCCATCCAATCGGTCCAACTAGAGCGCACCTCTCCCCATATCGATCCACGGAGGCAGAGTTCCTCCTCACATCATGCCCCTCATCAAAGCGATCCACGTGGGCTAAGTTCCTCCTCACTGCGTACCCCTCATTAGAGCGATTCACGAGGGCAAAGTTCCTTCTCCCAGCGCACCCCTCTTGTCCAGTCCAGTGCAGTGCTTAGGACCTTAGTCTGCCCCCGGATCAGCGTCATCAGTGGGTTCGTAGGCCAGGTTGGATGTTGATGTCCTTATTCATCGACCCTTGTCGATCGAAGAGGCCAAGGACAAGTCCACATTCATCATCAAAGCATGTATTCAGGCCTTACGATTTGGTACATCCTGATCATTTTCTGGCCTACCAAGCCTACAAGAGGAACACGACGGAAGAATTGTAAGTATAATTGTACAATTTACAATCTTTTCAAATTATTTCTTTAACACCTAAGTAATATTACTTGGTTATCTAACGTTTTCAACAATTATACAGACGTGATGTGGATGTACATATAGCAGTGGGTGTCACTTGGTTCCACCGGCTCCAAACAAACTTTATGAAGTTAGAGGATACGGTATATTCCTTACTTTAACTGTCTGTATAAGTTTGTATTAGTAATGGTTGAATCCTAACAATATTAAATGTTTACATTTCAGCACATTGACACGTACTTGAAGATTCTGCGGAAGTGCCTGCTAGCATACCCCACTGTATACCGTCAGAGGTTCAACCTACTGGATTCACAGTTCTATGTAAGTGTTTGTATTGTTAGGTTTTCGTTTGTGACATGATGTGTTTCATACATCTTTTACCTAAAGTGGTAAATTTTCTATGTACAGTCTATGTTATATATTCAATAGGGGCAAATGTTTGGCAGTGGGGTTGTGGGCAAACCCCCTCCGGAGTGGGTTTTGTTGGATCACAGGTGGTCTGATGATGACCTGATGACGGTCCGAGGATTGCTTCCTGCAGGAACCCGACCATGGCACCAGGTTAACGCGGTGAGTGTTTAAATTACATGGTTTTAATTGTTAAATACTATGTTTAAATTTCACCTTGATAACACTATGTTGAAACACGTACAAGTTCTGATTCCTTGCAACCTGGGACGTCATCATTGGGTACTGGCCAGCGTCGACCTCTCAGAGGGGAAGATCTACCTGTTAAATCTGTTCAGACAGGAGGTGACATGGGACTACAGGAATAAGCAGGTCGCATGCTTAAGGTGGTTTATACCCTCGATGTTGAATCAGGTCGAGTTTCACAAGAATAAACGGGAGGAAGATCCGACGTACAAACGTTCGAAGAGGCCCTTTCGAATGAGCATCGTGGTTGGCCCACGTGTGCCCCAACAACAGAAGGGGTATGATTGTTTCAAGAATTTATTAAATTCCAATTGTTTTGAATAAATTCCCTTTTAACGGTTATACATGTGGTGATATGTAGGGGTAACTGTGGTGCCCATACTTTGTGATTGGCAGAGTACTTGGTGGCAAACAGGATGAAGTTTAATTGGACGGAAGAGGATATGGCCACTATCCGGGAGAAGATGGCCGTGGAGGTTTTTTGCAAATCGATGCCCAATTTTGTTATGTAGTTGATGTATATTAGGGTTGTTCTCTAACAGTTGATGTACATAACATTTGAATTTTCTATTTCAGTTATTCAATTCCAACACAATTTAAGTGACAAGTCATTCAATTCCAACACGATTTAAACAACACGATTAAAATGAACAACTAAATGTAAATCAATTTCGGAACAAAAAATAAATAAAAACAGTTCAACATAAAAGCATAACACAACTGTATCGAGCATGGTTCCCAAAGTCTGAACGATGTTAGAAGATATTAGCAATCGCAAGCTTTTCTGGTGGCAATTCGTTTTCCTCTTGTACTGCCTTGTTATGTTTGATCGCCTTCCTCAACGGCTCGATTCATTCCATGGTAGAGTCCTTCTGGGGACAATTTTGTTTGTTGTGTCTAGTTGAATGACAGATGCTGTACTTGCGACGGTATTCCTCGGGGACAATTATGCTGAGATCTTCATTAACTATAGGCGGGTTAGAACACCTCTTACTATTATGTCCTGGTTGTCCACATCTTCTACACGACTGTATGGTTGTCCACTTCGAAGACGAGGCATGTCGACCCTCCATCGGGCAGACCTGATTGTCTCTTTGTCTTTGGACTTAAAAGCACCTGCGCTGCGATGTCGGATGGCACTACCCATGAAGAATGATGGCCAATAGGCATAATAGGAACCGAGTATGCATCAATAAGTGTCTCCTTCTTGTAGTAGTCCACACATAGAGATGTGAAATCCACGTTCCGCTCCCTGCAACAATGAAAACAGTGAGATTCACATTTGGGTAATATAAAGCGTTAACTATAACTTGTCATGTACCTTGCCGCTGCAAGTGCGTGTGAACATGGAAAAAAGTCCATTTGAAATTTGTTGCATGTGCAAGTCTTCCGGGCTAAATTAACCGTCCACTGTTTTCCCTTGTGTTAGACAGAGAATATGTTCCGATCAACTGTATTTACGGTCATATAACTGCACTTCTCGACATGTTTTAGGATCACAAGATATGCTGCGTCGGTCAATCCATGATGCATGGACCGTGCAGCTGTATGACGATCGTGAAACCACTTTTGTAGCATATTCCTAATGAACTCTGCCAGTGTCATCAATGGCAGTTGCTGTGCAAATTTTAGGCATGAGTTTATGCACTTTGCAACATTTATGGTCATCACCCTGTACCTTCTTTGGGGACAGTGTACGCCGGACCATTTGTGTGGACTTGCAGCAATGGTATAATCGAATGCAACCTTGTGCAGCTTACGTAACTCCTCCATATGGCGATTATACTTCATTTCACTGTACGACCTAGCTGCGTCATCCATTATGTCGACAACATCCTTTCTGTGGAATCGCTTCTTCATATTTTCACTAAAATGCCAGCAACATATGGTATGGGTTGCATAAGGGAAGACTTTTGAAATCCCTGCTTCAATGCTTGCATGACGATTGGAAATGAAAACCAGATCATATATATGACCAAGGGCACCCCTCAAGCATTCCAAAAACCACTCCCATGAAAGGTTGTTTTTTGAGTCACCGTACCCAAAAGCAATTGGATACATCTGTTCGTTTCCATCTTGTGCAGTTGCAACAAACATTGTACCCCCGAATCTTCCCTTCAAATGGGTACCATCAAATGCAATCACATGACGCGTACACCTCTGGAAACCTCTAATTGAGGACCCTAACGACATGAAAAAGTACATGAATTTACCATCGTCTGCGCACTGTAAGTCAGTGATTGTGCCAGGATTTTGCTGTTCTAGAATGTATGCAAAAGATGGAAGCAGCTGGAAAGTTTCTTCATGCGTTCCATAGATCAATGACAATGCATATTACAGGGCATCATGTGCCTTACTGTACATGATTTGGATGCCATACATTGTTTTTATATTGGCGATTACGTCCTTGGGACACATGAGACGACCATCATGTTGTTGAAGTCTAGGTGCAACGACTTCTCCGATTGTGACTGCACTAGCTTGTCGGTGGCGATGGTGAATCTCCTCCAAGGGATAACTGTGTTCGTTGATAAAACTTCTGACTTGAAAGTAAGTTCCTTCAGCTCTCCTCACTACTCTTAATTTTCACGTACAGTCGTCAAAGATGCAAACTAGATGTAAAGTTATCTTATTGGATCTTTTCACCTTCTATTCAAAGTTCTGCCGCATTGAAAAATGGCTAACTAGCCTTTCCAAATCCTTTTTGCTCCGAAAAAATTGACCTTTATAAATCATGGTTCTAGGTTCTTGTGCTGCCAAGGTACTACTTCTACCAATACCAAATGAGTATGAATCTACTTCGGGAATAACCCACGTGGTGGTATTATCGGAATTAGATGCAGTTACATTATGCTGGACCTCGAAAGTCCCAGGCATAGAGCAACTAACTCCTTCTACATGTCTTCCATGTCTTTGAATTTATGCAGGCTCTTCATCCACATTTGCTACATCATCAACCTGTACATTATTTGGCTCATTATCCACCTCATGGTTCGGCTCATTATACTGTTCATTGTACAGCTCAATTCGAGAACCAAACACAAAGCCAAATTGAGGTTCAACTACATTTGCATGGTCGACCGCTACCAGTGGGACACCACATATGTTTTCCCCACCTTCGGTGAACATTTGGTTGCTACCGCTAAAGGATCCAAATTGTTGGGTATTTTCAGGAGGAGTAATATCATTCCTTATCACAACTCCAGCTATCCTCTCAGTTAGACTGACACATACTTGAGGGATCACCCGCTCTTTCCCTAGCATAAACTGAACATCATCGTCATTTGTTATAAATTTATGACATGTACTGCTATGAACGATTGATATTGATGATAGATCAACATTGAATTTGTTTACAGCATACTTCACAATGGTATGCACGATCGCCAACAATTCTTCGTAAGTCATATTCCTTGACACATACATTCCTCGGTTATTAGATCCAACAAACCTCTGACTTCCGTCGGGTAACTGTTCTTATCGACCGTTGTAAAATATTACTATTCTAACCCGATTCATGATGCTGTCAAATTAATCATCACAAACCATTAATCATAACTCGGATAATGAAATATTTCAAATAAATTCTGTTGACGGTGAATTTTGGATTAACACGTACTCAACAATAATGTCAAATTAAATAAGGAATAAGAAAATAATCAATGAATGCAAGAGACGGATTTTACGTGGAAAACCCTTGAATGGGAAAAAACCACAACGCCCTAAAGGGCAGAGAAATAATACTATGATTAATTATAATGTTACACACTCAGATCTCTCAGACAATTGCTCTTTTCTCTCTAAGTTTTCAAATCCCTTTTTGTTGGAACAAGAGGTTCTATTTATATCATGCTAGCTATGGCTTCTCCTAGCTCATGCCGTGTTGGTGGAGGGATTTCCTCTTTGATTCACATTAGGAGTCTGATGTTGTAGACGGATTAGGATTTATTTCCTTTTTGGACCTCTCTAGGTCGAGATCAGCTTACTCTTTTCCTCAATGTATAGTATCTCTTTAAACCCTTCCCCTGGTGACTCCTTGTTGTAAAGGGTCTACTGGAGTGAGGATATTGTTCCCGTGTTTTCGCTGAGTAGGTTTACGCTGAGTGAGTTTAAGCGGCGAACACCCTCATTCCTGGAGGTTGATTTCTCTTGGCGAATACATTTCTGACTTTAGCGAATACGTTTTTGACTTTGGCGAGTACATCTTCAACTTTTACTAATCTGAGCGTCGTGGCTTGCTAGTATGTTGATTGGTCCACGTTTTCTTTGTTGACTTGGTCAAAAAGGTGACGTGGCCATATCCTACTTACTTTTCATCATCTATTTTGCTGACGTGTCTTCTAGCCAATTATTTATATACAACAAATTCAAATATTACATTAACAAAGGCTCGGGTGAGGATATTGGAAAGGCTCGGGTAAGACATGAAAAGGCTCGGGGAAGACATTACATGAAAAGGCTCGGGGAAGACATTACATCAAAAGGCTAGGGGAAGACATCAAAAGGCTCGAAGAAAAGGCTCAAGGAAAAGGCTCGGGGAAGACAACAAAAGGCTCGGGAAAAAGGCTCGGGGAAGACATCAAAAGGCTTGGAGAAGTAATGAAAAGGCTCGGAGATCCAAAAATTCTCACAATGGCTTAAGGTTTACAAAATACTGGGATAACATATGAAAAACAACAAATGAAAATTTGAACAAATTAAAAGAAGTATTTGCAAGAAATATTACCTTATTGTACTGAAGCACGTCTCTTCTTTATAAGTTGAAGAAGAAAGTCGAGGCAACCTTGAACTTTTATTTGAGAGAGAGAGAGAGAGAGAGAGAGAGAGAGAGAGTTATTGAGTTAACACTACTGTCGTTTTTGTTGGAAGTGTGGAGAGAGAAAAGTACAAAGAGATTAACATAAACTCATATCTAAGGGCAATTTTGGTAGTTCATCATAATAAGTGCCTTTTAAACTTAACTTATTAAAGCATTGACAATGTCACCAAATCAGTTTGAAAATGTGACATTTTCCACCAATTCCACTATCAAATTACGATAAATTTAGAAATTTTAAAAAACAAGTAAAACAACTTAATGGATTCAATTCAGACCCATTAAGTTTTAGTCGGTTTTATAAACAAACTTGTTTTTTTTATTCAGATTCTCAGATCACCGAAGTACATCAACTAATTAATTACTTGTTCCATTTTAATAAAACTTGAATAATCAATAATAAGATATTATGCCGAAAATACCCAATAGGATCCGAATAAATGAATCGAGACTTGAGAGTCGAGACCCATCTCCAGAGTCCAGATTCTCTACCCTGATATAAAAGATCAATACATCATCGTATTTTCTATTGGCATTGTAGTTTAATGAGCCAATATGACGACAATTTTGCCTTCTTAAAAGCATGGCAGCAATTCATGAACTTTTATAAACTTTCATTTTTCTAAATTTATTGTGTATTCATTCTTCCATTCTAAATCCTAATATATATATATATATATATATATATATATATATATATCACTAGTAGAAATTTAGTCTTTCTAGACAAAATTTTAGGAGACAAAGCAAGATTTGTAGCCATAGGTAACTTTTCTCCACAAAATGAATTTCGTCGGGAAAGATAATTTTTCGTCGGGAAAGGTAACCTTTCCCCATAAAACTCAAAATTCATCTGTAAAGGGTACAAAAATTTTCCCAACCTTTCCCCACAAACGAGTTTCGTCGGGAAAGGTAACCTTTCCTCATAAAACTCAAAATTCATCTAGAAAGGGTACCAAAATTTTCCCAACCTTTCCCCCACAAACAAGTTTCGTCGGGAAAGGTAACCTTTCCCCACAAAACTAGAAATTCGTCTGGAAAGGGTATAAAAATTTTCCTAATCTTTCCCCACAAACGATTTTCATCGGGAAAGGTAACTTTTCCCCACAAAACTCAAAATTCGTCTGGAAAGGGTACAAAAGTTTTCCTAACCTTTCCCCACAAACGAGTTTCATCGGGAAATGTGACCTTTCCTGACGAAACTCAAAATTCGTAGGGAAAAGTTAACGAAAATTTTTCCCAACAAACATTGTATTTGAAGGGAAACGTTAATTAAAATTTAAAAAATATATACTAAAATTAATTAATAAATTAAAAAATATATGTGCTAAAAAATATTAAAATTTAATTAATTAAAATTAAATTTTTTGGGTATGGGGATGGGGGAGGTCACACTATCCCCATTTCCCCATTTTCCCTAAATCATATATAAATATAATTATATATATATATAATTATATTAATATGTTATATATATATATTAATATATGGAATGCTTGTTTTTTATTGTTAATTTATAATTTTTAGTCAAATGGGGAAATGGGGGAACGGGGGGAAACGGAGAAACAGGGAAAATTTGGGAAAAACAGGGAAAAATGGGGAAAATGAGTATTGATCATTTAATTAAATAATAGAAATTAAAAAAAAAAAAAACGTTATCACCAAACCCGATTTGCAATCCAATAAATATTTTTCAATATATGTTTGTCATTCAAATTAGATTTTTGATTAGTTGAATAAATTTAAATTTATCTAACAAGTTTTATTTAAAAAAAATAATAATAATTCTAACAACTCATATAGGTTATATATAAATATAATGCAAATGTTAACAAATCAAGTGTTGTAGTCCAGTGGTAAAGGCTTACCACTTTGATATGAGGTTGCAAGTTCGATTTCTCATAACGACAATTAATTATCTATATTATCAATGGTGGGCCAGCGGTGGTCGACGGTGGGGTGGCCAGACGATGGATTAACTTTTAAAGTTCCAAAATCTTTGCAGACGAATGTATACCCTTTCCAGACGAATGTATTTCGTCGGGGGTACGGATATTGACACCCATAAAAATGATAAGCGCACCCATATTTATAAGTACACCCATGTCTAAAATTTAAAATTAAAACATTACTAGAAACATCCATCTTAATGCCAATAGTACCCTTATTTAAATGAATGTTTTCATTTTAATACAATTTATTTATAAATCCTCAAAAGTTATTAATACACCAAATTTTACAAATGATAAATTTTTAAGTTCTCCAGACTTGAAAACTCTCATAAGTTATAGCAAGCTTTTGTCCAGATTTACTGATCATTAGGTGAGAATTGACGATGAGGAAGTGAATTTTTGTTGAGTTCGATACTTAAATACTTCTCAAGTCCACATTTTAGCTACCACATGCACATTCTGGGAGTACTTAGCCTATCAGGGGTTCCTTATGCACAGTTGCAAACGTATCACTAAGATGTAGTTTGAAATTGCATGTTATCAGACTTGCTGGAGAACCATCGGTTGGATCAGTTACTATTGATGTTTGAAGCTATTTTGAAGAAACGTGAACGGGGAATCATTAATAAATAAAAATAGTAAATATTCAAAAAAAAAAAATTTATTAAGAATATTCAAACTATTAACATAACCCATGTTTAATTTCACTTGACGTAGTTTTCACCCTTTTTTTTTTTTTTTTTTTTTTTTTACTATTGGCTATTTCTTCTTTTGAGCTTTAATTCTGGAAAAAGCAAATCACACACCACTAATCCCCAAACTAATGGTGACCACGGTTCGGTTTCGGTTCGGTTTCGGGTCGAAACCAGCGGTTTCGGTTTGGGTGGCACCCTAAACTGAAACCGAAACCGAAACCGAAAAACCGGAATAATGACCGGTTTTCGGTTTTTTTTTTTTTTATTTTAATTTTTTTTTTTTTATTCTTCATTGTCAATTTGTCCATTGATATAACAATACATATATGATACAAATTGTTTGGGTTTCCGTTTTTTTAATATTTTTTTATAAATTTTTATTTTTTGAATTTTTTGAATTTTTGACCTTTTCATTGATTATTATTATAATAATATGATATATAATAAAGATTGTTTGTATGATTAAAATCTTGACAAATAATAATAAAATCTTGTATTTATTAAATATAAAATCATGAAGTTGTAAATAAAAAAATATTTACAAACATTTTCATTGAAGTATTTAAGTATTTCACAATGTTTAGAAGAAAAAAAATTGACATTTATTAATAAATACAATTTTACAATTTCACAAAATAAATAAATAAATTACAATTGGCCTTGAAGGCTTGAATTCAAATATACAATATTACAATGTAACAAAGTTAAAATAAAAAAAATTAAAAAAAAATAAAATATCGGCCTTGCACTTAATTTTTTACCACAATTAAGCTGCCTACGTATACTCCACCAATGTAGAGAAATCAAAGGCCACGTAGTTCTTTTACCTTTAATTACTTGCTCGGTGTTGGAGGTTGGAAGTTGGAACAGAATCTATTCGCTGCCTTCCGTTCCTGTGGTTTGGTCACCTTCGAAGAAGTCGTTAACTATCTCCGGCTGGAGTTCTTGTTGTCTATATTTTGCCTTCGTCCAATCATCAACACACGCCTGCATTTCAAGTGATTGTGGACACATAACCGACCGTCTTGGGTCTAAAATATTTCCACCTGCACTAAATTCTTGTTCCACAGCAACTGTAGAAACCGGCGTTCCAAGAATTTGTTTGGCAATAATAGCCAAAATTGGATAATCCTGTTGATGACTCTTCCACCAATCCTGAAGACTAAATTTATCATCTGGAAATTTATGCTCGTCTTCTAAATACCGGTCAACCTCAGATGCAGATGAGGATGAAGAAGATGTTTTTAATTTTTTGGATCTTTGGGAAAACAGTAGATCCCCTAAACCCTGTAATTTAAATTTTGAGGAAGAACTACTAGCACCAGATGGTCTAGATGTGGGTTGGGGTTGTGAAACCGGCACGTTCAAAGACTGACCATATATTTTAAGATATTCATCGTATAATTCATAAAGTAAAGTCTTAACGGAATCACAACAATCAAGAACATCAACTTCTAAACCTAAACATTTGTAATAATTAGATAAATAAATATGCAAACATTCTAATTTAAAGCGTGGATCAAAACACGATGCAAGCAAGTAAATATTTGAAATCTTCTCATAATACTGACACCATTTTGCTTTCATGGCAGCAACACATGGACTCAATTGAACATCGAATTCACAGGCATTAAATGCACCAACAACATTAACACTTTGAACAATAAATAAATGAGTAGTGGGATAGTAAATACCAGATAAAGCATTGGTAGCATCATTAAAAACACGTAACAATTCAAGAATTTTTATACATACATCCCAATGGTTCAATTGAAGAGAAATTGAAGGAACATTATAATTAATAAAAGAAACTAATAAATCCTTATATTCAACACTTTCACAAAGTAACATATAAGTTGAATTCCAACGTGTGGTAATATCTCGAGAAAATTTTTTTGGACGCATACCATTCTGAGAGCAATATTTTAACCATTGTTTCTGGATTTTGCTATGCCTCCAGATATAGTTAATACTATCTCTAATTGGTCTAATAAAAGCAGAAAGCTCTGTTAATCCAGCTTGAACACATAAATTTAAAACATGGCATGCACAACGTTGATGAAATAATTTACCCCCAAAATAGGGATTGCACAAATCTGTTAACATAGGAATAGCTGCGGTATTGCTTGCAGCATTATCAAAGCCAATAGCAAAAATTTTGTTTAGTAAACTATACTCTTCAAAAATGATTTTAAGGAGTCGAAAAATATTTTTAGCCGAATGCGAGTCATCAAAAACATGAAATGCGAGAATTCTTTTTTGCATGTCCCAGTTATTGTCCATATAATGACATGTGACACCCAAATATGAATGACTACCAAAATTGTCGCTCCATATGTCGGCACATACAGAAACGCGACCTTGAAAATTTTCAAAAAATGTTTTCAATAATTTTTTTTATTTTTTGTAAATGCCATTTAGTGTACGTGTGAGAGTGGCTCTAGGAACACGTTGCATTGCAGGATTTAATGCATTTTGACAGTAATTAACAAAACCTACTTTCTCACCAAAACCAAAAGGTAAGTGTTCAATTGCAACCATTAATGCTAATTGTTCTCTATTTTTTTCAGACGTGTAATGAAATAATTGATTAAAAGAGGTTGCGTACCTAGCAATTTGGGCTTGGTTATTCGCCATCGCGTATTCAGACGGGTGAGTTTTTTTGATATGAGTCCACATCGTGCCATAGCCGAAGGTTTTTGGAACCTTGTATTTTTTGGGGCAGTAATTGCACTGAATGTTCCAATATGTACCATCAAAATTAATTTTCTTCATATGCACTTTGAAGAGATCGGACTTCGCTGGCTTTTCTTCTTCAGCATCACCTTCACCTGCAAAAAAATCATCCGAAGGGGGTGGGGGGTTAGATACATTTTCATAAACATTGTGGGTATTGTAAGCGGGGTTGAGTCCATCGAACTCGGGATTAATTTCAGGGGGAATAGGAGGAGAAGGCTGATTGGATCCAAATCGATCTTCAATGAACTGCTGAAAAGTCACATCGTCGGCAATGACAGCATCACCAATGTGTTGCAAGAAGTTTTCCACGTGACCCTTTCCTCTATTCACATTTCTTGAACCATCTCCCCCACTTCCACTTCCACTTGCCATTGAAAAATTAATAATAATATAATATAGATATATGTAAAAAAAATATTGTTGGAATAATGATGGTAACAAAGTAAAAAAAAATAGATGATTGAAAAAAAATATATTGTTGGAATAAGACTATAAGAGTGGTGAGCAAGTAAAAAAAAAATATATGATGGTAAAAAATATAAGAAATAAATATTGTATGCTAGAAAAAAAAAAAGAATAAATTTTTTTTATATGATAATGATATGAGAATTAAAGAAAATTGTAAATGTAGAGAGAATTTGGAATTTGAGATTGAGAGAGATATATGAATGAAAAAAATATATTGTTTGAATAAGAGTGGTAACCAAGTAAAAAAAATAAAATATATGATTGAAAAAAAATATATTATTGGAATAATAGTGGTAAAAAATGGAAGAAATAAATATTTTATGCTAGAAAAAAATATATAATAAATTATTTATATATGAAATGAGAAATTGAGAATTAAAGGAAATTGTAAATATTGAGAGAATTCGGAATTTGATATTGAGAGAGAATGAGAGAAGTTGAGAGTTGAGAGAGTGAGAAAGGTGTGAAGGAAAATAGGGGGGGGGGGGGGGGGGGGGGGGGGGGGGGGGGGGGGGGTGGTATTTATAGTTTGGAAGAAAGGGGTGGGTTTGCAAATAGATAAAATTTAAGGGTTAAAAAAAAAAAATGGGAGGCTGCCGTTCGGACCGGGCTGACGCCGCTGACCGGTCAGAACGGTCGTCTGGCCGCCCAGTGCCCAACGGCCAAATTTCAAATTTTTTTTTTTCAAAAATTTTGCCACATGTCAGTGGCTTATTGGTTAATATATATATATTTTTTCCCTTCCAACGGTTGGAAAGTAACCAACCGTTGGATTTGCTCAGACGCTGCCACGTGGCAGCGTCTGATTGGTAATTTTTTTTTTATTTTTTAAACAAAACCGGCGGTTTACCGTTGACGAAACCGTCGGTTTAACCGCCGGTTTTCGGCGGTTTCTGGAAGGTTTTCGGTCGGTTTTCGGACGGTTTCCGACCGGTTTCCTCTATTTTCAATGACGCTGCCTCTAATTGGGTTATATATATATTTTTTTAATTAATACAAAACCGGCGGTTTAACCGAAACCGCCGGTTTTGGCCGGTTTCCTACCACCCAAAACCGAAACCGAAACCGAAACCGGGATTTTCGGTTTCCAACCGGTTTCAAAACCGGCGGTTTCGGTTTTCGGTTTTCGGTTTTCGGTCTTCGGTTCGGTTTTGACCGTACGGTTCCAGTTTAACCGTTGACGAAACCGTCGGTTTGACCGTACGGTTCCAGTGCATCCTGATAGAATTATATAAGGATATTGAATGTGAGCCACTCGTTTTACATACTTTGACTTGGTATGTATGCACTTGTCAAATCACTGTTATAAATGAGTGGCTCACATTCAATATCCTGATAAATTATATCAGTGCATCCTGATAGGATCAGGACCGTATATATATATATATGGTAAATTGCATAAACTTACCCATGTTTTGATAATATTTATTAATTCGAGATCAAGTATTTTTTTAAAGTTCTTCTTATTTACTTGATTGCGAAAGTCAAGAAATGGTTGAGTTTGCTTTTTTGATTGCTTGCGTCTCTATGTTTTGAATTACTTTTTTTTTTTTAATCAATTTTATTTTGCTTTTAGTTTTATAAAGTATGTTAAATGAATTTGTGATTTGAATATTTCAATTTTTTAGTCATTTTTTTATGTGCCTACTTTGTATTTTCCTGCTTGTATTTTTTTTTCTTATAAATATTTTTATTCATTTTCGTGGTCAATGTTTTTTAATGTTGGGGCCGATTTATAATTACATAAATTTATAGGATCTTTTGTTGATTTTTTTTTAATTTTTTTTGAAATATATGGTCAATCCAAAACCTATGTACCCATATTTATTGCGGTGTTGTTATAGATATTGAAGTTACAGGTTAACGAGGCAATCAGCCTTTGACTAGAATAGAAAGAAATTGAAAGTGAAAACATAACATCAAACTCTCTAACAACAAATAGCAGCCGGAGATATGAAGGGTACTGACGGGAGAATAATTAATAAACCATGGATACTAGCTTACTTGCTTATAAAATTATAATGATTGAATGTGAAGAATTCAAGGCAAATCTAATTAATAGTCATTTTTGTATGTTTCTAGTTTCTACAAGTAGGAGAAAATCTTAGGAGCACCTTGTGTATCACTCGGGTCATTAAAAATTGACATGTGTCAACTTTTAAATTAATTTTAATATTTAAACAACTTTTATTTCTACTTTCTATATTTTTTAAATATTTCTTTAAATAAAAACTACCACATACCTCATTGGCTCAGTACACCAAGCAGACCAATTAGTGGTGATTATTGTATCGGGTGCATCCAAATTTTTATCCTACAAATAGAACCGCCAGGTCGACCATTTATCTTTTTGACTTTTTCTTCCATGGCGAATGCACGAAAAAGCAAAAACTATGAAATTAATATAGTAATACGAAGACATATAATTATATAAACACACAGGGATTGATATAATGCTTACGCCACGTGAAGAATTCTCTAAAACCTCACTCGCTCAGTTGTTAACAACTCCAGAATCACATAAAGCATGACACCACACGATTAATCATATTATAGTTAAACCGAGACAATATATATATATATATATATATATATATATATATATATATAGGGTGAAAATGGAAACTAACCAAAAATTAAGGAGGTTTATTGTTTTTGGCCTGAATTAGTATTTTGATTGTTTTTGTCAAAAAATCCACTTTTCGGACAAAAATACCCTTCATTCAAAAATTTTGCTTGGTGTGTTTAATTCTTTTTTGCCTGGTGTGTTTAGTCGTTTTGGCTTGATGTGTTTAGTTGTTTTGGCCTGGTGTGTTTAGTCATTTTGGCTTAGTGTGTTTAGTCGTTAGAATAATTGTTCTGAAACTTGACTGAGAGTGATGGTCATTTGGTTAAAAATTAAAATGATGTTAGTCATGTTATTGTCTATACATGTATTATTTATTTTGTATTTTGCATTGGATCTGATTAGAATATAAATAATCAAAGATTTTTTCCATTTGGACAAAGTAGACGGCTCACTCCTATTTGTTGCTGAATAATATAATGTTTTGGTATAAACTGTGAGTTACCCTTCAACTTTAATTTGCATCTTTAATTAAGCACACTGCACAATGTGGCTCAGGAATAAACACATTTGTTCAGTCTAACAACTTTCTAGGTTTAAGTCGTCGTCATTATAAGTAGCATATAAAAATAAAAAATCTTTAACTAAGCAGAAAACATAGAATTAATCTAATTAATCCAACCTAATAAATATTAAAATTTAGTTTAATAAATGTTGAAGTCAACAAAGATAGGAAATAGCTAGAGAGAATAAGAAGAATTTTTTTTATTTTTTTATTTTTGAAATATATGGTCAGTCCAAAACCTGTTTACCCATATTTATTGCGGTTTTGTTATAGATAATAGTGAGACCGCATATACAAAAAATCAAGATTTAAACCTTGATGTGGGTTGATATAGATATTGAACTCTCTGAGTCTCCGGCTAACGAGGCAATCAACCTTTGACCAGAATAGAAAGAAATTGAAAATGAAAACATAATATCAAACTCTCTAACAACAAATAGCAGCCGGAGATACGAAGGGTACTGACGGGAGAATAATTAATAAACCATGGATACTAGCTTACTAACTTATAAAATTATAATGACTGAATGTGAAGAATTCAAGGCAAATCTAATTAATAGTCATTTTTGTATGTTTCTACAAGTAGGAGAAAAACTTAGGAGTACCTGGTATATCACTCTTTTTAATTGACATGTGTCAACTTTTAAATTAATTTTAATATTTAAACAACTTTTATTTCTACTTTCTATATTTTTTAAATATTTCTTTAAATAAAAACTACCGCATAACTCATTGGCTCAGTACACCAAGCAGACCAATTAGTGGTGATTGTTGTATCGGTTGCATCCAAGTTTTCTCTTCTAAATAGAACCGCCAGGTCGACCATTTATCTTTTTGACTTTTTCTTCCTTGGCGATTTCTGTAATTATAATTGTAATGCACGAAAAAGCAAAAACTATGAAATTAATATAGTAATACGAAGACATATAATTATATAAACACACAGGGATTGATATAATGCTTACGCCACGTGAAGAATTCTCTAAAACCTCACTCGCTCAGTTGTTAACAACTCCAGAATCACATAAAGCATGACACCACACGATTAATCATATTATAGTTAAACCGAGACAATATATATAGCTTAACCACGTTAGCTCTCTATATATATGATTAATTAGAATATATTTATAATCATATTATAGTTAAGCTGAGATAAAACCAAAAAGGATCTTAACCACTTTAGCACTCTATATATCACATATTGCCTTTCTAATCATACTCATACTAATTATAAAGCGGCACTGCCATGGCTATCTCGTTTCCAGTTTAATTAATAGTCATTTTTGTATGTTTCTACAAGTAGAACCGCCGGATCGACCATTTATCTTTTTCTTCCTTGGCGATTTCTGTACTTATAGTTATGATGCATGGTAAAGACAAAATATAAAATTAATATAGTAATACACATCATTGCAAATGGTATATAAACGTAGAGGGATTTTCTAAAACTTCACTCTCAGTTGCTGACTCCAGAATCGCACAAAGCATGGCGTTCACTGGCACCAGACGATTAATTAGAATATTTTTTTAATCATATTATAGTTAAGCTGAGATAAAACTAAAAAGAATCTTAACCACGTTAACTCTCTATATAATCACATATTGCCTTTCTAATCATACTCATACAACTTATAAAGCTGCACTGCCATGGCTATGCCGCAGTTTAAAATCTCCAAGCTTCTCACTGTTTCTGATATTACTACAAAAGTTATGCTTCCCACCGAGATTCTAGTGTATATTCCGATTTTTCAAACAAAACATTTTGTAGATTTGCAGGTGGTGGATTCTACCAAACAAGTGTGGACACTTCGTTACTACACTCGGCCAACTGGGAACCGAGCAAGTCCCATTTTCACAACCGGGTGGCTTAAATTTGTTCGAGCTAAAGGTCTTAAAGTTGGCGATAAACTCATCCTCTGTGGGCAACAAGTTAGGGATTCAGATGGTGAAGTGCAGATGGAGTATAGTATTCAGGTGACCAGGACAAGTAATATCACTTATCAAGGTGAGCCTATTTATCTTGATGTGGAGAATTTTCTCTAATCATAAATATGAGAATATTTACAAATATCAGAGAAAATTCTTATAAATCTGTATGTAAATATCATAGAGTATTTTATGATAAGTGAAGAAGGTCATAGATTAAATCTGTATACTTTTTGATGTAGCTTCTTAATTATTAAACTATGGGATATGATTCTACGTACGATCTTCTCATCTTGCTCTTAATCATTTATATTCAACTTTTCATTTGTTCTTTCTTTTCAAAAAAAAAAAAAAAAAAAAAAAAAACTCTTTCTTTCTTTTTTTTTTTTTTTTGAAGCAAACAGCAAAACTGGTTCTAGCAAGAACCAAACAAACTACTAGGGCAATCACCATGCCGCAGATTATCTCTCCTAGGAGAGAAAGCCAAGGAAGTAAGATTATGGGCCAATTCGATCGTTCCCAAATCTAGGAATGAACTGATGACATTTAACAATCCCAACATCCTCACACAAGGCTATAATATCACCGAGGACAAAACCAGCCACACCACAGGGAAGACTGAAAGACGAATTGAAGCTGTTTTGCCAAGCACATGACCCCTTCACGCAACGCCAAAGCTTTACAACATCTTTGACAGAGCAACAACAACCTTACCCTCATGATCTCTAATAACAGCCCCAATCCCAACAACAATATCACACTCTTGTTTCATGACTGCTGCATCCGAATTCAATTTAAGGGATGCCCACTTCCCATCAGCACCAAAACCAGCAGGAAGTTTCTCAACTCTCAAGGCAGTCTGGGTGCTCTGATATTCATCAAGAAAGCCATCGATCCAATCCACAAGCTCTGCATATTCTCCCTGCCCAAAAAAAAAAAACTTTTCATTTTTTCACAATCCACAATCCACAACCATTGCTGGACCTGTTATTCTTTTAATACACAAGAAAAACCACACGAGTTTTCGCTTACACGAATATATATATATATATATTAATTTTCTATTGAAAACTTTTACAATACACACTTTAAGCACCTTTGATGAAATTGCATGTAATCAAATGTTTTTTTATAAACTTTTTTGTATACATCCTAATAAATTTAAAATACACATTTGGTAAAAATTTAGAAACTTTTTAGATTTGAGAACTATTTTTTTAATTTTTTTAATTTTTTAAATGGATTTTAGAAAGAATGAAATACATTTACGGAAAAAAATTTTAAAAATTAAAGGTCATCTCATACAGGGAATATATCCTATATAACATATGATTGGTACTAGAATACTATAATCTAATACAATCCAAACAAATTGCAATACAGTAGTGCAATGCACCTAATTAACCTGTCCAAGCCTTGTCATTATCGACCTCTCAACACAATTATTTTTTACAGTGTTCCAACTTCCAACTTATCCCACCAATATTAACAATTTTATAAACATGATCAATTCAATAAGTATTTGGAATGATATTAATTTAATGATCATCAAATCCTCTCACCTCTTCTTTTTTTAATAACACATGCGCTCATACACTAATATTGTTAACCATTGTTTCTTTTAAGCAATCCAATATTTCAATTAATTAATTTTATGAGTTTTTAATTTCAAATACTTATAATTAAGACTGTGTTTGATGGGTTGATATTCTCAAACACAAGCCTCACAACCGAACTCACACAAGACACCAGAAACTAAAGAAACAACACTCACAATATGCTGCCGAAGTGCAGTATTTTCTATTCAATAATTCAAGAGTTGCTGAAATAAAATTACAAGTCTTGCTTAAATAGCATCTAAACCCAAATAAATTAATGAAAGTCAAAAGGTAAAATAACTAGCAAGAAATTAGGAAATAAACTAGCAAACAATCAGGAAATAAAAGCTGGCCTAAAATTAGGAAATAACAAAAAGAAAAGATATGCAACAATCAGGGAAATTAGGACTATTTGCCAACATAATCCTTGAGATAGCAATGGGCTGAAGACTTTCTTTTGGGCCTGCTTGACAACTCCTCATTGGATGCTCCTGCATCAGACTCCCCAGGTTGGAAAGAACTAGCCCTCAAGTCTAAACCAGCAACCTCGTTCTCTCCATGATAAACTTGTAAATCAGAAACATTAAATGTAGGCAACACCCCAATATCACTCGGAAGGTCTAGCACATAAGCATTCTGGCCAGTTCGTGTCAACATCTTGTAAGGACCACCACCACGATCATGCAACTTACCGTATTTTCCACGTGGAAACCACTCCTTCCTAAGATTAATCCACACCAAGTCTCCTTCCTGAAATTATGTATGCCGACGATCGATGTTTATCAGCAATCTCCTTGTATTTTTTGTTGCTTTCTTCAAGTCGCTTTCTAACTTTCTCATGTAGCTTCTGAATATAATCAACCATATCCTTTGCATCACCGCTAAAACTATCAGTAGTTGGCAACGAAATTAAGTCCATTGGACTATTGGGATTGCGTCCATAAACCGCCTCAAAAGGGCTCATGTCAATGTTGCGATGCTTAGAACTATTATAGGCAGACTCAGCCTGTGGCAAACACTCACTCCAACCTGCCTTGTTATCCCCAACCAGTGACCTCAGTAAATTACCTAGAGTACGGTTAACCACCTCAGTTTGCCCATTTATTTGCAGATGATAAGCGTTGCTAAATTGAAGTTTGGGTCCCAACTTCCACCACAAGGTTCACCAAAAGTGACCCACAAACTTAGTATCCCTGTCAGATGTAATCGTACTAGGAATTCCATGCAATTTGACAATTTCTCGAAAATAAATATTGGCAATGTGACTAGCATCCATTGTTTTCTTACATGGTACAAAATGTGTCATTTTAGAAAAACGATCTACAACGAGAATAGAGTCATACCCTTGCTTTGTTCTTGGCAGCCCCAAAATAAAATATATGCTCACATCTTCCCATGGAGATTGTGGTTCAGGAAAAGGTGTATAAATTTTGGTATTTTGGCTTCGACTCTTGGACACATGACAAACTCGACAACGCTGCACATATTTGGAAACATCAGTTGGCAGCTTGGGCCAATAAAATCTTCCTCCCACCAAAGATAGTGTCTTGTCACGCCCAAAATGCCCACCCAGACCACCACCATGTTGCTCTTTAATAATCAAGAATCGTGAAGAGCAATCTAGAATGCATAGCCGACTCCCTTTGAATAAATACCCATCTTGAATATAAAAATCAAGTTTCGAATTTTTATCTTCACATTTTGCCCATTTACTGCCAAAATCAGGATCTTCTTTGTAGAGCTCCTTCAATTGCTCAAACCCAAGTACTCGAACTCCCATAATGGATAATAATGCCCTTTTTCTACTCAATGCGTCAGCCATTTTAATATGAACTCCAGACTTATGCTTGATCACAAAATCATATTCTTGGAGCTCCTCCACCCACTTAGCATGTTGCCGATTTAGTTTGTGCTGACCATTAATAAACTTCAACGCTTCATGGTCAGAATAAAGAATAAATTCTTTATAAATTAAATATTGTCGCCACTGCCTGAGAGATTGTATAATAGCAAAAAATTCAATATCATAAGTGGAATACCGTTGCCTTGTCTCATTAAGCTTCTCACTAAAGAAAGCGATCGACTTCCCTTCTTGGCTTAAAACTGCCCTAACTCCTACCTTTGATGCATCGCAATCAACTTCAAAGACTTTTTGATAATTACGTAACACAAGCACTGGAGCCTCTATCATGGCTTTTTTTTTTTTTTTTTTTTTTTTTTTTTTTTTTTTTTTTTAATGGTTTGAAAGCTCTTCTCTACAGCATTTGTCCATTTAAACACACTAACCTTCAAACAATCAGTCATCGGTGCAACAATAGATCTAAAATTTCGAATGAACCTGCGATAAAACGAAGTTAACCCATGAAAGCTTCGAATATCGTGAATAGATTGAGGCGTGGGCCACTCCAGGATTGCCTCAATTTTTTTTGTATCCACTTTAATGCCATCCACCGAAATAACATAGCCTAAAAAATTAGGCTCTCCGTAAAAAATTCACACTTTTTCAAGTTGGCGTAGAGCTTTTGTTCTCTCAAAACTTCAAAAAATTTCCGTAAGTGATCCATGTGTTGAGTTGCATCCTGGCTATAAATAAGGATATCGTCGAAATAAACTACCACAAATTTTCCAATATAGGGGCAAAATACCTGATTCATGAGCCACATGAACGTACTAGGTGCATTTGTTAATCCAAATGGCATCACCAACCATTCGAATAAACCATCCCGAGTTTTAAACGCCGTTTTCCACTCGTCACCTGACCTTATCCTTATTTGGTGATATCCACTCCTTAAATCAATTTTTGAAAATATTTTTGCCCCTGCTAAATGATCTAGCATGTCGTCCAAACGAGGGATCGGGAACCTATACTTCACAGTGATTTTGTCAATTGCACGACTGTCAACACACATACGCCATGTGACATCTTTTTTGGTGTGACCAGTGCTGGAACAGCGCATGGACTCATACTTTCTCGAATCACCCTTTTTTTCAACAACTCTGTCACCTGTCTGTTGAGTTCTTCATATTCTTGTGGACTCATGGGATAGTGAGGTCTATTTGGTAGGCTTGACCTCGGAACAAGACCAATATGATGCTGAATATCCCTCATAGGTGGTATTTCTGCAGGTAACTCTTCTGGCACCACATCACAAAACTCCTACAAAATAGGTGTTAATTAAGTAGAAATATTTTTTTCAGACACTGTTTCCTTCACTAGTAGCATGTACATGCTGCCTCTACTCTCTTCTAACTCTTCTAAAAATCTGTTCATAGACAAAAAATTATTGCTCTCTCGTTTGGTCGGCTTGGGACTGCTTTCAGATTTGGATGGACCCAAAATTAATCTCACACCATCCTTAACAAAAGTGTAAGTGTTTCGATACCCATCATGCACTGCCTTTCGATCAAACTGCCAAGGCCTCCCCAACAATAAATGGCAGGCATCCATTGAAACTACGTCACACCATTAAGCATCTTGGTATTTTTTTTTTTCCTATTGAAAATGCCATCAAACATCGTTGATTGACCACCACATCATTCCCCTTCTTGAACCATGTAAGCTTATATGATTCTTGCCTCCTTTCGGTCTTTAAGTTGAGTTTATCAACCATATCTTGTGACACAATATTTTCACAGCTACCACCATCAATAATAACATGACAAACCTTTCCATTAGCAGTGCACTTAGTGTGAAAAATATTATGCCTTAGCTAGTTGGGATCATCCTCTACCTTAGCTACATTCATCACCCTCCGAATGACTAGTGATTCACCATGATCGCTCCAAGTAATCTCTTCCCCCTCATCTTGATAATTATCAAAGATAGGAGATTCATCAAAATTTCCTTCACTGCACTCACTAAGTTCTTCCACCAGACTCACAATTTTTCGATTTGGACATTCTTATGCAATATGCCCCAAACCTGAACACTTGAAGCACTTCACACTTTTCTTACCGCCTTCTTTGTTATGAGCGTCTTGCATAGGAACCCTCTGTGACTCTGTCTGTTTCCCAAGTTCAGGACGTGATGTTGCTCTTGTTGTACCTATTTTATTTTGTTCAGAATCATCGCCACCGGTGCACCTTTATCGTGCCCTCATTTGCTTCTCAACCTGAATTGCCAGTTTGTAGACATCGTTATAGCCCCAATAAGGCTATAACGACACAACATCATGAATTACTCGTCGCATGCCTCCCAGATAGCAAGCCACAGTTTGCTCTTCCTCTTCTGTCATGCCACACCTCATTGTCAAGAGATCAAATTATTCAGTATACTCATCAATGGAACGAGTCCCTTGTCGCAAATTGTGTAGTTTCAGGAAATTATTTTGGCGATAAGTCTCGGGCAAAAATTTCTTTTTTAATTCTTTTTTCATCTTCTCCGAGGTTCTGATCTTAGGCTTTCCAAGGCGTTCCAGTCGAGCCCGCAGCTGTTCCCACCATGCAGATGCATGTTTCTTCAGTTTAATCGCCACAATCTTGACTTCTTTTTTTTTTCATCTGGTACTTCCTTGTAATCAAAAATTTTCTCGGAATTCAACCAATCGATAAATTAGTCTAGTTGAATTTTTCCTTCGAACTCTGGGATATCCACCTTCATGTCAAAGTAACGAGCCGTGTCGTTGTTAAACAGTCGGCCCCCTCGTCCCCTTTCGTCCGACTCACCCAACGAAGCGCGGTGATGAAAAGGGTTATCCTCCTACTCCCCGTCAAAACTCTCATCATCCATGTTTCGAGTTTCAATGCGAGCCATTCGATCCGCAAGTTGTTGAATCATCCTCCTAATTTCTTCCATGTCATTGTTGTCATTGTCATGACCCTCCATTCAAAAACCTCCTCGACCATGCCTGTTGTGAGCCATAAAATCACCTTGACTCCACCACACATCAAACTGTGCTCTGATACCAAATTGATGGGTTGAGATTCTCAAACACAAGCCTCACGAACTCACACAAGACACCAGAAACTAAAGAAACAACACTCACAATATGCTGCCAAAGTGCAGTATTTTCTATTCAATAATTCAGAAGTTGCTGAAATAAAATTACAAGCCTTGCTTAAAATGCATCTAAACCCAAATAAATTAAGGAAAGTCAAAAGGAAAAATAACTAGCAAGAAATTAGGAAATAAACTAGCAAGCAATCAGGAAATAAAAGCTAGCCTAAAATTAGGAACTAACAAAAAGGAAAGATATGCAACAATCAGGGAAATTAGGACTATTTGTCAATATAATCCTTGAGATAACTTGGGGCTGAAGACTTTCTTTTGGGCCTGCTTAACAACTCCTCATTGGATGCTCCTGCATTAGTGTTGTACATATATATATGAAACTACACCGTGTAGGCGGTGTAGCTATCACTTGTGAAGTGACAATATATATAAACAAATATTAGATAAAAAGCCAACCACCACATTTTTTTTAAAGCAAATTTTAAGTATATAATAATGTGTTTATTTTCTTTGTTAGATTTTAGCTATTCATAAAGTCCGTGCAAACATAACATACAACACAAAGGTGGGAACACATAATATTTAAAAGTGCTTGATAACATGTTTGGTATTGTTTTTAAAAAGTTAAAATCAGTTTATTTTGTAACTTTGATAGGAAATGGTGTTCGACAAAACTTCTAAAAGTGATTAATTGATAATCTAATAAGTTTTGACAATGATTTTGAGAAGTATGTGAGGATTACTTTTTGAAAGTTATTGTGGAATAATCTATTTCAGCATTTAATGAATCTTTTAAAATATCAATATTATCCCTATAAAATCAAGTTAAAATCATTTATATATCTTATTCTATCATAAAATTAAATATTCTCCTTAAACATTGAACTCATTTTTATGTGTATGTGTGAACTCATTTTTTCTATGAAATGGATGCATCATGCACGCATGTTCACACTAAAATCCACATATACATAACTTAAATTCCTTTATATCATCCAAATTTCACAACTTTATAGCTACAAATTTTACAACTTTTTTTTTCTTAATTTTCATGGATTTTGTCAATATTCTCTCCTCTAAAAGTTACTTTTTCTCAATTTTCATATTCTTTTAACTATATAATTAATCATATTCATGCTAATATTGGTTTTCTCTTTTACACGCGGAAATAACTTTATCGTAAATTCACACTCACCTCTCCCCCGTTAGGTCAAACTTAATCAGTGAACAGTTTTACCGTCCAAAAATAAGGGTATTTTCTTTGTCGACAAGACGGGTGGCTCAGTCAGACGATGTTGTCTGTAGTCATGGAGGTCAGAGAGCTGGCCGTATCTTCTTCTACCATGGATTTGATTGATGTAGAAAAAAATGACTTTTGTGAGTCTGTCTTCTTTACATAGAAAAATATGACTTCTTTTATACGAGTTAGAGATGGGTTTTTATCGGAGACAGAATATCGAGTAAAAGCCCAGTAAGTGAGCTGAGGCCCATCTCTTGCTAACTGCCTCGAATGGGCTTCGGCCTGACGCTACGTAACTGGTCACAACCTGCGACTATAGGTGACGTGCCACACACGTCACCAAGTTATATTTGACTGGTTGGGTACATCACTAATCATTTACCCAAATAAAAAAAATAAAAAAATAAAAATAGGCCCAATATACCCAATAAAGGCCCAACAATCTGTTCAGGCCCACCTATACCCTCTTATAAAAGCCCAATTATTCATCTCCATAAACAAACGGACTTTGACAGAACTTTTATTTGCCCAAAAGAAAAATATAACACAATAAATTCTGTTTGTTTATTCATCTGGAGTAATATTATACAACCCAAATCATATGGTAAGTGAGTTGATCACTACACACATCATGGAATGATGTGGTAATTAACATAGTAATGACAAATCACTTGTCATATCAACTAAATTGGTTTTTGGGTTAATTTTTTAGATTGTGTAGCATTAGTGTTCATCTAATCATCTTCATAAACAAAAGTAACTCAAAATTCAATAAAAATAATGTGGCAAATGAGTTGACATCATCAAACAAATCATGGGTTGCAACATCAGTTGGGTTGGTTTTTGGGCTAAAATTCTGGATTGACTAGCATTAGTGCATAATAAAAAATAAGCTATTTTATTTTTATTCTTTATATACATGCATAGGTATGGCGACTCGAACATAGAACATTATCAAACTGAATAAACGTTTTTTTATCAACAATCCACATTGAACGGTGGTAATACAAGCTAATTTTTAAAAACAGAATCCAGGTAAATATAAAATTATAAATTACACGATAAATTTTCTTTTCTCACCTATTTCAGGCCATTATTATTATTATTATTATTATTTTAATAAATAGAGTTAAGCCAGAAGAGTGTTGTTGCATCATAAGGAGCATGAAGCATCCCGACTAAGTTGGCATCTAAGAAGCCCTTAAATCATGTGTACGTAACTCCCCAAACCGACCAATATTATTATTGAATAAAAAAAAGAAAAAAAAAATTACAAAGGATATCCATCACAAAAGAAACATAAAACAATCTTAACAGTGTCAAGAAAAATGATAAAACGGGATAAAAATCCCTATTTACAAACGTAGAACGAAGAGGCCATTGTTCATTTGAAAAAACAGTATGGATTTCGTTGATTTGCAAACTATGGATTCAGTGGAAAAAGTGTGGACACACTCCGCTACTACAATCGACCCAATGGAAACCGAGCAATACCCGCCTTCACAGTTGGGTGGCTTGCATTTGTTCGAGATAAACACCTTAAAGTTGGTGATCAACTTGTTTTTTCAGGGAACCAAGTTAGAGCTTCCGATGAAGAATTGCAAATGCATTACAAGATTCAGGTAACGTTACTTTTATGGGTGAGCCTATTTATCTGGATGTGGAGAACTTTCTTTAATTATGAGTTTATAGAGAGTTCTTCTCTAGTCAAGTTGATTTTGAAAGAATAAAATAAAATTACATATGATTGTGTAATGTCGTTTTACAAGTCGCATGAAAATCAACAAAACTTTGTGTCATTCTGCAAAATTATATACAGTCCACCATACAATATTATATAATCACAACCCTAAAATCGATTTGACTAAAGAATTATTATATACTTAAACACATGCAAGGACGGCAAAACAATCCACCCGGACATGCTTGTGAATTCGAGAGCGACGTGAGCAAACTATCTCTGTGTATTAATGCATAGATGACTTTAAAAAATCCAGGTAGAGCGAGTCACGTGTCCTATAGATATAATTCTATTATTATATATTGTAATATGTTTGGGTTCTCAATTATAAATAAAATAAAATAAAAAATAAAAACTATACAGGCATGGTATTGTTGTGTTTGGATTTTGATTTTGTTTAGTTTGTAATTTTAAATGTTTTAAATATTGTATATCATTTATAATTTGTGATAGAGTAAACAGAAATTTATACCCTTAAAATAACTGAAATAAAATGACATAAAAGGCATTCATAAAATAACATGAATAAAGATAAAAATGTCTTTGCCTTGTGGTCGAGAGTAAGAGAAAGCAAAGTATGAGGTGTATTATGTATATTCCACAACTACATATTTGTCGTTCATTCTATGTTAAGTTAATGTTATTTTCTACGGATAGTCACGATCTCTTGATTACAAATGGTTATTTATTGATTTATTTTCCAAAAGTAGATGTTTTGTTGTTTCTTATTTTCAGTTTCATTACTTGATAAATTTTCAATGAATTTTTTCATTGATATTTGATTTTTTTTATTTATAGAAATTTAAAGTTGTAATAGGGTTTCAATCAAGGTAAAATGATTATACAAACTAAAATTTCTTTTGGTTTCTACCTTTTTCAATAATAAAAGAGTGTTCATTTATCTCACACGATATATATCTCCATATTATATTAAAAAAAATAATGGTCCATTTGACTCTAGCGAGAAAATTGTGATGCTAAAAGTGTCTAACTTGATATTCTTTGAACAGGCGATTTTTTATTTAGTTTTATTACTTTATTTGGCTAGCTTGTAAACTTTGATTGAATGGTTGGAATTTGGATGAGAAGTAGAGAGAACAAAATTTGTAGATAAAGTAGATTTCTTTTACTAAAAAAGGTTTAGTGGAATCAAGATTGCATATTGATTGAAGTTGTGAACTCTTGTAGCAGTTGTGGACTCTGAAAGGAAATGGCTATTGGTGGCCCCACACCACCTTGAGAATTAAGATAGTCGACCCCAATCACAAGACAAATCATTTCTTTCTTTAAATAGAATTGAAAGTACAATTCACCCAAAACACTTTTGACTATAAAAAAGACATCTTTTGTCTGATTGCATTATAGATAGGATCCAGCTTTCCTCTAATTACACCACCACGAGCTGTGCTAAGGCCATCTCTAACCAGTTTTCGATTTGAAGACTGAAAATAGAATATTCTATCTTCATAAGATCTCTAAATAATAAATTATTATTATTTTACGTTATAAATAATATTTTAAACTTTCTTTAATAAAATTATTTTCTCTATATTATCTTATTAGATAATAATTTGCTCACTTTTCTTACATCTAAACTTTTCTAATCTTTTTTATAATTTGTCACACCTAACTATTTTTACATGTAATTATTTTAATAAACAAAGATCATCTGCTAACATTATCCAAGGCAATTTTAATAGTTCCCGGCAATTTCAAGGTGGGTCGTCGGTAGTGGTGGCCACAGTTCGATGAAACCGGCGGATAAAAATCGAAACCGTACAGTCAAAACTGAAACTGTGACCAAAACCGGTTGGGAACCGGTTACAACACGGTTCGATTACGGTTAACCTTAAAAAAAAAAAAACCAACGAAAACCACGGTTTCCTTTTAAAAAAAAAAGGGACCAATCATAAGCTGCCACGTGGCAACATTTTTAAAATGAGACTTAATTTAAAAAAATAAAAATTAAGCTGGAATTTTTTCTCAATACCCGATTTAATTTCAGGACAGTTATGGGATTTTAAGTCCCCACCGAAACCATCCCCATACCCGTTATCATATATATATATATATATATAGTCAACTTTTTTTTTTGTCAAAATGAGACTCTTGATCCCTTGTATTATTTTCATATTATTTAATAATTTTGATATGATATCTATCAAAAAGTCATTAAAAAAATACGGGATAGGGAGGGTATAAGGTAAGGAACTGATTCCCTAATAAGGAATTCTCGTATCCGCACCATTTATTTTAAGGTGGGTATTCATCGAAGATAGTATTTCTCATACAAATTATGGTAATGAAAAACTTGTCCCCAACTCGTACCATTGACCCCTACACCATGAGAGGTCTACCTAAAAAACTCCTTATTTATGTAATATTAAAAATAAAAATAAAGTGATTGAGAGAATTATTAATTAGGAAAAGGGAGAAATTGGGATATATATATTTCTGATGTGACCTTGTCTGACGAGAGAGAAGTGAATCAATCAGAACTACTCTAACTCTTGTACTCTAATACTAGTATACTACTCTAAAACTCTGCTAATCAGATTGGTACTTATTAATTAAATAATATTATATTTTTTTTTTTTAACAAAAGACTGACCCTTACTCCCTTCCGCCTCTGGTGAGCACCATTTCTCGTCGGGTAATTTTAGTGGTTTTGATTGGTTTTCAAATTACTATTGTTGGAGTAGAGATGATTTATCGTAATACTAGTGTTAACTTTTAAGTTTCAATGTTATTTTTATTGGTTTTATTTTCATTTTCAATGTACTTTTTTTTTTTTTTTTTTTTTTTCCATTGTAATCTTTTAATTTAAGAATGTTAATGTTATTATTTGGTTTTACTGAATTATTTTCAGTAAATTATTAAGATATATGTTAATTACATATAAAAATTGATGAGTTGAAAACATTTGTTATGAATTAAAATACCTATTAATTGATTAATAAAAATTTAAAATTTAAAAATAATTAAAATATAGTCAATATTATACTTGGTTGAAAGATCTCAACAAAATATTTCTAATGGTATAATTTTTATACTTACATTTATAAATAAAAAATTATATATGATTAATTGAGTTTAATTAAAAAAGTGAAAAAGGAGATGGAAAATAATAATAATAATATTTTAATGAAATAGTGAAATGAAGATCCAAAATTAGATCTTCAATTTTGAAGAACCAAAAGCCATCTTCATCTTATGGTCTTCAATTTGAAGAATGGTTGAAGCTAATCTTGTCTTCATTTTGAAGAAATGAAGAATGGTTGCTCCCAACGACTGTCCTTACCATTGAGTTATGGCCAAGTAAACTATGAGTACACATGATATCCAACACCAACCGTTGAGTTTCACTTTACATTACTATGGTTGAATATAGGACCTCATTTACATAGGATTCAAATAAAAGAAAATTAAAACAAATAAGTAGTTGATTATGACATAATGTTTGAGTTACATATATGCAATTTACATCTAGTGGAAGAAAACGTATACTGTATACATATATACATGGAGTAAAGCCCTCAAAGCTTCCAATAAATCCGAAGCCTATGCAACATGCCTGTTACGATACCCCAGAACAGGATCTCTGCGAAAATAACATAAAGTAGAATGCCTACTCGTCGTGAATGCCAAACTCTGATGAATACGTGCTTTTGAATCCAATACACCTGTCACATATTAGATTGATCCCCTGATAAGTATATGGATGTTTACGTAACAATCACAACAGGTAGGGGAAATGATCAACAACTTGGTCGTGCAATTCTATGATCTATAAATCTAAAATAATCAAAATAAGAAAATTATGACAATGAGAATCAAGCAGTAGCTGTTCCAACTCGGCTTCAACTTGAACTCTTATTCCAACCTACAAATCTAACATGTATGTTCTCTCTGTGCATGTGTTTGTGTGCAACTCTCGTGTAATACAGAAGCTAAGGCCTCAACGCAGAGAGCAAGGCTGTAGAAATTTGTTCTAATGTTATTCTTCTTACATTTAAAAGCAATGTGTATACAACATAACAAGAAAACACACCAATGTATTACGTGGGTCATCGTAATACCACCCGTTGATGAATCCTGCAAAGATGCCTTCAGCTGCCATGACATAAACAAGCATGGCGTTCATGCCAATCCATTCCAATGGCAGAAACATGTACTTCAAATCCCATATATCAACCTGGCATCAGAATCAGATCGAATGGAATTGGATAAGAGAATAAAACAAAGTTCCATTCTAGAGGTTGCATGTGCATTTTATGAGATGAAAGATACATATGTTTCACACTATTACTAAAATCAGAACACCATGTCAATAGTATTTGAAGATAGTATAGTTAGTTCCCTAAAATACAGAGGTTATAAAGTTTATTCTCTGGCTCTATATCTCCTGTATAAACCAGTATGATCATATTCCAATAGAAGTATAGAACCTTATACATGTTCAATCAACAAAATGTTTCGGGTCATCCTACCAGGGCATAGATAGCTGAGAAAACCAGTGCTGCCGCTCCAGATGTTACACAAACATAGCTGAAAGTGTACAATTGTTTATTCAAAGGAATGGCTGCAAGTGAAAAAAAGAAAATGAGATTCAAATGCATGAATAGATAAGGGATTTGGAAAAAGGAATGTCATGAATAGTTTGTGATTTCGTGTTAATTCCAATGCTCACCATGCGTTAGATGTAGAGTAAGTCCAAAATAAGAAGAGCGAACCCCATGATCCCCCAATGCTTCAGTCTAGCCAAATGACCCTGTAACAGAATTCATTAGGGAAATGAATCGAGAGTCGAGACCTACTGGTTTAAAGCCATACACCATTTCACCAGAACATTTGAACTAACCTTCAAATGTATAAGCACATGTCCAAAATGCACACCTATAATTGTCGAGAGAATGGCAGATATGGAGCTGCAAATTAAAATACATCCCTTCTTCAATAAAACACATTTTCTCAAAATTACAACATACTCCATTATGCAAGGGTCATATTGACCATATAGTTTTCCTCATAGGCTCATAGCTAATTACAGATAGAGCATTCATGATCTTTATTTTACAAGAAACAAAATCGTGTAAGGTAAAGATATGAAATAAATGTTTCAATACAATAGTTGAGAGGGAGAATCCATGACTCATGGCATGATGATATCCTTTTCAAGAATGCTTTAGTATAATATAATGTTCCCTCAAGTGGGAGCTTTTAAATGGTATTTGGCACAAGGTACTACCCGTTCCCAATTAGCGAATGGTAAGACCAAGAATTTCATTGGCTCATCAAAGTACATATAAAATGAAAACAATGTCTAACAACCTTAAGATTCCTTCGGGTTCAAAAGGTGCATGACACCAAGAAGGAGCATCATTCCGCAAAGGCCCCTCATATGGTGAATCTTGAGTGCAAGCCTGCAGCACTACGAAGAATATAAAACACATGTAATAGCTATTGACTCTAAACTAGTAATTACAGCAATTCTAAAGAGATGTTTTGTCTGCCCAGCACACACCTTGGATCTCCTCCAGGCTGGATGATGATAAATGTGATTGATTCCTAAAACTTGTCTGTCAATATATCCCACTGCATTGCAGGGAGGATCCAGTTTTCCTCTCACACCACATGTTACCTAAAATTAACAAAAATAATGTTAATTGAATAGATATCTCGGCATTTTCATTTGTGCAAATCTGGATTAGAACCATCAACAATATAGTGTCAGGAGAAATGGGCAATCGGGGCCTCACATTGAAAACCTTGCCATAATCAGCACTATCCTTGTCATGAACGGTGAATTGCCAATCGGGAACATTTGTCCCATAAAGTAGGGCCAAGTAGATAATGAGTACACATGCACAAACCAACCTGGAAATCAGAATAATAAGAGTATAGACAAAGCTTGTTATATAAATATGCAGGGCATCATCAGCAATCAAGAAAACAAAACAGTTTTAGAAGCTTACCAGTGCCTATAATATAATTTGAAGACATAGAATTGACCAGGTGATCGATCCGTGGTGTCGTTTACATCTTTTGTAAAGATTTCCACCAATGCCACAACCAAATATGCAAAAGCTATTCTCTAGAAATAGTAATTAAATCAAATTACTTCCAAAATTAGCATAAACTAGCAATTATATAGAAGCTGAGACAAAAATTACCTGGAGAATACCACACCATCTTATCATTTTGACATCAACCCCATATGTTAACTTGTCAGGAGCATGTGAGTAACCACCTTATAATTCATAAAATAAACATGCAAATCAAACATCAAAGACTTCTGTAGCAACATAAAATGAAAAGCAGAGATGGAGAAAAAGGAAAGTAACCTTGTAACAAGATGCCCCAAAAGAGGAGCTTCAAAGTCCTAAGAATCACCTTCTTGACAGCTTCAATTCGGCTTGATATTCTCTACAAATGAACAAGATGGTCAGCAATTAAACATTTTATTTCTAAATTATAGTAGTGTTTTTAAAGAAAAATGATGATAAAGAAAAGACCTTGAGAGAGAGTGAAATGGAGATGCCAACAATGAAGAGAAAAAACGGCATGACAAAATCAGCTAAGTTGCAGCCATTCCATGGAGCGTGACCAATCACAGGCCAATCACCTCCAGCATCATCAACAAGAATCATCAACTACGTAAAACCCCACAAGCCATGGCTAAATAAAAGTTGATTAAATAATGGAATTGACTAATTGAGTTGATAAATTAAGAGTTTGAAGAAGTGAGTTACCGCAACAGTAAGACCTCTGAAGATGTCCAGAGAAGCGACACGCTTCGGTCTCTGCTGCTTCTTTTGTTGGTCTGAAATGTTACCGGAATCGGATACGTTTAAAGGGTAGTGATGATGACCCGTTTCGACTTTGATTTCAGCCATTTTTTTTTCTTCCAAGTCCCAGTAATGAAGAAAGAGAAAAATAATTCAACATAATAACACGATAACGAAAGTGAAATCAAGTCACTTTCAAGCGACAACATGTAAAGATCTTGGGTGTAGTTAGAAAAACTTGGAAGTGAATTTGGCAGCAAGCAGTCCTCGATGAAGAAACTACTATGTAAAACTCCCATTGTAATTTCAGTATTTCACTATAGACATTAACAACTAATCAAATTACTCAACTTACAGGCTTACAGCTACCACTATGTTTGGGAATCCAGCCCCAGAAACCATCATGCACATCCTTGATTCCTTGTTGAACGATAAAAGTATAAAACATTGGCATCACACTCGTTATGTTTATTGCTTGAATGCATATGGTTTGTTTTAAAGATGAATAATTGGGCTTTTTAAAGGATGGTGGATATCAATATAGGTCCCTTTACTTGTTGGGCCTATTATAGGAGGGCAGTGATGGGCCTTCACTTCCTTATTGGATTTTTCCTTCAGTATTTTGGGCCTCTTCTTTTCAAGTCTTATGAATAGTGAAAAGGTGATTTGCACACAGTGTACCCAACAACCTTGTTATGATTTATGAATAGTGAATTGCCAATCAGGAACATATATGTCCCATAAAGTTAAGGCCAAGTAAACTATGAGTACACATGATCCAACACCAACCTGTAAAAAATGTAGAAAAAGAAAGATGCAGTCAAAGTTTGTTTTTCTTCATTCTTCATCTATTTATCACCTTCTTCTTCACTTGTTCAACCGAAACCACCTGACCCAGTGGTTATATAATATATATATATATATATATATATACACACACACAAACACACACACAGTAGCAATGAAGAAGTCAGGTCCTCAGAAAAAGGCATTACAAAGGAGGTAGATCCTACATAGTTTAATTGCTATAAACTGAGTTGTTTCTGCAGCTTCCAATTGGGCAGCAAGTGTATATAAAATTGGAAGCTAGAGCTGAAATAGAGTAGACAATTGAAGAACCATGGAGCAAGTTCATACCCTGAAAGCGGCCAACATGTGTCCGACAGACAAGGTCTGGATGGATGCTTAGATCCATTAATCACCTACGTAAATAAGTAATCAGCGCGCAGTAATGATAAAAAGTATACAATTAAGGAGTAGAGACAAGTATGCAAGTTAGGCTTGTGTTGAATTGCAAATAAAACATATTTGAATAAAGCAGTTGGGTTTCACTTTACATTACTAGGGCTGAATATAGGACCTCATTTACATTGGATTCAAATAAAAGAAAATTAAAACAAATAAGTTGTTGATTATGACATAATGTTTGAGTTACATGCATGCAGATGCAATTTACATCTAGCTAGTGGTAGAAAACGTATACATATATACATGAAGTAAAGCCGTCAAAGCTTCCAATAAATCGTTCATTCTCCCATGCTCACCATGTGTACGTGAGATGTAGAGTAAGTCCAAAAATGAGAAGAGCGAGGCCCGTCATGGCCCAATGCTTTAGTCAAGCCAAATGACCGTGTAACAGAATTCAATCATTTCAATCATTCATCAGGGAAATGAATTGAGAGTCAATACCGGAACATTTGGTTTAAAGCCATGCACCATTTCACCGGAACATTTGAACTAACCTTCAAATGTATAAGCACATGTCTGAAATGCACACCTATAATTGTAGAGAGAATGGCAGATATGGAGCTGCAATTTACAATACATCCCTTACTAAAACACATTTTCTCAAAATTACAACATACTCCATTATGCAAGGGTCATATTGACCATAGAAGTTTCCTCATATATTGCTGATTACAAATCGAGCATTCATGATTTTTTATAGTGGTTAGTACGGGAAATTTGAGAGAAAACTTAAAATTTGTATATTTTTTTGTAAAATGTGATTTAATCCAAAAAAATTTCATATAAATTCTTTAAATACTTTATTATACCCATGTATAAATTTTGAGGCACTTAATATGTTATAGCCAAATATGAATTTTTATAATGGTTAGTAAGGGAAATTTGAGCGAAAACTTAAATTTCGTATATTTCATTGTAAAATGTGATTTAATCCAAAAAAAATTTTCATAGAACTTCTTAAAATACTTTTTTATACCTATGTATTAATTTTGATGCATTTAAAATATTTTAGCCAAGTATGAATTTTTATAATGGTTAGTAAGTAAGGGAAATTTGAGCGAAAATAAAAAATTCGTATATTTCATTTTATAATACGATTTAATTAAAAAAAAAAAAATCGTTGAACTTATAAAAATACGTTATTATACCTACGTATAAATTTTGAGGCAATTAAAAACTTTTAGCCAAATATGAATTTTTATAGGTAAGGGAAATTTGAGTGAAAAATTAAAATTCAAATATTTCATTTTTTTTTTAACGGCAATTTATTATAATCAGGGGAAACCAAAAAAAACAGGGAACAAGCAAAACAAGCCCGCCGAGACTAAAAACAAAGCAAACAAGAGCAGCCACAGCAACAGAAGAAAGCAACAAGAGCCAAAAGACCTCAAAAAAACAGAGGAAGCCCAGAGAGAACAGGGAAAAAACAAAAAACATCGGCAGAGGACAAGGCGAAAGACAAACAAACAAGAAGAGGCGAACCCGAGAGCAGCAAAAACGACCAAAAATCACTTGAGAAACCAGTGGAGAGTATCACCGTCCATATTCGAGCCCTTTTTAGCAAGGTTGTCGGCTACTGCATTTGTTTCCCTAGGATTGTAGATCAGACTCAAGCCATGAAGAGTTTGAAAGAGGTTATGAATGTCATAAATGATGTCAACGTGTCTTAGACTTCCAATCTCATCTGATTTAATGACCCACGAAATAGCAACCTTCGAATAGATAGCAACAATGATGTCTCTTCCTTTCAATTCTTCCTTAGAGGCGCATAAAATGCAAGCTTTGCGAATGGCAAGTATTTCCGCCGTGTTTGAGTCATGTACACCCACATAGGTAGAGAAATAGCATAGGATTCTGCCCATAGAGTTTCTTAACGCTCCTCCGATCCCTGAGTGCCCCGGCTTTCCTTTTGAAGACCCATCAACATTAAATTTGAGAACATTGATTGGAGGCGGAGTCCACACTACCTTCATAGGGACTTTGATAGAAGGGTTATCAACACAGAATTCTTTGATGTTTAAGAGAAGTGTGGTGATGGGATCGTTGGAGCCATTGCCGTGGTGTTTAAACCACCACCCCACCCTAAATTTGACAGTATCAGTAACATTCGCATGGGATGGCACACCCTTATTAAAGACCACTTGGTTTCTGATTTCCCGTATCGTCCAAACAACGGCGAAGAACATAGTACACCACGCCCTTCTGTTCTTAGAAGAGCAGCAGAGGCCTAGCCACCCCTCCATCCAACCGGTCAAAACATGGTTGTGACAGCTTTGGACATCCCACCAGCCCATACATTCCTTCCATAATCTCCATGACCAGGCGCAATGGAGAAAGAGATGATCCACCGTCTCGTTAAAATTAGAACAGAGATGACAGCTCAAGTTCTATGACAAGTCCATGCCAAAACGAGACAGCACTTCCTTTACCAGAATTCTACCCTTTAGTAGGTTCCAGGAAAAGATCTCTACCTTAGGAGGGAAAAGGCCTTTCCACAGAAAAACGACAGCGGAGTGATCCTCAACAGAGTGGCTATCCATGCAATTGCGGAAGGAGCTTACCATAAAGGTGCCTTTCGGATTGAAAGACCAAGCCATCGTGTCTTTTATCTGTTTCCTAACGGTAACATTCGAATATTTCATTGTAAAATATGTTTTGATCCATTTTTTTTTTCATAGAACCTCTTAAATTATTTTATACATATGTATAAATTTTGAAGCCATTAAAAACTTTTAGCCAAATGTGAATTTTTATAATGGTTAGTAACGGAAATTTGAACGAAAATATAAAATTCTTATATTTCATTGTAAAATGCAATTAAATCCTATTTTTGTTCATAGAACAATTTAAAATACTTTATTATACCTATGTGTAAATTTTGAGGCAATTAAAATATTTTAGCCAAATATGAATTTTTATTGTGATTAGTAAGGGAAATTTGAACCAAAACTTAAAATTCATTCATTGTAAAATGTGATTTAATCCAATTTTTTTTTTTTTTTTTATAGAAATTATTTAAATACATTATTATACCTAAGTATAAATTTTGAAGTAATTAAAAACTTTTAGCCAAATATGATTTTTTATAGTGGTTAGTAAGGGAAATTGAGTGAAAACTTAAAAGCCGTATATTTCGTTGAAAAATGAGATTTAATTCAATTTTTTTTTCTCATAGAACTTCTTAAAATAATTTATTATACCTATGTATAAATTTTTAGGAAAGTAAAAACTTTTATCCAAATATGAAGTTTTATAATGGTTAGTAAGGGAAATTTGAGCGAAACTTAAAATTCGTATATTTCATTGTAAAATTCGATTTAATACAATTTTTTTCTTAGAACTTCTTTAAATACTTTATTATATGTATGTATAAATTTTGAAGCAATTAAAAGTTTTTGACCTAATAGGATTTTTTTATAGTGGTTAGTAAGGGAAATTTGAATGAAAACTTAACATTCGTATATTTCATTGTTAAATGAGATTTAATCCAATTTGTTTCCCCATACAACTTCTTAAAATAATTTATTATACATATGTATAAATTTTGAGGTAATTAAAATTATTAAACATAATATGAATTTTTATAGTAGTTAATAAGGAAATTTGAACGAAAACTTAAAATTCATATATCATTGTTAAATGCGATTCAATCCAAAAAATTTTCATAGAACTTCTTAAAATACTTTATTATACCTATGTACAAATTTTGAAACAATTAAAAACTTTTAGCCATTTATGAATTTTTATAGTGGTTAAGTAAGGGAAATTTGAGTTAAAACTTAAAATTCAAATATTTCATTGTAAAATACGTTTTAATCCAATTTTTTTTCCATAGAAATTCTTTAAATACTTTATTATAAAGGAAATAGGGGTTAGTAGTCAAAAATTAAGGCATCTTACTGTTTTTGTCCACCATTATTATTTTTATTGTTTTTGTCATTAAATGGGCTGTAAGGACATAATTGTCCTTTTTTTTTTCTTAATCTCTTCTCTCTCCTTTCTCTCACTCATTTCACGCCTCCCTCCTCTCTCTCCTTTCTCTCTCCTTTCTCTCTCCATTCATGCCTCCTTCTTCTTCTTCTTCTTCTTCTTCTTTTTCTCCTCCTCTCTCCTCCTCTTTCCTTCTTCTTTCACGCCCTCTTCTTCTTCTTCTTCTTCTTCTCTTTCTCTTTCTCTTTTTTTCTAGATTTTAAAAAATATTTCAGATTTAAAAAAAAAAAAAAAAATTTCATATCGGACGAAGGATCGACGATCGGACGTCCGATCTTCCCTCTTCCTTCTTCTTTTCTTTCTCTCCTCTCTTCTCTTTCTCTTTCACATTTTTTCCAGATTTTTTTTTTTTTTTAATTTCAGTTTTTTTTTTAATTTTGAATTTTTTTTTTTCAGATTTTAAAGTTTGGTTTGTGGTTGTTGTTGTGTTTGTGGTTGATTTTAGGGATTTTTTAAAAAAAATTCAGGTTTTTTTTAAACCAAAATTTTCAGATTTGAAAATGTATCCAGATTTTTTTTAAAAAAATTCAGTTTTTTTTTTGTTGAAAAATTTCCACATTTAAAAAAGGTTTGGATTTGAATTGTTGTTGTGGTTGTTGTTGTGGTTGTAGTTGTTGTTGTGGTTGTGGTTGTGCTTAAAAAAAATTCAGATTTGTGGTTGTATACTTGTATTTAAGTTTGGGATGTGGTTGGTTTTATGAATGGTGGGAGTTGTGTTTGGGTTTATGTTTTGTTGAAAAAAAATTAAGATTTTTTCGGATTTGATCTTTTTCAAACAAACTTTTCAGATTTTATTTTGTTTAAACACACCAGGCAAACGAATTAAACACACCGGACAAAATGGATTAAACACACCGGACAAAATGGATTAAACACACCAGACCATCAATTAAACACACTAGACAAAAACAATTAAACACACCAGGGCAAAAATAATTAAACACACCAGAGTAAAACGAATTAAACACACCATGCCACCAATTAAACACACCAGGCCAAACATATTAAACACACTAGACCAAACCAATTAAACACACCAAGCCAAACCAATTAAACACACCAAGCCAAACCAATTAAACACACCAGTGCAAACCAATTAAACACACCAGGCTAAACCAATTAACCACACCGGTGCAAACCAATTAAACACCCTAGGCCTTGATGTGTTTAATTGATGGCCTTGTGTGTTTAATTCGTTTTACCCTGGTGTGTTTAATTGTTTTTGCCTTGGTGTGTTTAATTGTTTTTGTCTGGTATGTTTAATTGGTGGTCTGGTGTGTTTAATTCATTTTACCTGGTGTGTTTAATTAGTCCGGTGTGTTTAATTAATTTTGCTTGGTGTGTTTAATTCGTTTGCCCGGTGTGTTTAATTCGTTTTACCCTGGTGTGTTTAATTATTTTTGCCTTGGTGTGTTTAATTGTTTTTGTCTAGTGTGTTTAATTGGTGGTCTGGTGTGTTTAATTAGTCCGGTTTGTTTAATTCATTTTGCCTGGTGTGTTTAATTAGTCCGGTGTGTTTAATTTATTTTGCTTGGTGTGTTTAATTCGTTTGTCTGGTGTGTTTAAACAAAATAAAATCTGAAAAGTTTGTTTGAAAAAGATCAAATCCGAAAAATCTCAAAAAATTTTCAACAAAACCCAAACCCAAATACAACTCCCACCATTCATAAAAACAACCATAACCCAAACTTAAATACAACCACAAATCAACAACTAACACTCAAATCCAAACATTTTTTAAATTTGAAAATTTTTCAAAAAAAAAAAAAAACTGAAATTTTTTAAAAAAATCTAGAAAATTTCCCAAATCTGAAAATTTTTGTTTAAAAAAACCTGATTTTTTTTTTTTAAATCTGGAAAAAAAAGAAGAAAGAGAAAGAGAAGAAGAAGAAGAAGAAGATGACTCGTGAGAGAGAGAAGACGTGAAAGAGAGAGGAGGAGAGAAAGAGAGAAGGAGGAGAGAAAGAAGAAGAAGAAGAAGAAGTAGGCATGAGAAAAGGAGAGAGAGAAAGAGGGAAAAAATTTTTGTAAAGAAGGGCAATCTTGTCCAAAAAGTGGAAATTTTGACAAAAATAGTAAAAATATTAATTATGGACAAAAACAATAAACCCCATAATTTTTTGGATAGTTATGGAGTTCTCCCTTTATTATACCTATTTATAAATTTTGAGGCACTTAATATATTTTGGCTAAATATGAATTTTTGTAGGTGTTAGTAATAGAAATTTGAGTGAAAATTTAAAATTCGTATATTTTATTGTAAAATGTGTTTTAATCCAAATATTTTTTACAGAAAATTTTAAAATACTTTATTATACTTATGTATAAATTTTGAGCCAATTAAAAACTTTTAGTCATATATGAATTTTGCAGTGGTTATTAAGGGAAATTTGAGTGAAACTTAAAATTCTTATATTTCATTGTAAAATGCGATTTAATCCAATTTTTTTTATATAGAACTTCTTAAAACACTTTTATTGTATCTATGCATAAATTTTGAAGCAATTATAAACTTTTAGCCAAATATGAATTTTTATAGTGGTTAGTAAATGAAAATTTGAGTGAAAACTTAAAATTCATATATTTCATTGTAAAATGCGATTTAATCTATGCTTTTTTTTTTATAGAAATTCTTAATATACTTTATTATACCTATGTATAAATTTTGAAGAAATTAAAAACTTTTCGCCAAATATGAATTTTTGTAGTGGTTAGTAAGGGAAATTGAGTGAAAACTTTAAAGTCGTATATTTCGTTGAAAAATGAGATTTAATTCAAAAAAAAATTCTCATAGAACTTCTTAAAATAATTTATTATGCCTATTTATAAATTTTGAGGCAATTAAAATATTTGAAATAATATAATTTTTATAGTGGTTAGTAAAGAAATTTGAGCGAAAACTTAAAATTCATATATTTCTTTGTAAAATGCGATTTAATCTAATATATTTTCATAGAACTTCTTAAAATATTTTATTCTACTTATGTACAAATTTTGAAGCAATTAAAACTTTTAGCCAAATATGGATTTTTATAGTAACATAAGGGAAATATGAGTGAAAACTTAAAATTCGTATATTTTATTGTAAAATACGTTTTAATCAAATTTTTATTCATGGAACTTATTAAAATAATTTATTATACCTATGTATAAATTTTGAAGCTATTAAAAGTTTTTGACTAATATGAATTTTTATAGTGACATAAAGAAGTTTAGTGAAAACTTAAAATTCGTATATTTCATTGTAAAATGTGAATTAATCTAATTTTTTCATAGAACTACTTAAAATACTTTATTATACCTATGTATAAATTTTTGAGGGAAATAAAATATTTTAGCCAAATATGAATTTTTATAGTATTTATTAAGGGAAATCTAAGCGAAAACTTAAAATTCATATATTTCATTGTAAAACGCGATTTAATACAAAAAAAATATTCATAGAACTACTTAAAATTCTTTATTATACCTATGTATAAATTTTGAGGCAATTAAAATATTTTAGCCAAATATGAAGTTTTATAGTGGTTAGTAAGGGAAATTTGAGTCAAAACTTAAAATTCGTATATTTCATTGTAAAATGCGATTTAATCCAAAAAAAATTATAGAAATTCTTTAAATACTTTATTATACCTATTATAAAATTTTGAGGCACTTAATATATTTTATCCAAATATGAATTTTGGTAGTGGTTAGTAAGGGAAATTTGAGTGAAAACTTAAAATTCGTATATTTCATTGTAAAATGCTATTTAATCTAAAATTTTTTTGAAGAAATTTTTTAAATTACCTTTTTTATACCTATGTATACATTTTGAAGCAATTAAAAACTTTTAGCCAAATATGAATTATTTATTGTGGTTAGTAAAGGAAATTTGAGTGAAAACTTAAAATTAATATATTTCATTGTAAAATGATATTTACACCTTCAAGTCTTCTACAATAGTGCAACCATAAACATTCAAGTCTTCAACACCAGTGCAACCATAAAACCATCGACCTCCTCCTTCGGTGGTAAAGAAAAGGTCGTTGGCCTCTTTTGTGAAGGTCGACGGATACTTGACATCAAAGAGGCCGCCGGCCTCCTCTCCTCCAATATAAGGTTGTCGTCAACCTCCATGGTCAAACAATTGCCCATATTGTGTGTTTTTTTTTTTTTTTTTTTTTTTTTTGAAATAAAAACTAAGGTAATTGTTGTAAAAAAAATTTGAGGGCATTTCTAGAAGCAAGGTGTTAAAACATATTTAGCTTTTTATTCTTCAAATAAAAGTCAGAAATTGTAGCTTTAAAAAAAAAAAAAAAATGTTTTCAATGGTTTTTCAAAATCTCATTTCACTTAAAAAAAGACAAAGAAATATCTTCTTTTTTTTTTTTTTTTTTTTTTTTTTTTTTTTTTTTTTTTTGTTGAAAGTACAAAGAAATATCTTACTAAGACCTTTAATTAAGTTTTCAGATATAAAAGCAAAAGGCCCTAAGTGTTTAATAGAAATTGATATGACAACCTAACACGTTAAAATTTTACATCTGTAAAATTATTCAATGATATATAAATCACTTCTCAAAAATACAAGAAAATTAAATATTAAAATCAAACATTAAATGCGTCTCTGCATGCATTGATAAGAATTTGTGGTCCACGAATAATGTCACTTGAGTTTATACTTTATACAATGACTTTTTGACAAGTTTTTAATTGTGTCTATAAATTGGTCCAGTTTGGCTCCTGGAATATTTTCCACACAATAGATATTTTTAGATATATATAATTATATATATATATATATATATATACAATTTAAATGAATGATCTACAATATTGCTACATCATTTTGGCACCAGATTTAGGTTCTAAATTTGGGCAATATAGCATTACTCTCTCTCTCTCTCTCTCTCTCTCTCTCTCTCTCTCTCTCTCTCTCTATATATATATATATATATATATATATATATATATATATACCCCTGCTTTTATGCATACGTACATTTTAAAATAAACTGTAAAAATGTAATGAAAAAGCAATCTAACTTTATTGATCGATTATTTAAAATTTTCAATTTGTTGGTTAGTATTTAAAACAAAGAAATACTATGTAAAAAAAAAGGTAATCAACAAACCACTCTCTAAAAATATCTCTCCTCTTTTCTCTCAACTACAAACCCTAACCGCCTTTGCTTCCCGTCGCCGGTTTCTCGCTGTGGCTGCGGGAGCTGGCGGCGATGTCGCCCCGGCGGGCGATCTGCTTCTTTCCCATGCTCGGCTTTCCCGTCCAGCAGGGGGTCACCGGCGGCTGCTACGACGGCCCTGTCCTTCGCCTGGAAGTCTTGCTCGCGCCTCCGTGCACGACGTTTTGTCTAGTTGAAGACCGCAGCTGTTAGATCGGCCGATCCTCCTGGATCTGGCCAGATCTGGTGTGATTCGGCGTGAGCAGTCGATCGGTGGTCCTCCGACCCCGTCCACTCCGTCGGGACACCGCCGGCAGCTTCGGAGTCCTCCTTCCCTGGTCTTGGTGTTAAGCTTGGTCGGTTTATGCTTTGCGGTGACGAGATCGATTCTGGTGGGGGTTTGATAGGCATGGTGGTTTGGGGTTTCGATCAGGCATCTCCGACGTCGTTGCTTGGTCGGCGGCGTCCTGGTGGGTCTTCTCCGGCGACATGGTCTCTCCTTCGGACCAGTTTCGGCTCGTTTGTTTAATTTCTGTTTGTTTGTTTTCTGGTTTGGATGTAATCCCACCTGTGTGTGGGTGTTTTTTTTCTCCCGGTAGTGGGACTCTGTTCTGGGCTGGTGCCTGAGTGGTTTATTTGTGGAGTCCCAGTAATGGTTGTAACCTTGCCCTGGATCTGGTTCTCCAGATTTTCAGGTGCCTTTCCTCAAAAAAAAAAAAAAAAAAAAAAAAAAAAAAAAAAAAAAAAATACTATGTAGTTGTTGCCTATAGGTTATCAATTGTCAAGTATGGCTGCTGGCTAGAATCAGCATCACTTTCTTGGTCATTAATAAATTTTCCCCATTTGACCTGGTTGACAATTTTGACCGATCGAAATAGTGCAGTTTCCTGGTGTTAAATGCAAGGAAAATAAGGGATGAGCTGAATCTGTTTATTTAGACTCAATTACATTTCAGAGAGCAAGATCAAAAATGATCCTAGCTTTGGTGCGGTTTCAGATCATTTTCTTGGTATTATTATTACCAGTAAAGGCATGGGCACAAGCGGCAGCAGCAAATTGCACATCGGCATGTGGAAACGTAAAGATTCCATTTCCGTTTGGGATCGGAGAGGATTGTTCATTGGATGGTCGGCTTACAGTGGACTGCAATCATAGTAAGCCATACCTCCGTAGCATCAACAACTTAGAACTGCTTGATATTTCATTAATAGACGGTAGCATGCGCATAAATTACCCAGTTTACAATATTTGTGGTGGGGCCGACACCATGTTTGGCTTAAAACTTCTAACAGAACATACCACCCCCTTTATCTTCTCTCCAAATAGAAACAATTTCGTCGGTATAGGTAATTGCGGCAAGTTTTCCTTGCTGTCCAATGATGATGCACCCATTGCTGAATGTTCTACTACCTGCAACCAAAATAATGATGCAAGTCGTTTTTGCCAGAAGGAAGTCGTTTCGCCTCTCAAAGGATTTTTTCCGACCATGTCCACCGTCCGAGAATGCCCCTATTCTGCTTTGGTACACTGTTAATTAATTTTTCATATTTGTTTATATTTTTTATGCTCGTGTCGTGTATATATATATATTCTCTAACTTCACACGTGGGTTATCTAATTCTAATGCTAACAGGTGGAACGACAGTGGCTCGAAGACAACTTAAAGAATCCTCAAGATATTAAAAATTTCACCCACGTTCCTGTGATGCTGGATTGGAGCTTATTCACTATAATGTTTGATAATTTTGAGAAGAACAAATCCAAGTCATACGTTAACAGCTCTATTTGTGAAAGATCTGCTTGTAGCTGTTTTAGTGCAGTGTCTCCAACTGTTCAATGTAAGTGCTTACGGGGTTTCGAAGGAAATCCTTATCTTCTACAAGGATGTCAAGGTACGTAGACATCTTCATCACTTTAATTGCAGATTAGTGTGGCTATTTGCAGGCGCGCTACTCGAGCATTAAATATAATAATTGATTGGTCTCTATGGATCTCTCTATATTCAGATTTTTCACCCCGTAGAGGTTTCTTTTCAATTAATTTTGATTCTTGGGCTTATGAGTTTCCAAATCGGATTGCTAGTTTATCTATGTTTATATTTGATTAGTCTGACTTTGGGTCAATAAATTTGGTTTGATTTTGTTTGGAATCTTAAAAGTTTTCATGTTTTTTTTTTTTTTTTTTAATTAATTGAGCCTTTTTTATGGATTTTATGGATTTTGTTTTGACATATCACATAAGTAAGTAGTTGCAGGCTTACAAATTTTCTTCTGTAAATTGTAAATATCTACTTTCATCATATTTGCTTGAATGATATAATTGTGGGATCAGGATCCTATGATGTGCCGATATTTTTCCTGATCTAAAGTACTTGAGAATAAGATTTGCATTTAAAAATAATGAAATTGAAATAAATAAAATAAATAAATTATAGTCATTGATTATTGCACATGTTAGTAGATATATATAGGTCATGACAAAGATCAGCTCAGTAGAAGATCGAAATTCATAATTGTGATATAGTTTCCTAGGTGTAGATGTCATGTGTGTAAAACAAATTATTCTTTGCAAGTGTTTGTATTTTAAAATGAAGCAAAGTTTACTTATCATTTTTCAAAATGATGTTTTATGAATTTCAACAATTAAGGGCTCGTTTGGGATGTGTTCTTTCTGAGCATGAGCTCTCCGTGTGGGAATGATTTGGTCTTTCCATGGGTCTACCTTCATTCTCTAATCATTTTCCCTTGCGTTGACTTCTCCTGGCTGACGTCTTAGGGAGATCTTAGAATATCCTGCCCAAGGACGGCTTCACTAGGGTGTTCAGGGTTGGCACATGGATTTTCGAACGTATTCTCCCGGGTGGGAGTGCTCCATGTGTGTCCAGAGCGTACAGTGAGGTGATTCCCATGCTCACTGGGATAGTAATCCCGAATCTAACAGCTTTATCGACTAGTCGATGTAGGGTTGTTTGGAAGTACTAGATAGTGCCTCCGAGGATCAATGTGGCTATTTAGGCATTTGGTGTGCCGACTGATTGGTTCCCAATCGCAGGCGTGATATGCCCAGTTACTCCGGTGGCGATGTGGTGCTTAGACATTGCTGATTGTTGTTAGGGCTATTGGGGTTGCTACTATCATCGTTGTTTTTGTTATTGCTGTTGTTGTCCATGCTTGAGTCTATTCATGAGGGTTCTTCAAATTTAAGTTCTAGCAAAGGCCACCTTGCGCCAATTGTTGACAATGATTTTTGGATTGTTGAAAAGTCAATCCGCCAATAATAACACGTAGGCAGATCGAAGGTTTTGACTAGTCAATGTGAGACAGCCAATACTCTTCTCTTCCATGTGGATATGTCACAGTCACCGAATAGCCCGCTACAAGTGGCTGACTCAACGAGAACGATGGATTGTAGAAAAATATAGAGAAAAACCGATAAAGTAAAGACACAAGGTTTTACGTGGAGAACCCAAAGGCGGGGGGAAACAATGGTTGTCGGAGATGGCGAGGAAAATAACATTATGTTTTGAAGATTACATACTCAATACTCGTTTGTTCTCAGATGATTGCTCATATTGAGTACATTGATTTCACTAGTATTTATATGAGTTGATAGGGTGTTGTCATAATCCTTATCGTGTAAGTAACAGATTCATAATTAGAATCCTTGCAGGATTCTAGTCGAAGGGCCCGTTTATGACTCGTTTCATGTTTAGTGTTTATCCTTCTAGACAGGGTCCAGTTCTTAAAATGTGTCAAGCCCATGAGAATTTGGCAGGGTCCAATTCCAATTCCAAACCCAGGCCAGTTTTGCATAAAAACTAACCCACAACCCTCGTTGATATGATGCAATTTGTGTCCGATTGATTTGATTTTGAGGAAAATGAGAATGATTCTTGTGTTGTTTTGGAAGGCAAAGTTGCTAATTGCGGGAATAGTGTTCAAGAGTGGGTTGAAATTGAAGAGAATGATGATCACATTGAGTCTTCAATTTTTGAGAATTTCACCCAACAAATGGTGGAGGCAATTGGTTTTAAAGTGGTTGACGACTCACATTGAACCAACAAATCAAGTTGTTGAAGAAATTGACAAGACAATTGAGAGCAATATTTTTAAAGATTTGGTAACAAAGTCGTTGACTCTTGTTGGCCTATTTGTTGGTAAACTAGACATTGGGTTTGAGGATGCTAAAGTGGGGCAAGAATTGGTTGATGTTAACTTTGCTTAGGATGAATTTTAGGTGAAGAAAGACCTTGTCGATCGGGTTTTTTAGCACTCTTGATGCATTCCATACTTATTTTGTGGGCACTCTCTAGTTCGATGATAGTTGACATGGATGATTTCAATACCAAAGGAGCAAGGCAGTGCCAATAATGGATAGCTTGGACTTTCTTGACATTTCATTGGGATATTACTTTGGTGCCATTGTGGCTTTGGGAACGGAGTCAATTAACTGCAGGCGGCACAGTATTTATGTGTAATCATAATTAAACTAACATTTTTCGTGTAATTATATAAAATGCCAGGCTATGTTATTGCAATTTGCCCAAAGATATATTCTACTTAATTTAATTTATAATTTATTTTATTTTTAAAAATATATGTTCCATATTAACTGTATTTGTACTCGATACATGTCAGATATTGATGAGTGTGCTGGAAATGCCACCATTTGCGGGCCAGATAATTTTTGTGAAAACTTCATAGGTGGCTACAGTTGCAACTCATCACCCAGGGACATAAAAAAATTGAAGCTTGACATGATCATAATAGGTACGTAGCCATATATTTTGATCTATATATGCATTAAAGTATAGCCTAAATCAATGGTAATGTATATTACTCATCAGTTTGAAGATCTAATTTGAAATGAATAATTATGCAGGTCTGAGTGCAAGCTTTGGAAGTTTGTTTCTAGTTATTGGGGCATGGTTGTTGTACATTATGATAAAGAGAAGAAACCAGATCAAACTCAAAGAAAAGCACTTCAAACAAAATGGTGGTTTGCTTTTAGAGCAACGATTGACTACATTTGATGGCAGTGTTGACACAAGCAAACTTTTTAATTCAAATGAGTTAGATAAGGCCACCGACCATTTCAACATTGATAGAATACTTGGTAAGGGAGGCCAAGGTACTGTTTACAAAGGAATGTTGGCAGATGGAAGAATTGTTGCTGTAAAAAAGTCCAAAGTAGTTGATAAAGCCAAGCTTCAAGAATTCATTAACGAGGTGGTCATTCTTTCACAAATTAATCATAGAAATGTGGTTAAGTTACTAGGGTGTTGTTTGGAGACAGAGGTTCCTTTGTTAGTTTATGAATTCATCCAAAATGGAACTCTTTTCCATTATCTTCAAGAACAAAATGAAGACCTTCCATTCACATGGGATATGCGCTTACGAATTGCAATAGAAATTGCAGGAGCTCTTTCTTACTTGCATTCAGCAGCTTCTATACCCATTTATCATCGAGACATCAAGACTTCTAATATACTCTTGGATGATAAGTACAAGGCAAAAGTAGCCGACTTTGGAACTTCGAGATCAATTCCGGTTGATGATACTCATCTAACCACGAAAGTACAAGGGACCTTTGGGTACTTTGACCCTGAGTACTTCCGATCAAACCAATTCACCGATAAAAGTGATGTCTATAGCTTTGGAGTAGTCTTGGTCGAGCTTCTAACCGGACAAAAACCAATATTTTCAACAGCTACGGAAGTAGGTATAAGTTTGGCATCATATTTCATTAATTCCATGGAGGAGAACAAAGTGTGTGATATTCTTGATGCTCAAGTAAAGCTGGGAAAGGAAGAAGAGATCATGGTAATGGCTAACCTTGCAATTAGATGCCTAAACCTACAAGGGAAGCAAAGACCTACAATGAAACAAGTGGCAACGGAGTTGGAAGGAATTCGAGCTCCGGAAAAAATTAATAATGTTCATCCCAGTGCTGGGAACTTGGTGTATTGGGACCAGGAATTATTTGAGGCTTGGGATGGTTCTACTTTCAACAGTGATAGTACTCCATCAACCGACACTCAACCATTAGTAATTTAGAATTCATTTCAATACAAAAATAAAAATAAAAAATGTCTTGCATGTAGGCATTTATCTTATATTCTCATGATTCCAGGTTTACAAGGTCAAAAGTCCTGCGGAGGTTTCTGTAAACTATGTTTAATAATAATAATAATAATATATTTTATCATTCATGTCTATGGAAGTGAAACAAAGGTGCCATCAATTTCTATATATGTATATACACACACATATAGGCCATAGCAGACCAAGTTTGATTGTTGTCTAATGCTGACCAACTCTTTTTTAAATAATATTTCACAATAAATATTCTTTATTTAGCTGAAGAAAATAATCAAACTCATGAGATAAAAGTGTTTTGTAGAATTTTTGTATACCAAATTTCATGCCTGGAACAACGCCATGTATACTGCACTTGGATCTGCTAAACAAAGGGAAAATGTTACCATCATCCTTAATTATTGTTTCCATAACTATCGATTTAATCTCTCTTTTTTTCCTCATAGTTTCACGTTACTGTACGTTGTCCTTATTATTTCAATTGTTTGGTTCAAAATAGCATTTCAATTTTTTTTTTTTTTAAGTAGCATTTTTGCAATATTCTTAGAATTATCCCAAATTGAATTATTTCATGAGTATACTAGAGTATTTTTAGTAGTTCTATGAAAAATATTTGAATAAGATCGTATTATACAATAAAATATGGAGAGCTTCTCCTTACAATCCACAAACTATCTATTTAAACTCCAATTTTTTTTATTTTTTTTTTATTAATAACAATTTTAACCTGAATTAAAATTACTAAACAAGAAAAAAAAAAAATTCTAAAAACACTCCAAACTAATTAAATTATTAAAAAAAAAAATTCCCTCTTATAAATCATTAGATTAAATATTACATATTAAACTCTCTATCCTAAATATATTATTACCATATTAAACACTCTCTCCTAATTACTCTCTCTCTCTCCATTTAAAAAAAAAATCCTATCTCCATTAATCTCTAAATACCTTGTTTTTCAAAAAAAAAAAAAAAAAATTAAATATATGAAATCTTGATTTGTTGTAACTAGATTCGATTAAACTAGAATTTATAATACTAATGAAAGAATTAAAGTTCTCTAGACAATTACATACCTACAAAAGTAACAAAAAGTATTTTCATATTTTGATTTATTTATTTTTTTGAAAAACAGGGACTTATTTTTTGATTTTTTTTTTTTTAATGTATACATATATACGGTTCCTTAAAATTAAGCTTATTCGTAAGTTTTTTTTTTTTCCTTAATTATTAGTCTTGCTTGAAAAAGAATAGAGATATAAAATCAGAGATATGTATTGGAGGAGAGAGAGTTTAATATGGTAATTAAAACAATTGTGGAAATAGATGAAAAAGGTCACTCTCAGTTTTCAAAAACCAAAAATAGTCACCGGTGGAAATATTTGCTTTAATGGTCATTCTTGGATTTCACTTTCTCCGAAATAGCCTCTCAAAGACCAAAATACCCTTTATATTTAAATCTTATGAAAGGACCAAATTGCCCATTAAGATTTCTAAGGGACTAAACTACCCTTCCACACTTAAACTTCCAATCTACCCTGTTCTTCGTTCCATTCTTTTTCTCACCAGAAAGGGAATTTTTTCCCAAACGAAACCTAACCTAATTCGATCCAATCTACCCTATTCTTCGTTCCATTCTTCAACTTCTCACAATAAAGGGAATTTTTCCTCCAACCAAATCTAACCTAATTCGTCTTCGACCTCTCACCGGACGCCATTTGCGAGTTTCGTGGTGGTGGGTCTTCGTGCTTCGACTGGCTTCGTAGGTCTTTGTGGAGGTCTTCATGGTTCGCCGGGCTTCGTAGATCATTGACTGGAATTCTTCACCATTTCCACTTTGAAGATCAAAATCGAAGGCAAAGGTAATGCCCTAAATTTGTTTTAAATTCTTCACTGAGATTGTGTACTACTTTTTACAAATGTATGGAATGCATTATTTTTGGGTTTCGTTTCATGCATTTTTTAAACCCTTAATTCTGTATCTGAAACTGTGATATTATTCATATTGAATTACTCCTGTCGCTGTTCAATTAAGAAATATTTGTGAAATCTGCATTCGATTTCTTGTCTTGTATGATTTGCAAGTGCCAATTTTGGGGATTCATGAGGTTCCACCTTATGGATTATCTGTGAGAGCTAGATGCTAGTTGATCTTGTAGGAGGCTATAGTCTCATTCTTTTTGCGTATAAATGATGAACTGGTTGAACAGCTCTATGTTGCCATTGCAAGAAGAATAAGTATGTCCTGCAATTTTTATTTGTTTTGAATAGTTTCAGATGTTCATCCTGTTATCAAAATTGTCACAATACAATTGCTTGGAATCATATCTAATAGTTGGAATCATTTTTATTTGGAATCATTTCAAAATTGGCCTGTATAATTGCTTGGAATCATTTCAAAATTGGCATTACAATTTTTATTTGTTTTGAATGGTAATTGGTTTAAATAGCCTTTTTGTTCCTTACTTTTTATGCTGGGAAGTTGAAGACAGCTTGAGAAAGAACTAGTGATAGTCTAGATACAATGAATATGCAGTATGGACCTGTCTTGAGAGGAGTTTTGAATTTATTGAAGCTTTGTTGCATTGTCTGCATGTGCAATTGTAATGCCTGACTTCTGCAATTATTTACTTCTGCATGTGCAATTGCATTGACATACAATGAGCCTGTGTTTTATGGGTGTTTTCTCTTCTACTTTAGCTATCCGGTGAAACCCAAAATTTATATTAATCAAATATCACTCAAGTCTGGGCCTTTATGTTTATTTATTTATTATTTCATTTTCTCTTTTCGAATAACAAACCATGATATTTCATTTTCAACACAAAACTACATAACCAAAATTTTGAGAATTTCAATATTTTCCATCTTTGATAATGAAATTTTATATCCAACCAATTTTGTGTAAGAAACAAAACTTTATATATTGCAAGAGAGAAGAAACAATATACAAGAGAACAATTAATGAAATACACACCCCCCTGATGTGAACTTGCGTTCGATATGCACGGTTTTTTTATTGAAATTCCAATTCTTTATCCTTGGAAACCCCGTGTAAATTCGTGTACCGACGACCTTTGTCAATCGAGGTATAGTCTCAATGGCCCATACCTATACAATAACAACAATCAAACAATGTTATTTTTTTACACAAATATAAAATATACGTTGAAAGGACTATAAATATGATACTCATACCTGAAATGCTAGAGCAAATCCGTGTACGTTGTATGTAAAAACCTTCTCCTCATTCTTCTTCTTCGGCACTACATCCGCCATTTGCTTTCCATTATTTTTGCCTTTCTTTCCCTTTGCTTCATTATGTTCTTCTTCATTGTCTTCTTCTTCTTCTTCTTCTTCGTTTATTTCTTCTACTTCTTCATCTTCTTCTTTGAGTTTCCTTTTCCCCATTCTCTTTGCCGCCTTCTTCTTTTCCCCTCTCAGTCTTGAGAGTCTTTTCTCGGTTGAAAAATCAAGCCAAAACAGTGTCATACTGAAGATATATGTTCCCCACGGAAAATTTGCAAAGGCTTGTTCATTATCACCTAAAGCTATCAACCAACCCGGTACATCACTCCTTTGGTCATCCTTGCCAAAGAATTGGCATACCATTAAGATGTACGCCATCTTTAACAAGTTTTCACCATCCGCTTCCGTCCCTTGTGAAAAAATGTTTTCCAAAGCTTCTAGTGTCGGCCTATGTTTGAAATATGTTGTATACCAATGACCCTCTACATCTGGTTTCATGTTCAAAAACCCTTCAGGCATCAGGCCCATTTTCAGCCCACTACATACATAAAACTGTTCTTTGCTGAAACAAACCTTCTTTTGTCCCAAGCCGAACCACATTTCATCCTCTCTCTTCGGATGAATAATCTCCTTTTTAAGGAGGTTGTAAATAAGCATCCCGTGAACTACAACGGGTTGTGGCAAATCTATATAATGCCCAAAAGGTCCATTCCTAAACCTTTCTAACATTCCACATTTACTAAGGACATCTTTAACAACTTGAATAATTTGACCTTTGCTATTACTGTTTATTCTTGAGCGAACCCAATTATTGTGGTCCGGGAACCGCCAGTATTTTTCGTTAGGATCCTTTGGCATCTGGTTACAAACAAAACAAAGAAGAGTCAAAAAAAGGAGAAGACTTGAAGTCAGCCTTGATGATTAGTATGATTAGTATTACAGACAATGTTGACATCAAAATAAATTATGATTAGTATGTGTATATATCACTATCTACATAACGTAACAGTTGAAACTGTAAATAGAGATCGTAGATACGACATAAATAAGTGTAGTCCATTCTCAAATATCTGTGATATATATCAAACTATGACCATTATCATTATGGTGCATACATGTATAGTACATTAGTACTACTCATTATTATACAGCTAACACCAAATCGCATGCATACATGTTGACTTGACTGATCATGCACCAGCCTATCAATGTTACAATTGATTCAAAGAAAATATCAATGTTATAGGAGATTGAATGAATAATAAATAAATAAACATAAAGGCCCGGACTTGAGTGAAATTTGATTAATATAAATTTTGGGTTTCACCGGATAGCTAAAGTAGAAGAGAAAACACCCATAAAACACAGGCTCATTGTATGTCAATGCAATTGCACATGCAGAAGTAAATAATTACAGAAGTCAAGCATTACAATCGCACATGCAGACAATGCAACAAAGCTTCAATAAATTCAAAACTCCTCTCAAGATAGGTCCATACTGCATATTCATTGTATCTAAACTATCACTAGTTCTTTCTCAAGCTGTCTTCAACTTCCCAGCATAAAAAGTAAGGAACAAAAAGGCTATTTAAACCAATTACCATTCAAAACAAATAAAAATTGTACTGCCAATTTTGAAATGATTCCAAGCAATTATACTGGCCAATTTTGAAATGATTCCAAATAAAAATGATTCCAACTATTAGATATGATTCCAAGCAATTGTACTGTGCCAATTTTGATAACAGGATGAACATCTAAAACTATTCAAAACAAATAAAAATTGCAGGACATACTTATTCTTCTAGCAATGGCAACATAGAGCTGTTCAACCAGTTCATCATTTATACGCAAAAAGAATGAGACAGTAGCCTCCTACAAGATCAACTAGCATCTAGCTCTCACAAATAATCCATAAGGTGGAACCTCATGAAAAGACTGCAAGAATATATCAGAGCCTAAATTTTCAACAATTTTAAGAGGATTATTTTCATGTAAAACTAGCTGCAGAGCAACTTAAGGTTGAAGTACAGTAAAATACATCAATTTACCGTAAACCAACCTCCCATTTTAAATTGCGAGGAAGTAGGAACTCTATTGACATTAGATAGAACAACTGGAATGGCAAAGCGGAAAATCACCAAATTTGGCAAACTCTGAAGAATTTTATGTATTACAATTACAAATGACTGATAGGTTGGGAGCTTACTAACTCAAAATATTACAAATGAAAACCGAGGATTCATATGTTGGGATGGTATTATTCACTTTTCGATTCCAAGTTCTTTTGTAATTTCTCTCGTCAGACTAAACTGGGATGTGTTATGCCATGGGAATAGGGTACGAGTGACCGGAAGTTTTCTCCGGAGATCCTGCATCACAATAACATCACATATAAAATGACTAGATAAGGATCATGCCAACTAAGCAAATACTACATTCCAGAGAAAGTGCAAAGATCAAAAATAAATGTCGTGTATTTCATAGTAGAATGAGATGACTTGACACAAGTATATAAGTATGATGAAAAGACAAGTTATAGCACAGTATATACGATAAAGAGCTGGAATACAGTGGACTTGGCTTCTAACTGCTTCGTTGTATACAGTTCCACTAAATTCTATAAAGTTCCGATTTAGTAAGTAATTCTAAAAGCTCTATTTGGGTTTTAGTAAGTAAAAGAGAAGAAAGAAAAGGTACACGCTTCGGTCCTTTTCTTGGTCTGAAATGTTAATGGAATCGGATACGATTAAAGGGCAGTGATGATGACTCGTTTCGGCTTTGATTTCAGCCATTTTTTTCTTCCAAGTCCCGATAATGAAGGAGAAAAATAATTCAACATATGAATAATACGATAATGAAAGTTAAATCAAGTCACTTTCAAGTTTCAAGTGACATGTAATGATCTTAACTTGGGTGTAGTTAGAAAAACCTTGAAGTGAATTTGGCAGCTGTTCTCGATGAAGATGTAAATCCAGTCAAAATCCATTTCAAATTCTGTGTATAAATCCAGTCCATATTCCAGTCAAAATCCATTTCAAATTCTGTCTATATATATATATGGCTCAAAAATTAAATGTCACTATTTGGACATGGGTTTTTAAGAAAGTCACCACATTAGTAATTCATGTTTAAAAGGCACCAATTTAGGTGACAAGACAAAAATACCCTTTCCAAGTCACTTTCTTTCGTTTTCAAACCTAGAGAGACAAACTAGCTAGAGAGAGAAAACAATAGAGAGAGAAAGCATCGGCTGCAAAAACATAGGCCTGAAAATCTGATGGCGAAGTAATTGACGGTGGCACTACAGTCCTGAAGTCAACAGTTCAGACGAGCATCTGCAATTGATAGTGGTAAGTAGAGTTATATTTTGTTGTTGTTTTTTTTTTCTTGATAAGTTTATGTGTTTGTTTGATGTTGGGTGTTGTTTAAACTTGTAGATTAGGTTAGGTTAGGGTTTTAATTTTTGAAAAATTTGTGTAGAAGACGGTGAAGATTTGGGGGTTTCCAAGTCTTTGAACATTGTGGCCGAGCCTTTTGAAACATTGTCGGAGCCTTTTAACTTGTGGTCCGAGCTTTTTTTATGAATATTAGGTTTGTCAAATTTGAATCTCCGAGTCTTTATAAATAGTTTCCAAGCCTTTTTAATTAGTTCTCAAGCTTTTTCATGAATTGCCCGAGCCTTTTGTATGAACGTTAAACTTTTTTTTATATCCAAGCCTTTGTTAGTTGTATCTGAGCCTTTGTGAGTAATGTCCGACCCTTTGTGAGTTATTTCCGAGTCTTTTTAACAATCAATTTTTTTTGTTAATTTTATGTATCCGAGACTTTCTATATAGTGCCTGAGCCTTTTAATGAACTACCCGAGCCTTTTACTTAACTTCCCGAGCCTTTTAATGAATTGCCCGAGCCTTTTACTTAACTGCCCGAGCCTTTCACAGTTTAGTAACTTATATGCTTTTTTTCTATGAAAATGCTGATGAGGAATCAGCTCAAGGATTTGTTTAAAACTCCAGTGGGAGAATGGTATGAGGAAAAATAACTCAGCATAACCATTTCGATTACCTTCAAGATATCGACGACACACTTAACAGGGTACTTGAACATCTTGCGGTCGAAGAACTTCGTCGGTATACTAAGTCTTGTTTTGGACATTTCCTTCGAATGCATCGTGAGATGAAGTTTTCGACCGGCATTGTCCATCGGCTACCATCACCATCACGTGTCGCCTCGCCGCCCTCCATCGCATTTGCTCCGCAGCTGGACAGCCTACGCCATTTCCAGATCTCTTCGTTGAGGTCCACGAAGGTTTGAAGAAGAAAGAAATTGGGGATTTAGGGGTGTATCGAAGAAGACAGGAAGAAGAATTTAAGGATTTCGGTTTTGGTTTGCTTGAAGAAGAAGAAGAAGTTAGGGTTTTGAAGAATTTGGGTATCTTTTTGGTCAAGCTACGGTCAAAGAGAACTTAGGATTTTAGAAGTGAGATTTGGGTATTTCTTTGGGTAGTTGCATTCAAAGAAAAAGGGGAAAGCAAGGCTTGTAAAGGGAGGACTCCAAACCCTATCTCAAAACAATGCCGTTTTGAAGCCCTTATATTTGGGCTAGTTGGAGCACCTCTTGGCGAATTGGGTCATCACTAGAATTGGGCCAATTGGGCCACTATTGCAATTGTTACCATTTCAGTTCCTTGGCCAAATGGGTCCCTTACAATTAGTTTTCCATTTCAGTCCCTTAGCCAATTGGGCCACTACTCCAAGTTTCCATCCTTGAGGACAAAGATGTTTTCAAGGGAAAAGGAATGTAAGGATTAAGAGATCTGGGGATTAATTTTAGGGATTTAGTGTGAATCTCTAATAATTAGGGCATGTTTGGCGCATGGGTTTGGATTGGGATTAGACTAATTTAGTCCCAGTCCTGCGCTTGGTGATAGTCTGAAACATTGGACTATTAACCCTATCATCAAAATAGTCCCATGATCATGGGATAAAATATACCCACCTCCCACCCCAACTCTATTTGTCCTATGACTATTTACCATGTGAACCCCAGCCATTTAATTCATTCTCATCATTTTTTTTTTCCAACATTTCCTCTCTTTCACTAAAATCAAACCTAGATTTCTTCCAAGACTTCAACCTTTCGTCTCTCTCTTTCTTCAACTTTTCCTTCTCCTTCTGCCGTCGCGGCCTTCGTCTTCGTCTCCTTCCGCCGCACCGACTTCATCTTCATCTCTGTCTCCTTCTGCCGCACCAACTTCGCCTTCATCTCCTTCCGCTGCTGCGGCTTTCGTCTTCTTCTCCTTTCGCTCGGTCCGATCCAGGCCTTCCACAACTCGCCATAATAAGAAGATGAAGATCTGAGTTTCCAGATCTTTAAAAATGAAGTTTTTTTTTTTCTTTGATTGATGTTAATAATGATTATAATAAAATAAAGGCTAATTGGCACAGATACCACCTGAACTCTTCAAAAATTTGCACTGTGCCCCCTAAACTTTTTTTTTCGATAGTAAATCCCCTAAACTAACGGAAATTTGCAAAAGCTGACGGAATGGCAACGGAAGCCACATTCCGTCTATTTTCAAGTCATGTGCGCCTCACGTGCATCCCATAGTACAAGAACTAATTACACCAACCTCCCCTAAGGTTTGCCCTAATACTTTTTTTTAAAAGAAAAATAAATATTTTTTTAAAAGAATATAATTAAAATTTTTAATTTTTTTCAATAAATAGTTTTTTTTATTAAAAAGAAAGATTGAAATGATAGATGGTGGAGATCAAATTAATTTAAAAAAAAAAAAAAAAATCTTCATTCTTAAAAAATTGAAAAATAAAATCATTAAAGATTAAAAAAAATAATACAAGAAAATTGATTCACAAATTTTTTTCCTTCCAAACTCTTTCCTCCTCCTGATTTTCGTTCACTTTCTCACTTCCCAAACACCAAATTTTCAAAAACCATTTTCAATTCATCACCCAACTTCATCTTCTTCATCATCATCATCCAAACATCTCTTTTGGCCTTCATCACCCAAACATACCTTCAAAATTTCATCTTTGTTAAAACAAAACCATCAACACACAAAAAATTATTTATCAATACAATCATCATCCCATAAATAATCTTTATTAACTCAATCATCAACACATAAAAATAAAAACTCTTTTAACATAATAAAAACTAAAAACAACTCCACCGCCGGAGTCACTCCACCGCTGGCAAAGCATCTGCTCGATTGCAACTCGTAGGGATTTTAAAGGCACAAAAGTCAATTTTTACTTGGAAGTGTCAGAGTGTTTATGTGAGAGGAGAAAGGACCACCCAACCAATTCCTTGTTGTCGAGATCGGAGATCCCAAATCCAATCTTCATTGTTCTCTCTCAAACTCAAAACCCTACTGTACTGATCTTGCATTTTTCAAGACACATAAAATAGGCTAGGTATGCTTTGTATAGAATGCGATCTGGGCTTTTGTAGGATTAAACCAAGATATTATCTTTATTATCTTTAGATATTAGGTTGGATTTATCCTTTAGATAATTCATATTTATCATTTGTTATGATTATCAGATAGTTAGGATTAACATGGTTTTATTTGTTTGTTATTATCTGTTAGAGGTTTGATGTTATCATGTTACCTCATCCCAGCTACTATAAATAGTTGGCCTTAGTTCATTGTTATTCATCAATTCAATAAACAGTTCTTCAGTAAATTCTTTTGTGTGTGTGAGATTTTACATTTGGTATCAGAGCCCGAGTTCGAGGCTTGGAGGGCAGTAGGGTAGGATTCAGGAGTTCAGAATCCAGGAGTGGTAGGGGAATCCAGGAGTTGAGGATTCAGGAGTTCGGAGCAGCAGTCAGCGACGCCGGACAGACCTCCGCACCACCCACACCAGAAGGTGCAGACGGTGCCGACCAGCAAGACCTTCCAAAAGCTCGAAGCCAAAGGAGGTCGTCTTGCCGTCCGAATCAGCCCACGAAGGAGTGACGAGTTGACTCATCTTGCCGTCCACTGCCGCCATAATCACCGGCGAGTTGGCTGTCACCACCACCACCAAAATCTTCAGAAGACGACCAGGATCAAAACCCAGGTGTCTATTGACCAGATCCGACGAGTTTTCTGGCGCATCAAAGTGATCCAAGTTGTTTGCTGTCCGTTGCTTGACCGGAGTACGTCGTCGCAGACAAAGAAAGTCGCTGGAATCGTGACTTGTAGCGAACCCGTGACCAGTGTCGTGATCGAGAGTAAAGTCGTGAAGAATTTGAAGTTTTGTGTTGGGTAGTTGCGCGAAGTTGAACGACTGAAGTTGCGCGAAGGTGAAGATTTGAAGAATCGTGAACTGAGTTGGTGTGTTTAAAGGTTGGCGTGTTTGACTTTTGTTTTGCTGATATATTTGTTCACGTGTCTTTTTTTTTTGTGTTTTATTATTATTATTGCTTTGGCAAATTACAATGGCCACCCTTAACAATAATAATAATAACACAATACAACCACAAATACCAAAGTTTGACGGAAAAACCAATTTTGAGTATTGGAGGGTCCAGATGCAACTATTGTTTGAATACCAGGAGTTGTGGACTATTGTTTCCGAGGGTATTGTTGGGCCAGCAGATGCTGCAACAACCAGGAAGGATCTGAAGGTGAGATTTTTCATTAACCAGTCACTGGATTCGATGATTTTTGAGAAAATCGCACATACAACATCAGCAAAACGGGCGTGGGATGTTTTGATGAACACATACAAAGAGTAGAAAAGGTGAAGAAAGTCCGCTTGCAGACCATGCGGAGGCAGTTGGAGCTTCTCCAGATGAAGAAAACGGAGAAGGTGGCAGATTACTTCTCACGGACATTGGCACTTGTTAATCAGATGAAGTCCAATGGTGAGACAATTTCAGATGTTCAGATCATGGAGAAGATTCTCCGAACACTGACCGAGAAGTTTGAGTACAAGGTGACTACCATCGAGGAGTCCAAAGATCTCGAGGAGATGACGTTGGATGAGTTGATGGGCTCGCTCCAAGGCTATGAACAACGTCTGGATGAGAAGTCTGTGACTGAGGTGGAGGAAGCTTTGCAGATCCAGTTGAGTCTTAAGAAAGACAAAGATGAGACCCGGAAGAATTCTGAGGCAAGCCAGAAGGGTCAGAATTCGCAAAATTGGAGGGGAAGTGCTTCCAGATCTAGCCAGGGGAAAGGCGGAGGAGGCAATAACACTAATCAGAAGAGTAAATCTCAGATTCAGTGTTTCAGATGCAAAAGATATGGCCACTACAAGAATGAGTGTAAATCCAATGGGAGAAATTTCCAGGCAAATGTTGCAGAAGATGGAGACTATTTAGAAACATTACTGCTAGCGTGTAATGTAGCGGTGGATGATGCCAAGTACAAATGGTTTCTGGATACAAGTTGCAGCAACCACATGTGTGGTAGGAAGGAGATGTTCTCAGAATTGGATGAGACCTTTACTTCAGAAGTGAAGTTTGGGAACAACTCATAGGTGCCAGTGATGGGGAAAGGTAAAATCTCCATCTCTCTGAATGACGGATCCAAGAATACCATCTCAGAGGTACTGTTTGTCCCGAGTCTACAACAAAATCTGTTAAGTGTGGGGCAACTTTCAGAGAAGGGGTATGATATGAGGATCTACAGAGGGGTATGCACCATCAACGATGAACAGAAGGGTCTGATAGCAAAGGTAAATATGTCATCAAATCATTTGTTTCCGCTGCATATTAATAGTGACATTTTACCATGCTTTAGTTCTGTAATTGGAGATGGGAGTTGGTTATGGCATATGCGGTTTGGCCATGTGAACTTTGGGAGTTTGAAGGTACTTTCTTAGGAAGATGGTTTCAGGATTACCTGTCATTGATCCTCCTGATAGGGTATGCGAGACATGTGTTGTGGGAAAGAAGCACAGAGACCCATTTCCTACAAAGAAGACGTGGAGAGCCAGTTGGCCCTTGGAGCTAGTGCACTCAGACCTATGCTCCGTGGAGACTCCGTCGAATGGGGGATATAGGTATTTTATTACCTTTATCGATGACTTCAGCAGGAAGGCTTGGGTGTATTTCTTGCAGCAGAAGTCAGATGCTTGTGATGCCTTCAAGAGATTTAAGGCATCGGTGGAGAATCAAAGTGAAAGGTCTATCAAGACTCTGAGAACAGATCGGGGGACAGAATATGTTGTCTGTGATGGTTTCTTGCAAAAACATGGCATCAATCATCAGTTGACAGCGAGATATACTCCTCAGCAGAATGGTGTAGCAGAGAGGAAGAATAGAACAGTCATGGACATGGTCAGGTGTATGTTACACTTGAAGAAACTGCCCAAAGGTTTTTGGGGTGATGCAGTTGCGTGTGCGTTCTATCTGTTGAATAGATGTCCCACCAGTAGTGTTCTCGGAAAGACTCCTCAGGAAGCCTGGACTCGACTCAAACCCAGCATTGAACACTTACGAGTGTTTGGGTGTATTGCTTTTGCTCATGTACCTGATGTTTTGAGAAAGAAGCTTGATGATAAGGTAGAGAAGTGCATCTTCATCGGCTACAGTCAGGTAACGAAGGGTTATAAACTTTATAATCCAGTGACCGAAAAGGTGATTGTCAGCAGGGACGTTACCTTCGATAAGCAGGGATGCTAGGATTGGTCTTGCGGTAAGAGGAGCTCTTCAGACATTGATGTTGACCTGGATGAGATTGATGGTCATCCTAGAGATGATCCGGTTCCGACCCTAGTGGCTCCACCGTCCCCGGTGAACCCACATCCAGTAGAATCTTCTTGTCGTCCACAACGTGAACGGGTGTTACCAGCTCGTTTGCAGGATTGTGTACTTAATAGTGACGACGATCCGACAGATGAAGAGTTGGTGAACTTTGCATTGTTTGCAGATTGTGATCCTATCACATATGAAGATGCTACTCGTAATGATTGCTGGTTGAAAGCAATGGAAGAGGAGATTGGTGCGATTGAAAAGAATAACACATGGGAGCTTACTAATTTACCAGGTGGAAAGCAGCCCATTGGTGTTAAATGGGTGTACAAGACAAAATACAAGCCGAATGGTGAGGTGGAACGTTACAAAGCGCGTCTAGTTGCAAAAGGTTACAAGCAAAAGCCAGGGATCGATTATTTCGAGGTGTTTGCTCCTGTTGCTAGACTTGACACTGTTCACTTGATTGTGTCTCTTGCTGCACAGAATCGCTGGAAAATCTTCCAGATGGATGTGAAATCCGCATTTTTGAATGGGGAAATAGGGGAGGAAGTCTACATACAGCAACCTACGGGGTATGTAAAGAAGGGGCAAGAAAGTAAGGTCTACAAGCTGAAGAAGGCCTTATATGGGTTGAAACAAGCACCCAGGGCTTGGTATACACGCATTGACACGTATTTTATCCAGCATGAGTTCCAGAGATGTCCTTATGAGCACACTTTGTATATCAAATCCAACTCCCATGGAGATATTCTTATTGTGTGCCTATATGTTGATGATCTGATCATTACCGGCAATAACCCTGAGATGATTGCAGAGTTCAAGAGTGCAATGACTGGTCATTTTGAGATGACAGATTTGGGGTTGATGTCCTATTTCCTCGGCATTGAGGTGACTCAGACAGATGATGGCATCTTTGTGTGTCAGAAGAAGTATGCTGGTGATGTGTTGAAAAAGTTCAAGATGGAGGGATGTAAGCCGATGCTGACTCCAATTGAAGAAAGGTTGAAATTAGAGAAGGATGGGTCTGGTGAGCTAGTTGATGCTACCATCTTTCGGAGGCTAGTAGGAAGTCTGAGGTACTTAACTTCTACTAGGCCTAATATTTCTTATGGAGTTGGGCTTATTAGCAAGTTCGTGGATTCTCCGAGGCAATCTCACTTGCAGGCTGGCAAGCGTATCTTGCGATATGTGAAAGGTACACTGGGTGATGGTATCTTTTACTTTTCCGCTAACAAAGTCGAGCTTATTGGATATACAAATAGTGATTGGGCAGGTGATACGGAGGGGAGGAAAAGCACCTCTGGATTTGCGTTCCATCTTGGTTCTGGAGTATTTTCTTGGTCATCGAAGAAGCAACAGGTGGTTGCTCTATCGACAACAGAAGCTGAGTACATTGCAGCTGCTGGTAGTGCTACACAGGCTGTGTGGCTACGTCGCATGCTTTCTGAGTTGAAGCATCAGCATGATGCTCCCACAGTGATCTACTGCGACAACAAGTCCACCATTTCTCTGACCAAGAATCCAGTCTACCATGGTAGAAGTAAGCACATTGACATCAAGTTTCACTTCATACGGGGCTTGGTGAAAGACAAAGAGATCGTGATCGAATACTGCCGTTCAGAGGAACAGGTTGCAGACATCTTCACGAAGCCGCTCAAAGTTGACACTTTTCAGAAGCTTAAGAAGTCTTTGGGCATGATGAGTTATGAAGGACTTGGTTTAAGGGGAGCTATGTAGGATTAAACCAAGATATTATCTTTATTATCTTTAGATATTAGGTTGGATTTATCCTTTAGATAATTCCTATTTATCATTTGTTATGATTATCAGATAGTTAGGATTAACATGGTTTTATTTGTTTGTTATTATCTGTTAGAGGTTTGATGTTATCATGTTATCTCATCCCAGCTACTATAAATAGTTGGCCTTACTTCATTGTTATTCATCAATTCAATAAACAGTTCTTCAGTAAATTCTTTTGTGTGTGTGAGATTTTACAGCTTTTAATGGATATAATCGGATCTTCATTATTCTCCTGCAGTGGAGATTCAATTCTATTTTTGGGGAAGGATTGAAGGAGATCTGATTTGCTATTTTTGGAGGAGAACCAAAGGTCAGAACCCAGATTTTCTCCTTGAAATCTGTTTGGTTCATCATTTATTTATTTTTAAAAGAAACGTGTTTAGTTTTTTAATTAGTAAATAAATAGATAATTTATCATGGTGATGGATTAAATTTTCAATCAATTCCAAAAGAAAAGAAAAATCCACAAATCAATTTTTCCAGATTATTATTACCTTTTATTTTGTTTTTTGAGTTGATTGAAGAAGATGATATTTGTGGAGGAAGAAGAAATAATATGATTTTTTTTTTTAAATTATTCGTTTTTTTTTTTAAATTAATTTGATCTCCACCGTCCATCACTATTGATGGACGGTGGTGATCAATCTTTTAAAAAAAAAATCTATTTATTTAAAAAAATTAAAATTTTTAATTATAGTCTTTTAAAAAATATATTTATTTTTCTTTTAAAAAAAAATGTATTAGGGCAAACCTTAGGGGAGGTTGGTGTAATTAGTTCTTGTACTATGAGACGCACGTGACTTGAAAATAGACGGAATGTGGCTTCCGTTGCCATTCCGTTAGCTTTTGCAAATTTCCGTTAGTTTAGGGGGTTTACTGTCGAAAAAAAAAAGTTTAGGGGGCACAGTGTAAATTTTTGAAGAGTTCAGGGGTTATCTGTGCCAATTAGCCTAAAATAAAATAATAATAACTTTATGAGTTTCCAGATTTTCTTGCTTTTTTTTCTGAGTTTCCAGATCTGCATGGTGGAGAACTTTATTATTTCATTGTTTTTCTTTGATTTTTTTCTCCTATAAGAAAGAAGAAGACGAATATGGGTTCCCAAATCTCTTGACAAAATATATTTAGAGCAAATTACACCAAACCCCCCTGAGGTTTGGTCTTTCACACGTGGAAACAACTTTATCATTTATTAACACCCACCTCCCCTATCGTCAGTCAACGGTCATCTAATCTAACTGTTGACCATGTGAGAAAGGGTAATTTGGTCTTTTAACACTTTATACAATGTACACGTCATACTTATTTAATGCATGTCAGAATATTTTGTAATTTAAAATTAAATATTAACAAAAAGAAAATTTAAAAAAAAAAAAAAAAAAAAGAAATATTGTGAATATTGTATAACCATCATCATCAACCTCAAACCAATAATCAAAATCAAAATCAAAATCAAACCCAGAATTTCCAGAATATCATCATCAACACCACCATCACCAGTCCAGATTCAACACTAACTCCAAAATCCTATCTTCAATTCGAAACGAAGATCCAAATCGAAATACAAGAAAATCCAAATCCAAATACAAGAAAACCGAAATCCAAATCCAAACCGAAATTCAGTAAACCAAGAAAATCGATCCAGTAAGCCAACAAACATATTTTCTTCTTCAATCAATTCAAAAAAAATAAAAAATAAAAAAAATAAAAATAAAAATAAAAAACACCCAAAATAATATGGAAAAAAATTTCGAGAATAAACAACCCATAACCATCATCTTCAACAGCCCATAAACATCATCATTAACAACCCAGAAAATCAAACCCAGATCGAACCCCCTTTCTTCACCACCATCAGATCTCTCTTTTGTTTTTTGATCTTCATCAACATCAACAACAGATCTCTCTCTATATCTCCCTCCAATCCAACCCCAATAAAAATCCCAAAATCAAATCAAGAACAACAAATATCTCTCTCTCGTTCATCATCGAATCTCTCTCTCTCTCTCTCTCTCTCTCTCTCTCTCTCTCTCAAACCCAGATTCAATCAAACACAGAAATTCATCAACACCAAAACAAAATGAAACACCTAGAAACCCAAATATCCTCTCTGGATCTCCATGGCCGCAACACCCAGAACCTAGAAACGTTTTTGATCGTCATCGAACCCAGAAGCACACCACCGACTCAAAATCGAAGCCAGAAACCTCCCCAGAAATCTTCATCAATATCATTGAGGGTTTGTGGGGTTGGTGGGGTTCGATTTGGTGATAGGAGGGGCGGTTAGGGTTCGCCGGTTTCGCAGCGGCCAGCGGGAGATGGATTCGAGTAGCTTCTAGGATTTCATGGAGATCGGAGAGAGACCGAGAAAGGAGAGGAGAGAGATCGAGAAAGAGAGAGATGGTGTCTAGTGTGTGAGAGTGATGATGATCGAGTGAGAGAGAGAGAGAGAGAGAAAGATTTAGTTTTTTATATATTTTAATTTTAAATTTAATTTGTTTTGTTTTGATTTTTTAATTATTTGTAATATTAATTTTTTTTTTAAAATATTTATTTTTCTTTTTTGTTTAAATGAATGAATTTATATATTTTAATTTTAAATTTAATTATTATTTCTTTTTTTATTATTATTAAATTCTTAATCTACACCATTCATCTTTGTGATGGACGGTTGGAGATCAATTTAGGAAAAAAGTTTAATTTTTAAAAAAAGTTTCCAAATTTTGTTTGGTTTTTTTTATAATTTTTTTTTTTTTTGTTTTTTTATGGGGTTATAAAAGTAAATAGACATACTTAGGGGTATTTTAGACTTGTACATGGTCTGATAAGGTCAAAGGTTAAGTCTGACGACCGTTGACTGTAGATAGGGGAGGTGGGTGTCAATAAATGATAAAGTTATTTCCGCGTGTGAAAGAACTTTTATTTTTATTAATTAATTGAACTTTTATTTTATTTTTTTTGTTTAATTGATTCCGATGATTTAAGTTCAATTAATTTAGTTGTCTTTGAAGTTAAGGAGATTGCATCCTTTTGAAATGACAAAAGTTATATTGACAATTTTTTTTTTGTTTTTTTTTTTTTTGAAATGAAAGTTATATTGATAATGATTGTTCACTAGCAGTGGAATGCCAAAAGAAAAACAATGTTTGTTTCTTAATAATGATTTTTTTTTATTCTTTTATTTAATTTTTATTTCTAAAGACATTTCCATGTTCTAGTAATAATAAAGATGCGCTCCATCTTTTTAAATATATAAATTTATATAATTGTATTGTGAGATATTATTTTCAAGGGTATGATTAATTATTTTCATGATATGTGCTCTATTAAACTTTGGGAAAGTATCATTTTCCCCCCTGTAGTTTACCATATTCATAAATTTGCCCCCCCTAGTTTCAGAAATGGTTGGTCTTCCCCCTCTAGTTTGCCATATTCGAATATTTACCCCCTGCCGTTATGATTTCTGTTAAATAAGGGTTTGACCGTTAAATACAAAGGAGAAAATACATTTTCCCCCCTGTAGTTTGCCATATTCATAAAGTTGCCCCCCCTAGTTTCAGAATGGTTGGTCTTCCCCCTCTAGTTTGCCATATTCAAATATTTACCCCTTACCCTTAGGATTTCCGTTAAATAATGGTTTGACCGTTAAATACAAAGGAGAAAGTACGTTTTTACCCCTAATAATAACATTGATTTAAAAAAAAAAAAAAAAAAGAACAGAATTAGCTTAACAAGGTATATTTAATAAATATTAAAAGATATTAAAAATAATATTAAAAAATTAAAAACATCAATTTCAACTTTCAAGCCTTAATTATCTCTCTCTCCCTCGAAATTAAAAAACAATTATTAATTATCTCCTGATTCAATCTCCACCATCCATCTCAAACATGGACGGTGGAGATAATTATATAAAAAAATATTAATATCAAAAACAATAAAATAATATAATTGTAAAAAAAAAAAAAAACTAATCAAATTATATAATAATAATAATAATAATAATAATAATAATATAATTGTAAAAATAAACAAAAACGATATTAAAAAAATCTCACTTTCTCTCTCTCAACATTATCTGTGATACTTTCCCTATTATTATTATTATATTCATTAGCAAACACCACCTAACTTTTTATTTTGTTTTATTCTCGCCGGCGATAGGATGAAGAAAAGAGAGAGATTAATTATCACAGATAATGTTGAGAGAGAGAAAGTGAGATTTTTTTAATATCGTTTTTGTTTATTTTTACAATTATATTATTATTATTATTATTATTATTATTATTATTATTATATAATTTGATTAGTTTTTTTTTTTTTTTACAATTATATTATTTTATTATTTTTGATATTAATATTTTTTTATATAATTATCTCCACCGTCCATGTTTGAGATGGATGGTGGAGATTGAATCAGGAGATAATTAATAATTGTTTTTTAATTTCGAGGGAGAGAGAGATAATTAAGGCTTGAAAGTTGAAATTGATGTTTTTAATTTTTTAATATTATTTTTAATACTTTTAATATTTATTAAATATACCTTGTTAAGCTAATTCTGTTTTTTTTTTTTTTTTTTTAAATCAATGTTATTATTAGGGGTAAAAACGTACTTTCTCCTTTGTATTTAACGGTCAAACCATTATTTAACGGAAATCCTAAGGGTAGGGGGTAAATATTTGAATATGGCAAACTAGAGGGGGAAGACCAACCATTCTGAAACTAGGGGGCAACTTTATGAATATGGCAAACTACAGGGGGGAAAATGTATTTTCTCCTTTGTATTTAACGGTCAAACCCTTATTTAACAGAAATCCTAACGGTAGGGGGTAAATATTCGAATATGGCAAACTAGAGGGGGAAGACCAACCATTTCTGAAACTAGGGGGGGCAAATTTATGAATATGGTAAACTACAGGGGGGAAAATGATACTTTCCCTTAAACTTTCTACATCTGAAATACTTTTCAAAACTAAAATTACATAATAATTAATTATAGTACAAATCAATCCAAGTACTGACAAATCGAATTAATTAATGATGACATGGAAAGCTGTTTCTATAATTCCATCAAGCCGCCACAAAAAAAAGAATGATAGATTTTTATAAATATAAAAAAGTGGGCCCATTCAAAAGAGAAAAGAGTGGTGTTGAATTTTTGTAGAAAAAATATTTTGATAAATATAACACGATACACGTCCATAACTTTTGGAGTGTACTATATAATATTGATAAACAATAACACAGCCGACTTATTCAAAAAAGTACATTTAGAATCTTGACTAAAACTATATCATCATTAATTCGATTTGTCAGTACTTGGATCTCCATATTCCATCAAGCGGGACCCACATATATCAGACAACACTTACTAATTTTGCACACGTTCAAATCTTGCCACGCATGTGTGCACCTTTAGTAGTTATCTTACCTTTTTTTTTGTTTACACCATCCAGTTTTCGGGTGGGACGGATCCACCATACGGTGCAATCAGCCCAGACCACACCCCGACTAATCAGTCCAGCCCAAATCATCGTAATTTCCGTATATATACATAAATTATATATACATAAATTCTATTATCAGTTCGAACTGATAAAAGTTATATCAGTTCCTTACATGTGGACCACTGGATTTAAATACTTTGACTTGACTGTATGCACTTGTTAGTCAAAGTATTTAAATCAAGTGACCCACGTATAAAGAACTGATATAACTTTTATCAGTTCGAACTGATAATAGAAAGACTGATATATATATATATATATATATGTGTGTGTGTGTGTTTAACATCTTTTATTGTTCAATAAAAATTTTGATATGTTATCCACCAACCACCATAATATATTTGTTCATCGGTGATTAATAATGATAGCTAGACCAATTGTTTGTTTGTTTGTTTTTGTTTTTGTTTTTGTTTTTTCACAAAAGGAGTTATAGACCTTATCTTCCATTTCAAAATCAGACCTTTTGATTGGTGATTAATAATGATGGCACGTGATTAAGATAATAAAGTCAAAAAGATAGCATGCATTGAAAGATTAGCTAGCTAGTAGCATATCTAACTTCTTAAGTCTTTTAGAAGTGCTTTTCTATATATAACCAAATTCACGCATTGAAAGAACATCTTTTGACCAAAGTTGTTGTGTTGTGTTTCACTTTATGTATCTAATCATAATTTTGCACGAATTCATGACGACGTTGTTTTTCGTCCAGACAAGAAATTAGGTAGGTTCAGTTAATTTCCATCAACCAACGTTGTTTCGATTAGATTGATTGGCCAGTACAAGATTAAAAACACTTCATTCTCAAAACTTAAATTTTAAAAAATTTTAAAGACACTTCATTTTGTTATAAGATTATCCTTTTTATCTTTTTTAAATTAAATTATTAAAAAAAAAAATTATCTCTCATAAATCATTAAATTAATTATTACATATTAAACACTCTCTCCTAAATTTTTAATTACCATATTAAACTCTCTCTTCTCCAATACATATCTCTAATTTTCTATTTTCATTCTTTCTTAAGCAAGACTAACAGTTAAAAAAATAAAAATAAAAAACAAAAAATAAAAAATAAATCAAAATATGAAAAATATTTTTTGTTACTCTTATAGGTATATGATTGCATAGAGAACTTTAATTCTTTTATTAGTCATAGAAATTCTGAGTTTAATCGAATCTAGTTGAAACAATTCAAGTTTTCATATATATATATATATATATATATATATATATTTAAGAAAATTAATATATATATATATATATATATATATATTACTGTTAGTAAAAAACTAAAATATTCATAAGTTTTTTTTTCATTAATTATTAATCAGAGATTGATCGAGAAAGTATGGAAATATGATTTATTTATTTTTTTGAAAAATGGAGAGAGATTAATTAGGAGAGAGTGTTTAATATGATAATAATAGATTTAAGAGAGAGAGTTTAATACGTAATATTTAATCTAATGATTTAGGAGAGATATTTTTTTTTTTTTAATAATTTAATTAGTTTGGAGTGTCTTTAAATATTTTTGTCTTGTTTAGTAATTTTAATTTAGGTTAAATTTGTCATTAATAAAAAAAAGTTAAATTGGAGTGTGAATAGATAATTTGTGGATTGTAAGGAAAAGCTCTCAAAAAAAAAAAAAAATTTTTTACTTGCAAGGAAATTGAATGCAATTGTCAATTACACTTGATCAACATAGTGTACATATAATCAATCATATACATATAAAGCCAACCACCATATTCTAGGAAAGTAACTCTTAGTCAAACGTTGAAAATAATGTCGGAAGTCGGTGCTGAAACATGTTTGGTAACACTTAAATGATTTAATATTTTGATTGTATACAATCGGGAGACAGATTGTATGGATTAGAATGTGTTCGATATTACAGCAGATAACAATCTCACTTTACATGTGGTTAACAAAAAGAAAAGGTGGCCCTGCATAATTATTTTCTAATATGCAGATTGGTCGTTGCACGTATACTTGACTGTTTGAACCATCAATGTAATCATTGTTTGGACACATGATACACACTTTTCTTCATAGTTGATTATACTAGCTAGCTCTTTATCAGTTAAAAAAGATTTTGAAGTTCTATGGTTAGGAGTCATAATTCACTAATGACAACGAACCATATGGTAAATATGAAAGCAGATGTTCTCCTTTAGGAAGACATATATATGACACAAGTGAATAGATTGCGTTCAATATTGCTTTACAAAATTGTTTTTGGAAATAAATTTGTATAATAAAAACAAATTGAATTTGACAATTTAAAAAAAAAATACAAAAATAAATTTCATCCGTTATAAATCGATGATGCAATTTTGTTCAAATTTAGTGTTTAAATCTGGTACCCAAATAACGTGGCATTATTATAATCCATTCATTTAAATTGTATTATATTTATATGATTTAAATGAATGGATTATATTGATGTTACATCATTTGGTCACTAGTATTACTCTTTGATAAATTGATAATTCTCAAAAATAGTTTTTGAAAGCGGGAACAATAAAATTTGATTAAGTTTTGATGTCCTTTTTCTCCTAATATTTTTAACCATCATTAATTTTTTTTTAAGTAATCCAATATTGGGATTGATTAATTTTATGAGTTATCTAGATAGTAAGAGCATCTCCAATGGTATCCTCAAAAGTAGGAGAGTAATCAAAATTTGATTATTTATCCAAAAAACATTGTCCAATAGAGTCACTAAAATTTAGCAATAGCAGTTATCAATAATCAAATTGCCTTTTCAATAATCAAATTTGAAGATTGACTTTTTATCATCAAATACAAACTTAACTAAAATTAACTGTTGTAATTTTATTCTTTCTCTCTCTTCTATGCATTTTTTCCCCTCTTTTTTTCTCTAATCATCTATGTATTTCATCATTGTTTCAATCCCAAAAATTTCAATCAGGTAAAATTCGTCTCTTTATTACGAATGGAACAATACCCATATCATATACTATATATATATATTATTTTTTTAGCCAAAAAAAAAAAAAAAAGCTAATATGCAATTGTGGTATCATTACAAGTATACCATTGTGGACTATACAATCATTAAATTTAACAATCCCTGAAAACAATCCTTAAATGCTGAGGTGGCAACTTTTGAGGATCCAAATTTCCTTATACCATTGGAGATATTCTAATGGCGTGTTTACTAATCAGTAATCATTTTTGGGAAAAGGAATTAAGTTCCTGATTTTGAAATTCCTGTGTTTACTAAATTTATGGGGAATTAAGTTCCATGAACCCTACACACATATCAGGAATTAAGTTCCTGAATGAAAGGGAACTTGATTCCCCCCATCCACCTTCGGAATCAAGTTCCCTTTCCTGATTGAAAGAGGAATTCATGTCTTTTTACTAAAATATCCCCACTTAATATTTTTTTTAAAATATATATAAAAATGAACTGCAAAGTATTTTAGAAAAAAAAAATGAACCGTATAGTATTTAAAAAAAAAAAAAAAAAGAACTGCAAAGTATTTAAAAAAAAAAAAAAAAGAGAGAGAACCGTGAAGTATAAAATAAAATGTGAACTATTGACTTGATTTTATATATATAAACACTACAATGCGGCAAATAAAAAAATGTGAACAGCTTTTGCTTTGAATTATTTGTTTCATTTTTTTTTTAAAAAAAAACTTTATTTTATTTATTAGTTGTACTTGTACATCTCCCATATGTATATATAAGGTTTTTTTATTTTTATTTTTATTTTTTATATAAGGGTATTTTTGTAATCAACTTTGTATAAATTTGATTACATTTCTAATTCTTAAAAAGTTAGTAAACATATAAATGGAATTTAGCAACTTAATTCCGATTCCCTTCCATTCCCTTTCCAGTGGAACTTGATTCCGATTCCACTCATTCCTGATTAGTGAACGCGCCCTAAGTCTGTAACAAATTATTTTCTTTTGAAAGCAAAAACAAAAAAGTTGGTTGCATTTTTAAACGCACTTCCTATGATTTGGTGGTCCCACCTTGTATTAAAGAACATTGTTAGTTTAAATCAGAGCAAGCATCGCAGCCGACAAATGAAACAACATAAAATATATATATATATATATATATATTGTAATCACACAAGCCGCCAATCGGCGACTGCCATGGCGTCACTTTCATGACGACCATTAAAACTCAGTGAAAAAAGTCAAAATTTCCTTCTTTAAAATTTCTTTTAACCTTTAACTTTAAAGTAGAAAAACGAATAGAAAGTGGATCATCCATAATCCATATAGCTTATAGCAACTTTACTTGTTTGAATATACTTGACAATAATAAAAGTAAAAATTAATAAATAAATAGGTCTCAGTAATTTATTACACATGTCACAAGACCTACATCGATCAGGACAAAGATCAAATTAATAGAGGATTTAAATTTGATCGGAAATATTCTATATTTAAGAATGTTGTATATAAATTATAAAACATGAAAGTGAAGTTGTCACTGACACTCCTAACATCGTTGTCGACTCCATTAGGATTTTTTATTTTTTATATTTTTATTATTTTGACTATCGTTTAGATTTGTCTGCTAGATTCTAGGACATAATAATCAAACCTATCATTCAACGCAAATTAACGTCAACAAGTTTAACAATCAATATCAAAAATTCAACAAAGCCAGATATGCACGTACAGATTACTTGATTGACTTATGTTGTACTTCGAATGTGATGATTGTGTTATGTTTACTTCCTCTGAATTTTCACTGGAAATTAAGGTTGGACCTACCACATCCAATCATATCTATATATATGTTTTGGCCTTTTCCCTGTAAATTTTAGTATAAATTAAGCTTTGCTCTCATTTGTAAAACACGAGCAAATCTAGAGCTTTCAAAAACACTCTCACTCTCTCTTGTAATATTTTCAATTCCCTCACTCGCAATCAATAAAGCGGTGAATATTTTCAAGTAAGATCTTTTCTTCTTAGCTCCAAGTCTCCAAACCTCCAAGTATTCCATTGCCTCCAAGCCTCCAAGCATCTCAAAACTGCTCTGCATTTCCTTACGATTGCTGACAATGTCTCTGAACTTTGAAATCACTAAAACTCTCACCAGGAATGATGTTGAAGATAGAGTTGGGCTTCCAGTCAAGATCATGAAGCATATGGGAAAAGATAGCATGGTTTTGACAGTTTTTGACAGGTGGGGGCAAGAGTGGTCACTCAAATACTACACTCGGCCAAGAGACAGAACAAATCCAGTCCTCACAGCTGGGTGGCCTCAATTTGTTAAAGACAATGGTGTTCTACCCGGTGATGAATTCATCTTTTCTGGACATGAAGTTGCAGGTGCTAAGATGCGATACATGATTCAGGTGAAAAGGCAAATTATGACTTTAGAAGGCGTGCTTGTTTCTGTGGAAGTGGTGAAAAACCGAACTCCAATGACTTTTCTTTCGGGGTGAGCCTATGATTTAATTGTAGAACTGAAGATGGAGTAACACGATCAAGGTTAATTTCAGTACTATTATATATGCATGGTGAGATGGTGTCATATAATTCTAAGTTTGTACAACATTTCCACTTTCTATTATTCTCTCTTTCTTGTGCTGTACGCTGTTTCTTTCTTAATTAAAAAATATTACAATAATAAATTGTCTTGTGTTCCATGAGACCTAAAAGCAGTGTTCTAATAAGATGGTAGACCGGTGCCTAGCGTCTAGGCCGTAAGGAATTTTTTTTTTCTTTCCTTGTGATGGCAAAAAACAGAGTAAATTCATAGTCATAGAGACCAATTTTATTTTATTTTTTTGGACTGCAACCTCACCAGCCAAGCAAAAGAGAGGTCTGCCTCTCACCAGCAAGGGAAGAAACAGATAAACAAAAACAAACTCTCTACAACAACACAGCTGCCAAGCAGCCACGAAAGCATAGAGAAGCTCCCAAGCAAACAAGAACAGAGAATGTCAATCACACCTGTATAACAAAATAAAAATGAAACAATATACTTAGCTAAAAAGGCTGTAAAAAAAAAAAAAAAAGTAATTGAAAAACTAACCAGATATCATAAGTTCATAACACTGAGACACTAAATGTGATTGTTAAATGTAAAGTTAATAAATTAAAACCAGAAGGAATAACAAGTTGCAAAGCAACAGCGTCCTAAATTGCAACTATAAACCACAACCAGTGAATTAATTAATCCAACAAATTGTGATTTTGGATTACAACATAACCCACTTAGCAAACAGTAGCGATTACAGATCTAGCAATCTAGCACTGATACTACAATGCCCAGAAAGCAACTATGAACAAACATTACATGACTATCAATTCGGAGGCTGCATATGGGTTTCTCGAAAACAGAGCATCTAATAAGAATCTAACGTGATAGGCGGTGGGTGAAGAGGTCAGTCAGCAGAGAAATAGTAGAAATCAGAAAAGTAATGAAGTAATGAACTCAGAAAAGTAGAAAACGAGTGGTGAGGACGACCGGATGACGGCGGTTGCAGCGGCAAGATGTGGTGAGGTGGCGACGAGGTCTGCAGGCTGCAGCGGCGTCTGCTCTGTTTTGGTGAGAGGTCTGGTTTCAATTGGGAGGTTCAGTTCGAATTGGGAAAGTGAGATTTTTGGATTTTGGTTCAACTCATCACGTCAAGCAAAAGAGCCTCACTAAAACGGCGCCGTGTTAACAATTTTTTTTTTAAACAATTAGGTTGATTAATCGGCTCTAGAAAGAGAGCTTCTCCTTACAATCCATAAATTATCTATTCACATTTCAATTTAAATTTTTTTATTAATGATAAATTTAACCTAAATTAAAATTACTAAACAAGACAAAAATATTTAAAAACACTCCAAACTAATTAAATTATTAAAAAAAAAAATCTCTCTCCTAAATCATTAGATTAAATATTACGTATTAAACTCTCTCTCTTAAATATATTATTATCATATTAAACACTCTCTCATAATTAATTTCTCTCCATTTTTCAAAAAATAAATAAATCATATTTCCATACTTTCTCGATCAATCTCTGATTAATAGTTAATGAAAAAAAAACTTATGAATATTTTAGTTTTTTACTAACAGTAACATATATATATATATATATATATATATATATATATGAAAACTTAAATTGTTTCAACTAGATTCGATTAAACTCAGAATTTCTATGATTAATAAAAGAATTAAAGTTCTCTATGCAATCACATACCTACAAGAGTAACAAAAAGTATTTTTCATATTTCGATTTTTTTTTTTTTAATATATACATATATATATATAGTTCATAAAAATCAAGCTTATTAGTAAGTTTTTTTATTTTTTTTATTTTTTATTTTTTATTTTTATTTTTTTTAACTGTTAGTCTTGCTTGAGAAAGAATGAAAACAGAAAATTAGAGATATGTATTGGAGAAGAGAGAGTTTAATATGGTAATTAAAAATTTAGGAGAGAGTGTTTAATATGTAATAATTAATTTAATGATTTATGAGAGATATTTTTTTTTTTAATAATTTAATTCAAAAAAGATAAAAAGGATAATCTTGTAACAAAATGAAGTGTCTTTAAAATTTTTTAAAATTTAAATTTTGAGAATGGAGTGTTTTTAGAAAAGAAGTGTAAAAAAAAAAAAAATTGGATTGTTAAAAGAAGCTCTCTACCATATTAAACTCTCTCTTCTCCAATACATATCTCTAATTTTCTATCTTCATTCTTTCTCAAACAAGACTAACAGTTAAAAAAATAAAAATAAAAAATAAAATAAATAAATAAATAAATAAAAACTTACTAATAAGCTTGATTTTTATGAACTATATGTATGTATATATTAAAAAAAAAAAATCGAAATATGAAAAATACTTTTTGTTACTCTTGTAGGTATGTGATTGCATAAAGAACTTTAATTCTTTTATTAGTCATAGAAATTTTGAGTTTAATCGAATCTAGTTGAAACAATTCAAGTTTTCATATATATATATATATATATATATATATATATATATTTTTAAAGAAAAAATATTGACTTTTTAATATATATATATAAATATATATATATATATATATATATATATATATATATATATTACTGTTAGTAAAAAACTAAAATATTCATAAGTTTTTTTTTCATTAACTATTAATCAGAGATTGATTGAGAAAGTATGGAAATATAATTTATTTATTTTTTGAAAAATGGAGAGAGATTAATTAGGAGAGAGTGTTTAATATGATAATAATATATTTAAGAGAGAGAGTTTAATACGTAATATTTAATCTAATGATTTAGGAGAGAGATTTTTTTTTTTAATAATTTAATTAGTTTGGAGTGTCTTTAAATATTTTTGTCTTGTTTAGTAATTTTAATTTAGGTTAAATTTGTCTTTAATAAAAAAAGTTAAATTGGAGTGTGAATAGATAATTTGTGGATTGTAAGGAGAAGCTCTCAATATAGTAATTAAAAATTTAGGAGAGAGTGTTTAATATGTAATAATTAATTTAATATTTATGAGAGATAATTTCTTTTTTTTAATAATTTAATTCAAAAAAGATAAAAAGGATAATCTTGTAACAAAATGAAGTGTCTTTAAAATTTTTTAAAATTTAAATTTTGAGAATGGAGTGTTTTTAGAAAAGAAGTGTAAAAAGAAAAAATTGGATTATTAAAAGAAGCTCTCTATTTTTATTAATAACAATTTTAACCTGAATTAAAATTACCAAATAAGACAAAAAATATATTCTAAAAACACTCTAAACTAATTAAATTATTAAAAAAAAAAAAAATCTCTCTCATAAATCATTAGATTAAATATTACATATTAAACACTCTATTCTAAATCTATTATTACCATATTAAACACTCTCTCCTAATTACTCTCTCTCTCTCTCTCTCCATTTTTTTTATAAAAAAATCCTATCTCCATTAATCTCTAAATACCTTGTTTTTCAAAAAAAAAAAAAAAATTAAATATATGAAATCTTAATTTGTTGCAACTAGATTCGATTAAACTCAGAATTTCTAAGACTAATGAAATAATTAAAGTTCTCTAGGCAATTGCATATCTACAAAAGTAACAAAAAACATTTTCATATTTCGATTTATTTATTTTTTTTGAAAAACAAGGTACTTGTTTTTTGAGTTTTTTCTTTTTTTTTTCAATGTATACATATATACGGTTCATAAAAATCAAGCTTATTCGTAAGTTTTTTTTCCCTTAATTGTTAGTCTTGTTTGAGAAAGAATGGAGATAGAAAATTAAAGATATGTATTGGAGGAGAGAGAGTTTAATATGGTAATTAAAAATTTAGGAGAGAGTGTTTAATATGTAATATTTAATTTATCTAATGATTTAGAACAGATAATTTCTTTTCTTAATAATTTAATTCAAAAAAGATTATTCATCGAATGAATTCAAAAGTTACGATGGTTTGTTCTAACTTTTATTAAAATAAAATGAAGTGTCTTTAGAAATTTATTTTTTAAAATGGAGTGTCTTTAGAATAGGAGAGCTAAAAGATAAAAAAGGATAATTTTGGAACAAAAGGAAGTGTCTTTAGAATTTTCTTAAATTTAAATTTTGAGGATGGAGTGTCTTTAGAAAAAAGTATAAAAAATAAAAAAAAATGGATTGTCAAAAGAAGCTCTCTATAATATGTGCTTTGTAAATTTTCGTCCAATTCCCATACTAATCCCTTATAAAAGGTACATATTTTATAAGGTTTTAGAATTATCCAAAATTTGATACATAGTTAAAATAGATTATTTTTAGTAGTTCTATAAAAAAAAAAAAAAAATTTTAAAAAAAAGGATGTAGTTGCATTGTAAAATGAAATATATGCCTTGTAATTTTTCACCCAAAATTTCCCATTCGTTATAAAATTGCATATTTTGCGACAATTTTATAATTACCCAAAATTTGATACACATGTAGAATAGAGTATTTTTAATAGTTCTGTGAAAAGTTTTGGATAAAATCACATTCTACAATGAAATATGCGCATCGTAAATCTTCACTATAATTTCTCATATTAACCCCTTAAAAAAGTGCATATTTTACGAACATCTTAGAATTACACAAAATTTGATACACAAATAGTATAGAATATTTTTAGTAGTTCCATAAAAAAAAAAAAAAAAAAAAAAAGGATAAAATTACATTTTGCAATGAAATATGTGCCTCATTATTTTTCATCAGAATTTCCCTTATTAACCCCTTATAAAAATACATTATTTGGGATAGTTTTATAATTACCCAAAATTTGATATAAAAGTATAATATAGTGTTTTTAGTAGTTTTATGAAAAAATATTTGGATAAAATCGTATTCTTCTATAAAATATGCTCCTCGTAATATTTTGCCAAATTTTCCTTACTAACCAATTTAAAAAAGTGTATATTTTGCGACTGTTTTCAGATTATCCAAAATTTGATGCACCGATAGAATAAAATATTTTTACAAGTTCTATGGAAATTTTTTTGGATAAAATTGCATTGTGTAATTAAATATGTTCCATGTAAATTGTTGTGTTTGGATTTTGATTTTGTTTAGTTTGTAATTTTAAATGCTTTAAATATTTTGTCTCATTTATACCCTTAAAATAATTTAAATAAAATGATGACATAAAAGATATTCATAAAATAACATGAATAATGGTAAAAATGTCTTTCGATTGATAAAATCATGGACCATTTGAGAATGACTTGTAATTACCAAGATGTGGACTTGTATTTTGTTGGTTAATTCACGTGCTTTGTGGCCGAGAGAAAGAGAAAGCAAATATAAGAAGGTTTGTCGTTTCTCATTCATTTCTATGTTAAGTTATGTTATTTTCTACAAATAGCCACGATTTTTTTATTACAAATGTTTATTTATTGATTTATTTTCCAAACGCAGATATTTGGTTGTTTCTTATTTTTGGTTTCATGATAGATTTCAATGAATGCTTTCCAAAGTGGAAATAGGGGGTTTTGTCACTTTTTTGAGTTGGTGTTTCAAGATTATCACCACTTTAATAATTTAAGTTTAAAATGCACCAATGTAAGTGACTTCCAAAAATGCCCTTACTATACACATTTTAAAATTATTTTTTTGACTTTTAACTTTTGGAAGATAATTTGAAGTTGTCTGAAATCCACTTCTCTCTCTAACTGTCTTAAAGTGGAAAGCTCTGTAAACTGAATATCAAAATTCATACAACGAAAGGCAAAATGGAAACAGAGATAGGAAACCAATGAAAAGTGTTAATGCAACTTTGAAAAATGCAAATACTGAGTAGAGTGTTAATGCAACTTCAAAAAATGCAAATACCGAGCAATTGCAATTTAAAAGCAGAATCAATGAAACTCTAGACCATCAATGAAACTCTAGGTCTTTGTAAATAGTTTTCGAGCCTTTTTAATCAGTTCCCGAGCTTTTTCATGAACTACCCGAGCCTTTTGTATGAACATTAAACTTTTTTTATGTCCGAGACTTTGTGACTAATGTTTGAGCCTTTGTGACTAATGTCCGAGCCTTTGTGAGTTATTTCCGAGCCTTTTTAACAATAATTTTTTTTTTTGTTAATTTTGTATCTCCGAGACTTTCTATATAGTGCCCAAGCCTTGAACTGCCCGAGCCTTTTACTTAACTGCCCGAGCCTTTTAATGAACTCCTCGAGCCTTTTACTTAACTGCTCGGACACAACTTCACAAAGGCTCAGACAGTGCTTAGAAAGTCTTGGATAGAGCTTAGAAAGGCTCGGAGATTCAAAATTCACACAACCAGCTTAAGGTTTACAAAAGAGGGTTTTAAATTGAAAAAAAAAAAAAAGCTCGACACCCAATTGTGTCAGCGTAGAGCCACTCCGTCACCGTTCGAGTGATTGCCTAGGTTTCAACTAGATTTTCTCTCTCTACTTCACAACTCTGTCACTGTAAACTGAATAAAAGAAAGCTAACATGGAAGTACTATGGGGGTATTTTTGTCTATTCACCATAATATGTGCCTTTTAAACATAACTTATTAAAATGACGATAGTCTTGAAAACCCACCTCCAAAAAGTGACATTTAATTTTTGAACCCTGCTTTCAAATCGTTGAATTGGCACTTGAATTTTTTTTTATTTTTGGAATTTAATGTTTTAATAGGGTTTCAATCAAGGTAAAATGAGTATACAAACTAAAATTTCTTTCATTTTTCGCCTCTCTCGATAATAAAAGAGCACTCATTTATCTCATAATATATATCTCCGTAGTATATTAAAAAAATAATGGTCAATTTGACTCTAGCAAGAAAATCGTGATGCTAAAAATGTCTATTAAAGCTATGTTCTTAGACGTTGGCATTTGTAAAAGCCAAGCGATTTCCAAATCTAGGAATTCGTTGACTCACAAGCTTGCGATGGTAGCTTTTTCTTCCGTTAGGGAGAGTCTTTGGCTGGACTCTAGCCCTTCTTCGCTTTTTTCTTCTGTGTAATGGTTGTCTTATTTATCAACAACAACAACAACAACAACAACAACAAAAAAAAGATATTCTTTGAACAGGCGATTTTTTAATTTAATTTTATTACTTTATTTGGCAAGCTTGTAAACTTTGATTGAACAGTAGTTGGAAATTGGAATTTGGATGAAAAGTAGAGAGAACAAAATTTGTAGATAAAGTAGATTTCGTTTACTAAAAAAGGTAAAGATTGCATATTGATTGAAGTTGAACTTTTGTAGCAGTGGTGGACTCTGGGAATTGTTTATGAAAAGGAAATGGCTACTGGTGGCCCCACACCACCTTGAGATTTAAGATAGTCCCAAATTCCAATCACAACACAACTACACAAGTCCTTTATTTCTCTAAATAGAAACAATTCCAAGTACAACAATCCACCTAAAAAACTTTTGACTATAAAGACATCTTTTGTCTGCATTACATAACAGAGAGGATCCAGCTTTCCTCTAATTACACCACCACGAGCTGTGCGAAGGGCAGTTGCCCCCAAGCGACCGTCCTTACCTAGGGCAACTGCCCTTAAGACTAAAAATAACACTAAATTGGTGTAAAAAGAAAATCTTATAAGAATATTCTTATACTAAATTTTTTCCTACTCCAATACATCCGATACCAATTTAGTGTAAAAGAACATCTTTATAAGAATATTCTTTCAATAAAACTTTATACAATACTAATTAATTTATATTAACTTGAACAAAATTGATTAATTTTTTTTGACATAAAAAATATTATTCATGGAGCTTAAATAGAGTAGAAAATTGAGGAATCATGGAGCAAATTCATACCCTGAAAGCGGCCAACATGTGTTGCGTTCGACAGACAAGGTCTGGATGGATGCTTAGATCCATTAATCACCTACGTAAATAAGTAATCAGCAGTAACGATAATAATTAAGAAGACAAGGAGAGACAAGTATGCAAGTTAGGCTTGTGTTGAATTGCAAATAAAACATATTTGAATAAAGCAGTTGAGTTTCACTTTACATTACTAGGGCTGAATATAGGACCTCATTTACATTGGATTGAAATAACAGAAAATTAAAACCAATAAGTAGTTGATTATGACATACTGTTTTGGCATAAGCATGGGTTACATGCAGATGCAGTTTACGTCTAGCGGTAGAAAATGTATACATGCATATACATGAAGTAAAGCCGTCAAAGCTTCCAATAAATCCGAAGCCTATGCAACATGCCTGTTATGATGCCCCAGAACAGGATCTCTGCAAAGATAACATAAAGTAGAATGCCTACTCGTCGTGAATGCCAAACTCTGATGAAAACGTGTTTTTGAATCCAATATACCTGTCATACATATTAGATTCATCCTCTGATAAGTATATGGATATATGTTTATGTAACAATCACAACAGATGCTGAAAATGATCAAGAACTTTGGTCTCGCAATCCTATGATCTATAAATCTAAAATAATCAAAAGATCTATAAGCAAATTTAACATATATATATTTTTTCTCTGTGCATGCATTTGTGTGTAACTCTCAGGTAATACAGAAGCTAAGGCCTCAAAGCAGAGAGTGAGGATGTAAATATATATAAAGGGAAATGCTAATTCATCTCCATTACTTGCAGGAGCAAGGCTGTAGAAATTTGTTCTAATGTTATTCTAAAAAGCAAGTGTGTACACAGCATAACAAGAAAACATACCAATGTATTATGTGGGTCATTGTAATACCAACCGTTGATGAATCCTGCAAAGATGCCTTCAGCTGCCATGACATAAACAAGCATGGCATTCATGCCAATCCATTCCAATGGCAGAAACAAGTACTTCAAATCCCATATATCAACCTGGCATAGCACAATATATACATCAGAATCAGATCAAATGGAATTGGATAAGAGAATAAAACAAAGTTCCATTCTAGTGGTTGCATGCGCATATGGGTGAACTGCACATATTATGAGATGAAAGATACACAGTTTATCTTTGAAGATAAACATATGTATCTTTCAGAACACCATGTCAATAGTCTTTGAAGATAGTATAGTTAGTTCCCTAAAATACCAAGGTTATAAAGTTTATTCTCTGGCTCTATCTCTACTGTAAATCAACAAAACGTGTTTTCGGGTCATCCTACCAGGGCATAGATGGCTGAGAAAACCAATGCTGCCGCTCCAGATGTTACACAAACATAGCTGAAAGTGTACAATTGTTTATTCAAAGGAATGGCTGCAAGTGAAAAAAGAAAATAAGATTCAAATGCATGAATAGATAAGAGATTTGGAAAAAGGAATATCATGAATAGTTTGTGATTTCGTGTTAATTCCAATGCTCACCATGCGTTAGATGTAGAGTAAGTCCAAAAACAAGAAGAGCGAGCCCCATGATCCCCCAATGCTTCAGTCTAGCCAAATGACCCTGTAACAGAATTCATCAAGGAAATGAATCGAGAGTCGAGACCTACTGGTTTAAAGCCATACACCATTTCACCAGAACATTTGAACTAACCTTCAAATGTATAAGCACATGTCCAAAATGCACACCTATAATTGTCGAGAGAATGGCAGATATGGAGCTGCAAATTAAAATACATCCCTTCTTCAGTAAAACACATTTTCTCAAAATTACAACATACTCCATTATGCAAGGGTCATATTGACCATATAGTTTTCCTCATATGCTCATAGCTAATTACAGATAAAGCATTCATGATCTTTATTTTACAAGTAACAAAATTATGAAGGTAAAGATATAAAATAAATGTTTCAATACAATAGCTGAGAGGGAGAATCCATGACTCATGGCATGATGACATCCTTTTCAAGAATGCTTTAGTATAATATAATGTTCCCTCAAGTGGGAGCTTTTAAATGGTATTTGGCACAAGGTACTACCCGTTCCCAATTAGCGAATGGTAATGACCAAGAATTTTCGTTGGCTCATCAAATTACATATAAAATGAAAACAATGTCTAACAAACCTTAAGATTCCTTCGGGTTCAAAAGGTGCATGACACCAAGAAGGAGCATCATTCTGCAAAGGCCCCTCATATGGTGAATCTTGAGTGCAAGCCTGCAGCACTACGAAGAATATAAAACCCATGTAATAGCTATTGACTATAAACTAGTAATTACAGCAATTCTAAAGAGATGTTTTGTCTGCCCGGCACACACCTTGGATCTCCTCCAGGCTGGATGATGATAAATGTGATTGATTCCTAAAATTTGTCTGTCAATATATCCCACAGCATTACAGGGAGGATCCAGTTTTCCTCTCACACCACATGTTACCTAAAATTAACACAAATAATGTTAATTGAATAGATATCTCAGCATTTTCATTTGTGCAAGTCTGGATTAGAACCATCAACAATATAATGTCAGGAGAAATAGGCAATCGGGGGCTCACATTGAAAACCTTGCCATAATCAGCACTATCCTTGTCATGAACGGTGAACTGCCAGTCGGGAACATATGTCCCATAAAGTAGGGCCAAGTAGATAATGAGTACACATGCACCAACCAACCTGCAAATCAGAAAAATAACAGTATAGACCAAGTTTGATATATAAATATGCAGGGCATCATCAGCAATCAACAAAACAAAACGGTTTTAGAAGCTTACCAGTGCATATAATATAACTTGAAGACAAAGAATTGACCAGGTGATCGATCCATGGTGTCGTTTGCATCTTTTGTAAAGATTTCCACCAATGCCACAACCAAATATGCAAAAGCTATTCTCTAGAAATATTAATTAAATCAAATTACTTCCAAAATTAGCATAAACTAGCAATTATATAGAAGCTGAGACAAAAATTACCTGGAGAATACCACACCATCTTATCATTTTGACATCAACCCCATATGTTAACTTGTCAGGAGCATGTGAGTAACCACCTAATAATTCATAAAATAAACATGCAAATCAAACATCAAAGACTTCTGTAGCAACATAAAATGAAAAGCAGAGATGGAGAAAAAGGAAAGTAACCTTGTAACAAGATGCCCCAAAAGAGGAGCTTCAAAGTCCTAAGAATCACCTTCTTGACAGCTTCAATTCGGCTTGATATTCTCTACAAATGAACAAGATGGTCAGCAATTAAACATTTTATTTCTAAATTATAGTAGTGTTTTTAAAGAAAAATGATGATAAAGAAAAGACCTTGAGAGAGAGTGAAATGGAGATGCCAACAATGAAGAGAAAAAACGGCATGACAAAATCAGCTAAGTTGCAGCCATTCCATGGAGCGTGACCAATCACAGGCCAATCACCTCCAGCATCATCAACAAGAATCATCAACTACGTAAAACCCCACAAGCCATAGCTAAATAAAAGTTGATTAAATAATGAAATTGACTAATTGAGTTGATAAATTAAGAGGTTGAAGAAGTGAGTTACCGCAACAGTAAGACCTCTGAAGATGTCCAGAGAAGCGACACGCTTCGGTCTCTGCTGCTTTTGTTGGTCTGAAATGTTACCGGAATCGGATACGATTAAAGGGTAGTGATGATGACCCGTTTCGACTTTGATTTCAGCCATTTTTTTTCTTCCAAGTCCCAGTAATGAAGAAAGAGAAAAATAATTCAACATAATAATACGATAACGAAAGTGAAATCAAGTCACTTTCAAGTGACAACATGTAATGATCTTTACTTGGGTGTATTTAGAAAAACTTGGAAGTGAATTTGGCAGCAAGCAGTCCTCGATGAAGAAACTAAATATGTAAAACTCCCATTGTAATTTCAGTATTTCACCATTAACAACTGGTCAAATTACTCAACTTTACAGCTACAACTATGTTTGGGAATCTAGCCCCAGAAACCATCATGCACATCCTTGTTGAACCATAAAACATTGGCATCACACTCATTATGTTTATAGCTTGAATGCATATGGTTTGTTTTAGAGGATGAATAATGGGGCTTTTCATAGGAGGGTGGATATCAATATAGGTCCATTTACTTGTTGGGCCTTTTATAGGAGGGCAGTGATGGACCTTCACTTCCTTATTGGGTTTTTCCTTTAGTATTTTTGGCCACTTCTTTTCAAGTCTTATTGTATTGTTTATAAACTATGTATGGATAAAATCATCAGCAAATTCCGTTGTCGTCCAGCGGTTAGGATATCTGGCTTTCACCCAGGAGACCCGGGTTCGATTCCCGGCAACGGAACTTTTTGATTTTCTTTTTTACACTGTTTTTCTGTCAATTTTTTTTGTTTACTACCCCTTTTTTCCTTTGTTTTTCTGTCAAATTTCTTTTGTACACTTGTTAACAAGCAATAGTTAAAAAAGTAGCGTAAGAATTACAATGATAGTTTGCAATGGCTCATTTAATTCATGAAGAATAAGTTGGACATCCAGAAACAATTTCATGCAAAACAGAAGCATTTTAGTTTGCAAATGTCCATCACTAGAAAATTCATGTCATCCACAAAAAATTTACTGCTATACACAAGTCCTAAGTTAACAAACAGTACAAAACTACACACCTAAATTGCGAGGAAGTAGGAACTCTATTGATATTAGATAGAACAACTGGAATGGCAAAGCGGAAAATCACCAAATTTGGCAAACTTCGAAGAATTTTATGTATTACAATTACAAATGACTGATAGGTTGGGAGCTTACTAACTCAAAATATTACAAATGAAAACCGAGGATTCAGATGTTGGGATGGTATTATTCACTTTTCGATTCCAAGTTCTTTTGTAATTTTGATAAATATACAAGAATAATGGACAGAATGGTTAGCTGTCAAGTAATTTTGATAAATAAAAACTAGAAGCTCGAGCCTGCAGCAAATTGTGAGCATCTAGATGCGTTCCATTAGAAATTATGTTTCATACACATAATTTCTATAACACATTAAGACCTCTAAAGATGTCCAGAGAAGCGAGACGCTTGCTTCTTTTCGTGGTCTGAAATGTTAATGGAATCGGATACGATTAAAAGGTAGTGATGATGACTCGTTTCGGCTTTGATTTCAGCCATTTTTTTCTTCCAAGTCCCGATAATGAAGGAGAAAAATAATTCAACATATGAATAATACGATAATGAAAGTGAAATCAAGTCACTTTCAAGTTTCAAGTGACATGTAATGATCTTAACTTGAGTGTAGTTAGAAAAACCTTGAAGTGAATTTGGCAGCTGTTCTCGATGAAGATGTAAATCAGTAAATGCAGTCAAAATCCATTTCAAATTCTGTATATAAATCCAGTCCATATTCCAGTCAAAATCCATTTAAAATTTTGTCTATATATATATATATATATATGGCTCAAAAATTAAATGTCACTATTTGGACATGGGTTTTTAAGAAAGTCACCACATTAGTAATTCATGTTTAAAAGACACCAATTTAGGTGACCAAACAAAAATAGGCCTTCCGAGTCACTTTCTTTCGTTTTCAAACCTAAAGAGACAAACTAGAGAGAGAAAGTATCGGCTGCAAAAAGATAGGCCTGAAAATCTAATGGCGAAGTAACCAGCAGCAGCACTACGGTCCTGAAATCGACAGTTCAGACGAGCATCTGCAATTGTTAGTGGTAAGTAGAGTTATATTTTGTTGTTGTTTTTGTTCTTGATAAGTTTATGTGTTTGTTTGATGTTGGGTGTTGTTTAGACTTGTAGATTAGGTTTGATTTGTCGATCTGAGTATAGTTCTAGGTTAGGTTAGGGTTTTAATTTTTGAAAATTTTGTGTAGAAGACGGTGAAGATATGAGTTTCCGAGTCTTTTAACATTGTCCGAGCCTTTTAACTTGTGGTCCGAGCTTTTTTTATGAATATTAGGTTTGTCAAATTTGAATCTCCGAGTCTTTGTAAATAGTTTCCGAGCCTTTTTAATCAGTTCTCGAGCCTTTTCATGAATTGCTTGAGCCTTTTGTATGAACATTAAACTTTTTTTATGTCCGAGCCTTTGTTAGTTGTATCTGAGCCTTTGTGAGTAATGTCCGAGCTTTTGTGAGTTATTTCCAAGCCTTTTTAACGATCAATTTTTTTTGTTAATTTTGTATCTTTGAGACTTTCTATATAGTGCTCGAGCCTAATAATGAACTACTCGAGCCTTTTACTTAACTACCCAAGCCTTTTACTTAACTTCCCGAGCCTTTTAATGAATTGCCCGAGCATTTTACTTAATTGCTCAAGCCTTTTACAGTTTAGTAACTGTTATAGGTAAAAATTAGTCGTGAAGGACACGTCATCACCACAAAAGGCCAGGAAAGCAGGAGTCAAGATAAGTCAACTTATGGAGCAGAAACCCCCCACGATAACCTATTCGGAAAAAGAGTAAGTAGTCCGACCGCAAACAAAGACAATCAGCTCGGGCAGTAAATCTTACTCGGGCACATACTCGGGCACACTCGGGCATACTCAGGCATACTCGGGAATCAATAAGACAGATAGTCATCAACGTTCATATTCCAAACACAGGACATAATCAGTGACCAGCGCATCCACGATAAGCAACGGTGTGGACCATTAGAGTTTAAAAAGGAAACAAGCAGTTCTCCCGCGAATAAAGGAGAAAGAATCTCATCCAGAATTGGACTCAGCCAAAAGAGGAAACATAATCCAACTAGGACTAGGAAACCGCTTGAGACTTGGGCACCACAACACTAAACCCTAGCGGCCACCTTAAAACCCTAAAAACAACATGTATAAATACCCCCCTTTTATATTCGAATAGGGGGTATGTGAGAAAAAGAACGAAGAGAGAGAGAGTGTTCTTGTAACGATTCTTCATAGTGAATTTGGCTTCGTTGCTAAGGCAACAACCCGTGGATGTTTCTCCAATCATTAGAGTTTTACCACGTAATTGCTTGTTATTTCTTATTGATCTTTAATCATTCTCATTCATAAACTTTAGCGATTCGAAAATAAATCATTGATTCGGTGACCATCAAAAATCACCGTCAACAGTAACTTATATGCTTTTTTTTCTTATGAAAATGCAGATGAGAAATCAGCTCAAGGATTTGCTTAAAACTCCAGTGGGAGAATGGTAAGAGGAAAAAATAACTCGACATGACCATTTCGATTACCTTCAAGATATCGACGACGCACTTAACAGGGTACTTGAACATCTTACAGTCGAAGAGCTTCGTCAATATACTAAGTCTTGTTTTGGACATTTCCTTCGGATGCATCATGAGATGAAGTTTTCGGCTGGCATCGACTGCCATCACCATCACCATCACGCGTGGCCTCGCTGCCCTCCATCGCGCTTGCTCCACAGCCAAACAGCCCATGCAATTTCCAAATCTCTTCGTTGAGGCCCACAAAGGTTTGAAGAAGAAAGAAATTGGGGATTTAGGGGTGTATCGAAGAAGAAAGGAAGAAGAATTTAAGGATTTCGGTTTTGGTTTGCTTGAAGAAGAAGTTAGGATTTTGAAGAATTTAGGTATCTTTTGGTCAAGTTGCGATCAAAGAGAACTTGGGATTTCATAAGTGAGATTTAGGTATTTCTTTAGACAGCTACGTTCAAAGGAAAAAGGGAAAGCAAGGCTTGTAAATGGGGGACTCCAAACCCTATCTCAAAACGATGTCGTTTTGAAGCCCTTATATTTGGGCTAGTTGGAGCACCTCTTGGCGAATTGGGTCATCACTAGAATTGGGCCAATTAGGCCACTATTGCAATTGTTACCATTTCAGTTCCTTGGCCAAATGGGCCACTTGCAATTAGTTTTCCATTTCAGTCCCTTGGCCAATTGGGCCACTACTCCAAGTTTCCATCCTTGTGGACAAGGATGTTTTCAAGGGAAAAGGAATGTAAGGATTGAGAGATTTGGGGATTAATTTTAAGGATTTAGTGTGAATCTATAATAATTAGTGTGTGTCTTAGTGTAGGGAAACATTTCCTATATGGCCATATCCTAATTGGTATAGGGAGAGTCCTATTGTGTGTATAGTCCTTATTATAGTGTTCTGTTCTATTCCCTTTAAATATATAGTCTGTAACAATCAATGGATATCAATGAATATTACAATCATTTCCTCGACTAATTTCTAATTCTCTCTTTCTCTCTCTCTCTCTCTCTCAAATTCTCTGCTTCTTATCTTCAATCTCTGTTCTTCATCATCAATCCAATTTCCAGAAATATTCCATAAACCTGCAAAATCAAGCTAAATCATTTCAGAAAATTTACTAAAAATGCCTAGGGCACGACAGAGGTTTCCAGATCAGTTACAGATGTTCATGTTCCATCAATCATTCAATCAACCTTCGGCATATTCTTATTGGGTATTTGGTTGTGGCATTGGTGGAAACCTTTACAAAACATCCAAAAGATCATGAGGATCGATCACTTGGTCAGTTCTCTGTATTCAAGTTATATTATAGACACTGCTATGCTTCAAATGCTACTTTTTTTTTTCTTCTTGATTTCTGATGATGCCCCTGCACATGTATCAATTCAAGTCCCCAGATGCCCTAAAATCGTAGTATAGAACCATAAATTTATCCTGACATGACATTCTTTGATGGTTCTAATAAATCGTAGTATTGGAATGGATTGGCATGAATGCTATATATATATATATATGTGCTTTTTCATGTCATGACATTTTTGAATCAGTTTTCAGTCTATTGGAAGCTTTATTTGATGGCTTTACTTCTTCATGTATATTTAAGATCCTATTCTAATGTTATTTTGTTTTCCAGCTTATTGCAGCCATAATTCCTTTGAACTATACGGTTTTTTTAGTATGGTGTGACTCAAAGCATCACAAATTTAAAATAAAAGCAACAAAGTCATAATTGACTTAATTTGCGGTCCATATAGGGTTTTGGATTGTTACGGTTCAAGGTTTTAAATTATGTTTTCAATGCTCCTATATCTGAAAACACATTTCATATTAGATTAGATACAAATTTAATTAAAATTTACTATGTTACTATTGAAACCAAATTGCTGCATGAAATTTGGCGATCAGATTATCGCATCAGAAGTATTAAAACAATAGTTTGACGTTGTCTGTTTTTAAATCAATTCATTTAAAAATATTCAAAGGCAAAAGTAGTACAAGTTTACAGCATCAACATATATAGAATGAATTCATAAACCTTTGATTCAAAAGCCGATGTCATGTACGAGTCCACATGTGCAGATACCTTTGCCTTTCTAAGACCTAGCTCTATATATATACACGCATTGCCTTTCTAGTCATATTCGTACTGATTGTTGAGCTGCGCTGCATTGCCATGGCTATGCTGCAATTTAAAATCTCTAAGCTTCTCACCAATTCTGATATTACTACAAAACTTGTGCTTCCAACCCAGATTCTGGTGCATATCCCGTTTATGAACAGAAAACATATTTTTTTGGATTTGCTGGTCATGGACTCGAAGGAACAAGTGTGGACGAATAATATTATATGTATTATGCTTGGATCATGTACGTATTTACTTTCTGCGCTAGCTTCTTAATTAATTAACTGTGTCTTGTTGTGTTTGATCTTGCTTTCCCGTTTTTAATGCATAGTATGTTATGATTGTTGTCTGTTTGCTCCACCTCACAAAACAAACAAACAAAAGCTGTGTTTCAAGCTAACACACTGCAGAAAATTGCATGTGTTACACATAACTCTAGTTAACTAAACTAACAAAACAAGTTCTAAATATACCTTCAATATCGAAAATTAGTAGTATATATCTTCAATCTTGTCAACTTTCCCTTTTGTTTTTGGTTGTTTTACTATGGTGTTTTGTTCTGGAAATGTGTGAGACATGCATGGTATATTCAAATCATCTCTTCATATATTCAAACCATTAAGTAATTATCAATTATGGTGGATCTAAATCCACATATTACTTAGTATGATAAATAAAATAGTTGAAGTAGCAGTTGCCATCTTTCTCTGTGATCGGTGTAGATGACTTTTGTGAGTGTTTTTTGAGTTCACAGAGAGAAAAAAGATAAGAAGAGGAGAGTGTCTTGTTTACGAAGAAAAATACAGCTTCTTTTTATACGAGTTATAGATCTCAACTCAATTTATTAGGCTTTTATTGGAGACAGAGAATATCGAGTAAAAGCCCAATACGTGAGTTGAGGCCCATAACTTACTAACTAAACTGGGATGGCTTGGGCCTTGGGCCTGACAATGCGTAAATAGTCAGAGTTAGTGATTATAGGTGACGTGCCCAGGCACATCACCAAGTTGTATTTGACGTGACTTAGACCTGACACAGTTCCAATCCGGTTCCGGTTCCGCGGTTTGATGGAACCGGAACCGGAACCGGAACCGCTATATGCCGGTTCCGGTTCCATTGGTGAAAGCTTTTTTTTATTTTATTTTTTTTATTTTTTTTATTTTTTTTACAAAAAAAAAAAAAAAAAAAAAAAAAGACTTCTCTAATAAAATAAAATATATAAATGACAAATTACAAAATTAAATTAAATTATAAAATAAAATTACAAATGACAATTTATGGGTTCTTATGATGCTTGAACCATGGTTGCAAAAGAAAAATGATAACACCCTAACCAATGAAACCACATTCAATTCTAATATAATAATTGAAACAAAAACTATAAGTAGTATAAAGATTTGTTTTAAAACGTGTCCATTTACACGAGGCTTGACTTTAAAGTAATTCTCCGGACCAAGACGGGAACAGCTGTGGTGTCGGATCGAGAGAAAAAGGTTTCTTACTAGGTTTAAACGAGGTTCGAAATGGACACGACACTTAAAAACACTTTTTTTTGATGAAAAAGGGGTTTTTGGGGCTGGAAAAGTGGGCACAAGCCCTCTGGCTTGCCATTGGATTCCTTGCATCATTCTATGTGATTTCAAAAAAAAAATTACCCAATTCGGACATCCGAGCACAAAGTTATGGCCTTTCAAAGTTTAAGGCATATATAAAAATATTTTTACCGCAATTTTTTTTTTTTGAGGCAAATTTTTTCTATTCTCTCGTTGTCAACGGCAATTTTTCTACTAAGAGTTTGACACTTTGTGAAATCTATTCCGTTCAATACTCATTGTTTACCAAAGCTGAATACCGTCTTCAAAACAATTACAAAATGAAATAAATATTAAAAACCTTGGAAACTTGGAGACTTGGAGACTTGGAGACTTGAGAGTGTTGGAGAGAAATTAGAATTAGAGAATTGAGAAGAAATTGGTGTGAGGAAAAATGAAAGAGAGGGTGGTATTTATAGAAAATAAATAAATAAATAAATAAATAAATTGTGCGAACCGGCGGTTCGAACCAAACCGGAACCGTCGGTTCCAATCCGATTCGAATCGTCGGTTCGACCAAATCATAGAACTAGAACCAGAACCAGAACCAGAACCGGAACCGGAATCGGCCTCCTCCGATTCAGGTTCCGGTTTTTTCGGTTTCGATTCCGACCGGTTCCGACGGTTCCAACCGGAACCGTGCCAGGTCTAACGTGACTGGGAAAATCACCAAGAAATATCAAAATTAAAAAAACAGGCCCAAAATACCCAATACTCACAACTGTTTGTCTATCCATCATCATCTTCAAAAACTTGTTCACTCTTTATTCTGCCTTTCACTTCAATGGATGATAACTCTTATTTCTACACGTTGTGTAGCCCCTTACTTTCATCTTTTATGCTTGTTTCTCGGGTAAAATCGGGTATTTAACGTTGCACATAAGTGTTTCAAGTTATTTTTCATCACAGGGGCTAAAGTACAAAAATGTAGGAATTTGAGGGCAAAAGTGCAATTTTTGAAAGATAATTTCGGCTCCCTAATTCGGCAATTAGGGGACACCGTTTAAGGCGCTAAATTGAGGAGAGAAGGTCACCATTTTGCAATTCAACGGTCTGGGGCCGTAGAATTAGGGCGCATAATTCAAAGGAGTTGAAATTGAAAACTTCCTGCAGAATGCTCAACTTTCGAGGGTCATATCTCTCTTCTCAAAACGAACTAGGTTTTGTAAAACCTATTGTTGGAAAGCTCAATAAGTATTCTTTCCAACGGTTCTTAAAGAACGCAATTCCGGTGTTTATGAAGAAAGTTATGCCCGTTTTCGTAACGGTGCGCATTATTGGAAACCCACCCGCGAAATGCCCAAATTTTCAGCCACTTTTGTAAGGGCATTCTCGTCCTTTCACCCCTTTCTGCCCTAAGCCTCCTTCACACTATAAATATCCCCTTATCTCTCATCTTTTTAGAATCCCAACTTCTCTTCTCTCTCTACCGCCCCACACCACATTTCTTCACCTTCTCCACCAAATAAGTGAGAGATCCAAGCTCCTATGGAGGTTCTTCCTCCATGGGAGCTCCCCATACATCTCCAACACACCCTTTCACACTTCATCCATCCATTTTAGAGCAGTTTGCAAGGAAATAGGAGTGGCTTTTGGAACTTTGATGACACGTCATTGCGATGTCGGTCAAAAGATGAACATTTAAGTTCGACCTCGCTAGCGTGCGAGTCACAGAGACTAGCACAGCAGCAAGTGAGGGTATCGTTCCGTAGGGAAATGGGATCCGTCGACCGCCACCGGTTCTAGCTATTATTACAACACGCCGAGAGAACTCGTGTGTTGCGGGTGCGGAAAAGTAAATAATAATATTAATTAATTAATTAACTACTATAATATATACATGGATATGATGGAATGAAGAGATGACATGAAATGTGGTTACACTATGGAAATGATTAAACCGTAACCATCCTCTTAATTAAGTGCTAGACTCACTTAGCCCCTCAATTGTGTAAATATATCATCGACTCGTGTCCCCATAATTAATCTCTAATCTCTCTCGAGTCTTAGAAATCACATCCACACAATGCATGGATTCATTAAGTGCTTTGGAACACACACACGAGCTCTGTACGCCAGCTAAGTGATCTCTCAAATTTCTGGTCACATACAATGGTTATTTCATTGGGCATGTAATGCGCAACCGCGTAGGCCATACTACAGCCAATAATTCATTTACAATGGCTAACCAAATATGGGATGGCAACCAAGTAAAAGCATTAAGAATACGAGATACCCATACAACACATGTTATATGCTCGTGTCCCCTTAATTAATCTCTAATCTCTCTCGATGTCTTAGATATTACATCCATGCATAAATGCTTGGATTAATTAAGGACTATGAGACACACACACGAGCTCTACACGTCAGCCTAGTGATCTCTCAACTTACTGATCAAATGTAAAGGATATCACATTGAGCATGTTAATGCGAACCACGCGATATGTAACACACAACCTAAATATCATTCACAAGGTAGCTAATCGAGTGAAACCATTAAGCAATGAAATACCCTTATAACTACACGAGCACAAGAGGAATTCAGTTTGTCTTTACTCTAGATACGGATTCGGTTTTATCAATCTCCCTAGGATGGCTAAAAATGGGAAACAAGTTTACCAAACAAACATGTGCAAATGAGTTTATTGTTTTACATTAAGAACATTCAATTTAGGTTAAGGGTTCATTTTCTTGATTGAGGAATTAACCAAAATCAATTCATCACTCAACCCAAGCCATGGGTAGGCAATTGTGCCTTTGAAAACAAAGGCCTATTAAGCACAAGAATTGGAACCCAGGCCAATTTAGCAACTAAATGCCTGAACTGAAACTTTTTCCACTCTTTGGAGCTAAATTCTCTAACACCCAAATTACTCTAAAAATGGCATTTTGGTCATCCACCAACATACAAACAATTATGGGAAGCTAAATTACTCTACTCCTAATCCCAATCATGCATACAAATCAATTTTGGACCTTCACACACATGAATATTGCAATTTGAGCTTAATTCATGTAATTAGCAAAGAGTGAAACTGTTAGAATATACAGTTGTATTTATCCATTTATTACAGCAGTTATTAGGTTGTATATTAGCTGTTCTTTTATCTCTAGGAATCTGTTATCTTATTTTTCCAATGCTATAGTTATTACAATAGAGTTAAGTGAAGAGTCTGGTTCAACCTATTTAGCCATGTATGTATTGTATTCTTTCAAATAATAAGAACAAACAAATTATTATCTTTTTCAGAAACAAAACTCAATTGAATTTAAGCACAAACAACATATATTACACAAGTGTATGTTTAAAATATTCCCCAAATTGGGGTTACACATCAAAAAAATAGAAAATACAAATAAATGAGTAAATAAGAGCAAACCCTTGAAGACAAACCCTCCAAAGATGCTCCAAACCTTCCTAGCTCAGATTTGGTCCCAAAACCACTCCTATTTCCTTACAAACTGCTCTAAAATGGATGGATGAAGTGTGAAAGGGTGTTGTGGAGATGTATGGGGAGTTCCCATGGAGGTCTTTCTCCATGGGAGCTTGGATCTCTCACTTATTTAGTGGAGAAGGTGAAGAAGATGAAGAAAATGGAAGAAATGTGGTGTAGGGCGGAAGAGAGAGAAAAGAAGTGGGGATTCTGAAAAAATGAGAGATAAGGGGATATTTATAGTGTGAAGGAGGCTTAGGGCAGAAATGGGGTGAAAAGATGAGAATGCCCTTGCAAAAGTGGCTGAAATTTTGGGCATTTCACGGGTGGGTTTCCAGCAGCGCACACCGTTACAAAAACGGGTATAACGTTCTCCACAAACATCGGAATTGCATTCTTTAAGAACCGTTGGAAAGAAGACTTCTGGGGCTTTTAAAAAATAGGTAGCATGAAATCTAGTTCATTCTGAGAAGGGAGATATGGCCCTTGAAATTTGAGCGTTCTACAGGAAGTTTTCAATTTCAGCTCCCCTAAATTATGCGCCCTAAATCTGTGGCCCCAAACCGCCGAATTGCAAAATGGTGACCTTCTTTCCTCAATTCAGAACCCTAAACGGTGGCCCATAATTGCTGAATTAGGGAACCAAAATTATCTTTCAAAAATTGCACTTTTTCCCCCAAATTCCTACATTTTTGCACTTTTGCCCCTGTGATGAAAAATAACCTGAAACACTTATGTGCAACGTTAAATACCCGATTTTACCCGGGAAACAAGCATAAAGGATGAAAGTAAGGGGCTACACAACGTGTAGAAATAAGAGTTATCAATGGCAGCAAGCAATCTCCCAACGTCGAAGGAATTGAAACAAAAGCTGGTTTCAATTGACAACCGAAACCACTGAACCTTGGTTTTTTTAAAATAAAAATCTAATGTTAATTATGTTATCAATGCTTTGAATTTGATTATGTTGTTAAAGACCCTGTACATTTGTGTAATTATTAGTGTATCTAAACATGATGGTGTGTTTAAGTCTTTCCATTTTGTATGTTTCTGGTTCAACTACAATGGATGATGTGCATGATGGTTTCTGGGGCTAGATTTTTGACAAGGTAGCTGACTAGCTATAACCTTGAATAATTTGACAACTATTTTTTTGATAACAACTAATTGTTTTATGTGTTTGTTCACTTTCCTGGTGGTGTACATGATGATGTGTTGGGTTTTTGGGACTTCAAAAAATGGCAGAAATCAAAGACAAAACAACTCACCAATACCTTCCAATCATAGTCCATTTCGGTAACATTTTAGACCAACAAAATAACTAGAAACCAAAGTGTGTTGCTGCCCTGGATATTTTTACAGTTGCTGTATCAGTATTTCTCACTTCCATCAACTCATTTGATGCGCACCCTTTTGCTTTCAGAAACCATTAATTTTAATTCAACTCTTCATAAATTATTTATTTGATTAATCAACTTTTATTTAACTATGGTGGTGTAGCTGTAGTTGTTGAATGATGTCGATGATGTGGGAGGAGAGTGGCTTGTGGGCTATGATTAGTCATGTTCCATGAAATGGCTACAATTTGGCTGATTTTATGGTACCCATTTTTCTCTTCATTGTTGGCATCTCTATTGCACTCTCTCTCATGGTCATTTCTTTATCATATTTTCATTCTAATTGTTTTGTGAAAACACTACTAGAAAATGCGTGCTTACCATCTTGTTTTATCTTCTCCTATGTAGAGAATATGAAGCCGGTTTGAAGCTGTCAAGATTGTGGTTCTTACTTCTTAGGACTTTGAAGCTCCTCTTTTGGGGTATCCTATTACAAGGTTACTTCCAAGTTCCAACCCAGATTCCGGTGCATATCCCGATTATGAATGGAAATCATTTTTTTGGATTTGCAGGTCATGGACTCAAAGGAACAAGTGTGGGCACTCTGGTACTACCCTCAGTCCAGTGGAAACCTAGCAATTCCTGCCTTCACAGTTGGATGGCTTCAATTTGTTCGAGCTAAACTTATTAAAGTTGGCAATGAACTCACCTTCTATGGGCACCAAGTTAGAGCTGTTGATCTCTACTAGCAGATGCAATACATGATTCAGGTAACCAGAACAAGTAATATCACTTATCAGGGTGACCCTATTTATCTTGATGTGGAGAACTTTCTCTGATTCTCAGTTTAAAACATATTATATGTTTGTGTACATGTAAGGATGCCAAAACAATACAGCACAGCCATTTTGAGTTTCAAGCTTATTGCATTTGCAGGGATGACTTAAAAAATCGGGGCAGGGAACGATAATATTACACTAATACTAGACAACCCAAAAATTTAGTCCAAATTTCAACTCAAATGATGTGGCAAGTGGTTTTTTCATTAGCCACATCATCCCATGTTGTGTGTGGTGATGACAACTCACTTGCCACATCATTTGAGTTAATTATTTGGGTTGTATAGCATTACTCATAATACTATACGTAATCTGTTTGGATCACATACATTTGTATTTTCTGTCTTAGCTTCTTAATTAATAAACTATGTTTCGTTGTGTTTGATCTTGCTTTCACCTTTTTAATGCATAGTATGTTAAATTGTTGTCTGTTTGCTCCACCCCACAAAACGAACAAACAAAAGCAGTATTTAAAGCTAACAAAATGCAGAAAATTGCATCTGAAAACAGGGGACAGCGGAATAGTTTATGCTCTGTACCCCAATCACACACACACACATATATAAATAAATAAATATATATATATATATATTCATTCATATGCTCCCAGAACTTTCAAACCATTTTTTATTACAACCCATTTCAGCCGGTTTGAAGCTGTCAAGAAGGTGGTTCTTAGGACTTTGAAGCTCCTCTTTTGGGGTATCCTATTACAAGGTTACTTTCATTTCTCATCTCTTCTCTTCATTTTACATTGGTTAGTGTGTAAATTATGCTACCAAACTTTCGTTACTCTGGTGATCAACTGGATAAAAATCTTGCATTGATGTTAATTTGCATCTTCATATTATGAATTCAGATGGATTCTCACATGATTCTGACAAGCTAACATATGGGGTTGGTGTGAAAAATGATAGTGGGGGTGGTATTCTCCAGGTGATTTCATCTGAACTTCTATGTTAATTAGTTTCAGTTGCTTTTACTCAAGAGAATAACTTTTACATAATTTGATTGTGGCATTGGTGGAAATCTTTACCAAACATGCAAAAAATGAGGATCAATCAACCTATCAGTTCTCTATATTCAAGTTATATAATAAGCTCTGGCAGGCTTCTAATTCTATTGTTTTTCTTGATTCCTTTTGATGCCTTGCATATCTATGTAACAAACTTTGACTACGTCTTTCTTTTCTAATTTGTAGGTCGGTGCATGTATACTCGGTACTCCTTGTCTACTTGGCCCTACTTTATGGGACAAGGTTAGTGCTGATTATGACAAGTTTTTCACTGTAAGTCCCCAGTTGCTCTTAATTGGTATTATAGAACCATAAATTTATCCTGACATGACATTGTTTGATGGTCCTAATCCAGAGGACGGTACTTAGTGCTGATGTTTCAGATTTCCAAATTAAAATGTCAGCTTATCTATTGAATTTACATTATTTTGATTAACTTTCAGTAACATGTGTGAGCTGAAAACTGGATCCTCGCTGTAATGCAATGGGATATATTGACAGAAGTTTTAGGAAACAATAGCATGTATAATCGTTCAGCCTTGAGGATATCTAAAGTGTGTACTTGCTTGGCCATACATAAGATCTATTTAATATTGAGGTTACTAGATATAGTCAATAGCTATTACAAGTGTTTTATATTCTCCGTAGTGCTGATAACTTGCACTCAAGGTTCACCATATGAGTGGCCTTTGCGGAATGATGCTCCATCTTGGTGTCATGCATAATGCACCTTTCGAACCTAAAGGAGTCTTAAGATTTGTCTTACATCATTTCAAATTATATGCACTTTAATGAATTGATGGTTTTAACCATTGGCCAGTGGTGAATGGGTAGTAGATAAGCCAAATACAATCTTAAAGCTTCCTCTTTGAGGGAACACTATAATTTACCAAAAGCTTCTTGAAAAGGAAGCCTTTCACATTAAGAGGCATCGACTCGCCCACTCAACCATTGTATCGAAACTTTTCTTTCATTTATAGACATTCATGAGGTATGCTGTAAAATTTTAAGAAAATGTGTTTTACTAAATAAGGGGTATATTTTAAATTGCAGCCGTATCTATCATTCTCTCTACAATTATAGTTGTGCATTTTGGACACGCACTTATATATTTTAAATTGCAGCCGTATCTATCCCAATGGAATTACACAAATGCTTAAAGAGAGAGAGAGAGAGAGCATATATTAGATTTGTAGCATGCACAGAGAGAACTTATATTTGATTTACATTTGGGGCCCATTTGGAAGCTAGGATATATATTATAGGATTCGGCTTAATTTTAGTTCAATTCAAGAACATATATTAGATTTGTAGCATGCACAGAGAGAGCTTATATTAGATTTACATTTGGGGCCCGTTTGGCAGCTAGTATATGATAGGATTAGGCTTAATTTTTGTCCGATTTGAGAACATATATTAGATTTGTAGCATGCACAGAGAGAGCTTATATTAGATTTACATTTGGGGCCCGTTTGGCAGCTAGGATATGATAGGATTCGGCTTAATTTTAGTCCGATTCGAGAACATATATTAGATTTGTAGCATGCACAGAGAGAGCTTATATTAGATTTACATTTGGGGCCCGTTTGGCAGCTAGGATATGATAGGATTCGGCTTAATTTTAGTCCGATTCCCACGTTTGGATGGGCAGACCGGATAGGATATAATAATCCCATCAACTTGATTTATACCATTGTAATGGGATAAATTAATCCCAAACAGATAGATGGGATTAATTTCTTTCCCATCTTCTTAATTACGCAAACACCTCATCACTGTCAAAGCCAACATCATCGTCTTCTTCGTTTCGACGGGTTGGATCTAGATGCAAGAGCATCATCATCTTCTTCTCATACTCCTCTTTCTCCTAAACCATCTTGTTGGTTGGATTGCGACTACATTTTTCCATAATAGAGTTCTGTTTTTTATATAAAAATAAATAAATAAATAAATAATTTGGGGTTTTGATTGAAGTAGAGAATATCTGGACTGGTAAAATTTATTTGGGGTTTTTTTTTTTCGGCATTGATTTTTTTTATTTGCCGAAAAGAAAAAAAAAATCTTGGTGATGATTTTTTGGGAATCAATGTATTGAATATCGATTTGATAAGATTTGTAAATGGGTTTAATGTTGTTATGACTTATTATCATTGAGATGTATGCATTTGAATTTGTTGTGTTTTCTTACATCCAGATCTGCAGCTGCAATATGAGGGCAAGCCATGGAAATATGCAGCCAATATGTCCGGACCTGGTGCAGCAATATCAGGTTTGAGGATGTTAAGGTTGATGGATTGTGGTCCTCAAGACGAAAACGAAGCTACGAAAGCTGCAGTTGTATTAAAAGTTTTGGTCTTGTATACAATAACTGCTCCAGCTAGTACAGATCTGGATGATCTTTCATGAAGATATGTTTATGTTTTTTTTAATGACAACGAAAGGTGCACACATGCGTGGCAAGATTTGAATTTTGTTCTTTAAATAAAGGACAAATTGCACAAACTTCCTATGAGTTTAACCAATATTACATTCATATGCAACTTTTGTTAAAATTGCACATACTTCCCTTGCTTTTCATTAACTAATTCCTTGACTAACCTTAAAATTTAAAATGACTAAATTACCCATGAATTAATTATTTTATTATAATAATTATTATATTCGATGATTTTATTATAATAAAATTAATTAACTAACCATTTGTTTTTATTTAAACGGTTAGGGATTTTATTATAAATAGAACTTAATTAATTAACTAAACATTTTTTTCATTTAAAAAACTTTTTTTTAAAGAAAAATAAAAAAAATTGATAAAAATGTTTTTTTTTTAAATAAAAAAATTGTTAGTTAATTAAATAGGTTCTATTTATAATAAAATCTCTAACCGTTTAAATAAAAAATGGTTAGTTAATTAATTTTATTATAATAAAATCCTTAGATATAATAATTATTATAATAAAATAATTAATTCAAGGGTAATTTAGTCATTTTAAATTTTAAGGCTAGCCAAACAATTAGTCAATAAAAAGTAAGTGAAGTATGTGTAATTTTAGCAAAAGCTGCTTCTGAGTGCAATATTGGTTAAACTCATGGGAGGTTTGTGCAATTTTCTGTAAAAAAAAAAAAAAGTCAAAAACCTTATCATTTAAACTACCAAGATATTTCTCTCTCCTATCATTGTTTCTTTTATATTTTCTTATCATTACACTGTTAACCAACCACATCCACGGATGAATCTTTCTAAAAATAGTGAGCAAAAAATAATAATATTTTATTATTTAGAGATTATGAAATGGAGAAGATCGAAGAGATGAACGTGTGCAAAATTAATAAGTATGTCTGATATATTTATAGCCATATATGTGGGTCCAGCTTTGATGGAATATAGAGATCCTTGTCAACATTCTAAATGTACTTTTTTTAATAAAAACTTTCGAGAGCATCGCCCACCTATACTCTATCTATATCTCTAAAATAAAAATCTAAAAGAAAATATTTCTTCTAGATTCAATCTTTAAAAAAATTTCACTCCCACCACACTTTCTATCCTTATCCTTATCTCTATCTCTATCCATATTTCTATTTATATCTTCAAATTACTTATATTTTCATTATTATTTTTTACTTTCTTTAATAAATTATTGTTCAACTAAATTTTAACAAATATTATTTATAATAACATTTGTTTTTTTTTTTATAAATATAATGTTTTATTAATGCATGAATTTATAATAACTAATTTTTTTTGATTAAACAATCCATTTGGATTCCATTAAAAATCCCAACGAACGTGAATTTTTTTCGAAGGAAAAAGATGAAAATTTTAGAAAAAAAAAAAAACACTCACAATTTCCCAATATAAGGTGGATCATTTTCGGGTGGATATGGAAGTCATTTGGATAGCTTTCCAAAATAATTAATACTATATTTTGGTTTTTATTTTATTACTAACTTCCAATCATCAATATGTAATGAGAGGTTACCCAACTGATAGTGTAAAAATTATTATATATATATATATATATATATGTAATAAGAGATTTTTTTTATATAACATAAAATAATTTTTTTAGAGAAAATTATAACAAAATAATAAAATGAAAAATAAACGATAAGATATGATAAATAAAAAATTATTAATTAATATTCAATATCGGACTTGTTTTAAAGATCTAAATGATACATTTATAATGATATAATTTTTATGTTAATAAAATGTATAAATTAAAATTTATTATATATTAATTAAATTTAATGAAAAAAAGTAAAAGGATATAAATGGAATAAAAAGTGTGTTGAGTTAGCTATGGTCAGTGTGTTGTGTTATATGTAATAAAAGTGACGTGATGCTCAAGTCACTGTCTAACTGTCTGTCTTATAAATCTGTCTGTCTTATAAATCAAAATATTTTTTTGTACAAAAATTCAACACCACTCTTTTCTCTTTTGAATGGGCCCACTTAATATTTATAAAATCTATCATTCTTTTTGTGCGGCTTGATGGAACATTCTTTATTGGATTGATTTGTACTATAATGTTCTATTATTATGTAACATTAATTATTATGTAATTTTAGTTTGGACTAATTGCACAACGCCCTTGAGTTTAGGTATAATTCCATGTATATGGCATTTTTACCCATAATTGCACAAACATCCCCTGTAATTAGTTGACTTTGTTAAATCTAATCATTGTCCACAATTTTAACCAAAAAATGACTAAAGTGCCCCTAGTTACCTATTTTATTATTAATTATATATATACTTCATTTTTTTTGACAATTTATATATATACTTAAAATAATAATTTTATACAATACTTAATTTATTTATTTAACAATTTTTATAATCCGTTTTTTACATTTTTATAATCCTTTTTCTAAATAAATAAATTAAGTATTATATATAATTATTATTTTTAAGTATATATATAATTATTTTTTTAAAAATATATATATAATTATTTTTTTAAGTGTATATATATAAATTGTCAAAAAAAAAAGAGTATATATATAATTAATTATAAAATAGGTAACTAGGGGCACTTTAGTCATTTTTTGGTTAAAATTGTGGTCAATGGTTAGATTTAACGAAGTTAACTAATTACAGGGGATGTTTGTGCAATTATAGGTAAAAATTCCATATACATGCAATTATACCTAAACTCAGTGGACGTTTGTGCAATTAGTCCTTTTAGTTTTCACACGTAGAAAAGTTTAATTTCGCTTTATTATATCCAAAATATAGACCTATTATCATGTGGCCACTACAGTAATAAAATAGAACACATATCATGAAATATAAGAAATTAATTAATCATATCCTTGAAAATAATATCTCACAATACAATTATATGAATATAATTGTATTGTGAGATATTAATCATATCAGTTTATTGATTATTGATAAATGGTTCCACAAATCTAATACATGTAGACCCCCCTCCTTTTTCTATCTTCCAATCCCATTTTTTTTTTCCCAGTTTGTTTATGTTCACACACAGTCATATTAATCAACCGGCGGTCAATTCTTGCTTTCTTGGGGTTACATCAAGTTGATTTATAAGTTGTCTTATTTTGTTCTTGTTATTAGGTAAAAGAAGTGTTGAGTGCAGACCAAATTATAATCATAGCTTTCATGAGTCCAAGTCCACGGCCATTAATAATATTGTAGCGCGTCTTTGTTATTACTAGAACATGGAAACGTCTTCATAAATAAAAAAATAAATAAAAGAATAAAAGAAAATCATTATTAAGAAACAAACATTGTTTTTCTTTATATAAATTTAAGTATAAAGAAAACAGAGGAGAACTACGAACAGCAAAGATACATTCACACGGTGTAACAGCTGAAATATTATTCAAATTATAGTGTTTCAATTTTCGACAAACATGAAAATGATCGAAACTGTTATTGATACAAATAGACATTCGAGTAGTGATGAGACAACATGCACAACTGAGATTCATGATCAGAAACAAAAACAGAGGAGAGCTACGAACAGCAAAGATCAGCCCACTAAACAAAGACACAGACCTCGACCTCCAGTAAACCATGGCTACAACAGACCCCAAAATAAAACAGCAACAAAACATACTAGCTAGTAGTGCATGCAGATTCTGCCTTAAGCTGCAGGACGCATTGGGGCACCAAATAAGACGAATTCTACTAACTCTATTCCGATTCTGAATCTCACCTCGTTATTTTCGATGGTCTCCCGATAAAAAGTGATTTTATGACCTTTATGAAGACCTCTCTCTTTAACAAATTGCCGCCATTCTTTACCGCTGATAACTGGCTTCAAGTAATTGCCCTCATTCCGGGTGGAGAGACGAAAATTCCATGGATGCTCATTGTCATCTATGACTGCAATACGCTTCTCCTGTCCTAGGGATAATGGTGCGATCTGGTCCAATTTCTCTGAGGGAATTGCTAGCCTTTGATTGACATCTGTGTCGGACAGTTGTTTTGAAAAGATAGTCTCCATCGTTTTAATCTGATGCTGAAAGAAGAGCAAAGTATGTCTGATAATCTGATATTGATAGAGCAGATTGTAGTGTGTATAAATCTAAGATTGTAGAGCAGATTTATAGCCAGCTTGATGGTGTATAAAGCAGCTTTAGTGTGGGTCCAGCTTGATGGAATCTGGAGATCCTTGTCAGTATTCTAAAAGTACTTTTTGAAAGAAAAAAAAAAAAACCTTTCTAGATTAATAAGTCGGCTGTTATTGTTATCAATATAATATACTCCAAAAGTTATGGAGGTTTCGATAAATTTTTTGATATGTTATCCACCAACCACCATAATATATTTGTTCATCGGTGATTAATAATGATAGCTAGAAGTAGACCTTTTGTTTGTTTGTTTGTTTTTGTTTTTTTCACAAAAGGAGTTAGACCTTATCTTCCATTTCAAAATCAGACCTTTTGATTGGTGATTAATAATGATGGCACGTGATTAAGATATTAAAGTCAAAAAGATAGCATGCATTGATAGATCAGCTAGCTAGCTAGTGCCTAGTAGCATATCTAACTTCTAAGAGCAACTCCAACGTTGCTTCAAAAGCCACGCTAACTTCAACATAAAGCGTACTGTTCATTTTTGGGCTCTCCAACGTTGTTTCATCTTGATTTGTCCAAGAAAAAAAATGTGTGTTGAGTAACAGTGCACCACTGGGTATGAAGATGCACTGTTCCTCAACGCCCAACCCACTTTTCTTGTTTGTTTTTTAATTCTGACAACATCACATCATCAGTTTTTTTTCTTTATTTTTTAATTATCTTTTTTAATTAATCTTTTTTATACTTAATTAAATGATATGTATTCTCAAAAACTATACCATTGGAAAGATCTCGTTGAGATCTTTAAAATGACACTCATATTGATATACATATTTAATTTATTTAATTTACTTAATTTACTTATTAATTACATATTAAAATAATGTTAAACTTGTATTAATAATTTAAGTTTGTACAGTAGAAAATGAATAATGCTTGGATACTGACCGGTCAGTATACAAAATACCGATCCCATCAATGGGAGTGTAGCACGTGACCCAATTTATGTAAAAACAATTAGTTGAAATAATTAAGTGAAAATTAATGAGATAAATAAATTAAATAATATTAGGTGAAAAAATTAGGAAAAAATAATGTGAGTAATTTTTTAATTTTAATTTTTGATATTATAAGAGTCATTAGTAAAGAATAAAATAATCTATGTCAATAAAATTATTTATTGGGATATTAATCTTTAATTTATTAGGAAATTTATTGGGATTTAGGAAGATGCTGTTTTGGAGTAGAGTTTAGCGTAGAACATTGGAATGAGAAAAAATTTAGTGTGAATATATTCTCAAAACATTCTCTTTTAACTTTAAGTTGGAGTAGAGTTTAGTGTTAAACATTGGAGATGCTCTAAAGTCTTTTAGTCGTGATTTTCTATATATAACCAAATTTACGCGTTGAAAAGAATTATCTTTTGACCAAAGTAGTTGTGTTGGTGTTTCACTTTATGTGTCTAATCATAATTTTGCACGAATTCATGACGACGTTGTTTCTTCGATCAGATTGATTGGCCATATATTATCATCAACCGACTACTTTAGTGAACAAGTTGAGTGCTGGACCTGTCCTTACATATCATAGGCCAAGACGAAAAACAAGATAAAGGTGCCATCTATTTATAATTCAAACAAAATTTGTATCACATCATTGAAATTGTATGTACCCTACAAAACAAAATATTGAGATGTATGCATTTGAAATTGTTGTGTTTTCTTAGAGCATCCACAATGGTGGAGACCCAAACACAAGACCTATTTATGCCACATCATCAAAAATAGGTCTTGTTTTTAAAAAATGGGTCTTCTCATTTGGGTCCTATTTATTTGGGTCTCATTTTCCCACAATGGTGTTCAATTGAAAAAGTAAAAGTGGATCCGCTTTTTTAACTTTTTTCCAAACAATCATTACTATTCTTTAAAATATTATATATATATATATATATATATATATATTCAATAATTATTTAACAAATTATGATTAATTTAAAATAAGTTTTTCACAACCGAATTACATCAACAATAAAAATAAATATTTAAAACAAAATATTGTATAAGATTAGACATGGTGTCGGTTTCAGTTCGGTTGGGTTCCGGTCCAGTTTCGGTTCTGATGGTTCAGTTTCAGTTTCGGTTCTGATGGTTCGGTTGCGGTTGCGGTTGCGGTTTCGGTTTCGGTTCCGGTTCTGATGGTTCGGTTGCGGTTGCGGTTGCGGTTCCGGTTCCGGTTTCAGTTTCAGTTTCAGTTTCAGTTTTGGTTTCGGTTTCGATTCCGGTTCCGGTTTCGATTCCGATTCCGATTTCGGTTCCGGTTCCGGTTCCGGTTCCGGTTCCGGTTCCGGTTCCGGTTCCGGTTCCGATTCCGATTCCGATTTCAACAATAAAAATAAATATTTAAAACAAAATATTGTCTTCGATTAGATATGGTGTTGGTTCCGGTTCGGTTCTTGTTCCGTTTTGAAAGTTGCAGTTCCGAAACCAAGGAACCGGAACCGAAACCTCCCTCGGAGAGATTTCGATTTCGATTCTGGTTTTGATTTCAGTTCCTCGGTTTCGGTTCTGGTTCTGGATGTTCCGACTGTTCGGTTTCGATTTTGGTTTCAGTTTTGATTCCAGACCGGTTTTGATTCCGAACCTTCGAAACCGGGTTCGGTTTCGATTCCGGTTTTGAAGGTTCGGTTTCGATTCCGGTTTTGAAGGTTTGGTTCTGATTCCAAACCTTCAAAAAATTAATGTTTTCATTTAAATTATTTTAATTTCATTGAAATAAAATTTTATAATTGAAATTAAATTTATTTATATTTTTTTTTCATTATATATATAATTATTGAAGTTAATAATAATATATTTAAATTTAAATAATTGAAATATATATATATATATATATATTAAATTTATTTATATTTTTTCATTATATATAATTATTAAAATTAATATTTATATATTTTAATTTAAATTATATAAATAAATATATATATATATATATATATGCCCAACCCAATGATTGAGAGGTGTTGGGAACCCAACCCAATCATTGGACAAGACCCAAATTGAGTTTCAAATTTAGAACCCAATTTGGGTATATTTGGGTGGAACTCACTTTTGGGTCCCCTTTATTGGATCCCTTTTGTTACCATTGTGGAAGAATTTGATGGGTTCCAAAGTGGGTCTTATGAAAGTGGGTCTCATTTTGGCACCATTGTGGATGCCCTTCATCCAGATCTGCAGCTGCAAATATGAGGGCAAGCCATGGAAATATGCAGCCAATATGTCCGGACCTGGTGTCAGGTTTGAGGATGTTAAGGTTGATGGATTGTGGTCCTCAAGACAAAAACGAAGCTACGAAAGCTGCAGTTGTATTAAAAGTTTTGGTCTTGTTATACAATAACTGCTCCAGCTAGTACAGATCTGGATGAGCCAACTTCAACATAACGCGCACTGTTCATGTGTGTGATCTCCAACGTTGCTTCATGTTGATTCGTCAAAGACAAAAAACTTGTGTTGAGTAACAGTGCACCACTGAGTATGAAGATGCACTGTTACTCAGCAGAACTTTTTTTTTTCTTTTATAATTTTAAAAACGTCACATCATCAGCTCTTTTTCTTTTTCTTTTTAATTATCTTTTCTAATTAATCTTTTTTATACTTAATTAAATAATATGTATTCCCAAAAAATATACCATTGGAAAGATCTCGTCGAGATTTTTAAAATGACACCCACTTTGATATATATTTTATGTCAATAAAATTATTGAATATTATATATGTTATCTAATAGAAACTAATTGATAATATATAAATATTTATTGGGAGAATATTCTTGGAAAACGTTTTTTAGTGTAACATTTGGTGTTGAACATTAGAGTGGAAAAAAATTTAGTGTAAACATATTCCCAGAAAATTCTCATTTAACTTCAAATTGAAGTTGAAGTTTAGAGTAAACATTGGAGATGCTCTGACTACGAAAGGTGCACACATGCGTGGCAAGATTTGAATTTTGTTCTTTAAATACTAATAAAAAAAGTAAAATAAAAATAAATAAATAAAGTCAAAAACCTTATCATTTAAAGTTTTAAACTACCAAGATATTTCTCTCTCCTATCATTGTTTCTTTTTTATTTTCTTATCAATACACTTTTAAGCACACGCATCCATTAAATGATGAATTTTTCTCAAAATAATAATATTTTATTATTTAATAATAAATTTATAAAGAAAACCAAATGAACCATATGTGGGTCCAGCTTGATGGAATATGGAGATTCTTGTCAACATTCTACATGTACTTTTTGAATAAAACCTTTCAAGATTAATAAGTTGGCTGTTTATTTTTATCAATATAATAAGGGAATATTCTATATCTATCTCTAAAATAGAAATCTAAAAGGGAATATTCTTTCTAGATTTAATTAAATAGCCCGATGAACGTGAATTTTTTCAAAGGAAAAATATAGAAATTTTAGAAAAAAAAAAACACTCACAATTCCCCAATACAAAGTGGATCATTTTCAGGTGGATATGGACGTCATTTGGATGGTTTTCCAAAATATTAATGTATCTCGACATTATCATATGATATGTTATTATTATTTAAGTTTTTTTTTTTCTATCCTTATTTTAATATTTTTATGTTATTGTAATTTTTAATATTAATATTTCTTATTTTAATACTATGTTTCGGTTTTTATTTTATTACTAACTTATAATCATCAATATGTAATAAGAGGTTGCCCAACTGATAGTGTCAATATATATATATATATATATATATATACACACAAATGTAATAAGAGATTTTTTTTTTATAAAATAAAAAAAATTAGAAAAAATTATAACAAAATAATAAAATGAAGAACAAATGATAAAGTATGGTAAATAAAAAATTATTAATTAATATTTAATATTGGACTCATTTTAAAGATCTAAATGAAATATTTTTAATGGTATAATTTTTATGTTAATAAAATGTATAAATTAAAATTTATAATATATTAATTAAATTTAATTAAAAAGATAAAAGGGTATAAATAAAATAAAAAATATTAAAAAGTTAGCTGTTGGTCAAGGACATATTTAATGTACTCCAAAAGTTATGGACGTGTATTGTGTTCAGTGTGTTGTGTTATATGTAATAAAAGTGACATGATGCTCAAGTCTCTGTCTAACTGTCTGTCTGTCTATAAATCAAAAAATAATTTCTACAAAAAATTCAACACCACTTTTTTCTCTTTTGAATGCTGTGTGCTGCTCCCACTTTATATATTTATAAAAACTGTCATTCTTTTTGTGCGGTTTGATGGAATCATAGAAACCGGTTTCCATGTCATCATTAATTCGATTTGTCAGTACTTGGATTGATTTGTACTATAATGTTATATTATTGTGTAACATTAATTATTATGTAATTTTAGTTTTGAAAGTATTTTGGATGTAGAAAAGTTTAGGGCGCGATCGATAACATTTTCGTTTTCTGTTTCTGTTTTTGTATTAATAGTTTTGGTTGAGCTAGTACAGATCTGAATGATCTAATTTCATGAAGATATTTTTTTTTTTTTTTTTTTAATGAAGGTAAGATAATTACGAAAGGTGTACACATGCGTGGTAAGATTTGCACGCGTGGAAAATTAATAAGTGTGTCTGATATATGTGGGTCCCGCTTGATGGAATATGGAGTCCAAGTACTGACAAATCGAATTAAAGATGATATATTTTTAGTCAAGATTCCAAATGTACTTTTTTGAATAAGTCGGCTGTGTTATCAATATCATTTTCTGGACATGTATTGTTGGTCAGTGTGTTGTGTTATATTTATCAAAAATATTTTTTCTACAAAAATTCAACACCACTCTTTTCTCTTTTGAATGGGCCCACTTTTTTATATTTATAAAAATCTATCATTCTTTTTTTTGTGGCGGCTTGATGGAATTATAGAAACAGTTTTCCATGTCATCATTAACTAATTCGATTTGTCAGTACTTGGATTGATTTGTACTATAATTAATTATTATGTAATTTTAGTTTTGCAAAAGTATTTCAGATGTAGAAAATTTTAACAGAGCACATATCATGAAATATAAGAAATTAATTAATCATATCCTTGAAAATAATATCTCACAATACAATTATATAAATATAATTGTATTATGAGATATTAATCATATCATTTTGTTGATTATTGACAAATGGTTCCACAAATCTAATACATGTAGACCCCCTCCTTTTTCTATCTTCCAATCCCATTTTTTTTTCCCTTTCACTTCTTCTTTTTCATGTAGAATCCATTCACATTCTATTATACTTACAATCCAAAAACAAAAAAAAAAAGGCAGTTTGTTTATGTTTACACACAGTCTATGTCTTCATAAATAAAAAATAAATAAAAAGAATAAAAGAAAATCATTATTAGGAAACAAACATTGTTTTTTCTTTATATAAATTTAAGTATAAAGAAAACAGAGGAGAACTACGAACAGCAAAGATACATTCACACGGTGTAACAGCTGAAATATTATTCAAATTATAGGGTTTCAATTTTCGACAAACATGAAAATGATCGAAACTGTTATTGAGACAAATAGACATTCGAGTAGTGATGAGACAACATGCACAACTGAGATTCATGATCAGAAACAAAAACAACAAGACATCAGAAACAAAAACAGAGGAGAGCTACGAACAGCAAAGATCAGCCCACTAAACAAAGACACAGACCTCGACCTCCAGTAAACCATGGCTACAACAGACCCCAAAATAAAACAGCACCTTCCCAAAAACAATAACAAAACATACTAGCTAGTAGTGCATGCAGATTCTGCCTTAAGCTGCAGGACGCATTGAGACACCAAATAAGACGATTTGTGCTAACTTTATTCCGATTCTGAATCTCACCTCGTTATTTTCGATGGTCTCCCTATAAAAAGTGATTTTATCACCTTCACGAAGGCCTCTCTCTCTAACAAATTGCAGCCATTCGCCGATGATAACTGGCTTCAAGTAATCGCCCTCTTTCCGGGTGGAGAGAAGAAAACTCCATTGATGCTCAGTGTCATCTATGACTGCAATACGCTCCTCCTGTCCTAGGGATAATGGTGCGATCTGGTTCAATTTCTTTGAGGGGATTGCTAGCCTATGACTGATATCTGTTTTGGACAGTTTTTTTGAAAAGATAGTCACCATCGTTTTAATCTGATGCTGAAAGAAGAGCAAAGTATGTCTGATAATCTGATATTGATAGAGCAGATTGTAGTGTGTATAAATCTGAGATTGTAGAGCAGATTTATAGCCAGCTTGATGGTGTATAAAGCAGCTTAGTGTGGGTCCAGCTTGATGGAATCTGGAGATCCTTGTCGGCTGCTATTGTTATCAAAAGTTATGGACGTGTATTGTGTTAGCTATGGCCTATGGTCAGTGTGTGTTGTGTTATTATATATAATAAAAGTCCACAAACAAGTGAATTCCACTTGTCGTGTCAATCTTGTTCTTTTTTCATAATACTAATCATTAATTAGTGATGTTTAGTGAATTCCACAAACAAGGATATTTGCATGATTGATTTTTACATGGTGTTTGGTTAGCAATAATACAACAAATTGACTTCTTTTTTTTTCCATTATATATATATATATATCATTCGTTTTTGGCACAACATAAGAGCATAAAAGTTTTTGAAAACTCAATTATTGTATTTAATATAATAATACAATAAATATGGTAGTTAACTTTTCTAATATAATAACTTTTATATTCTTAACATGTGCCCTTAGAACACAGGTTAACACTACCCTTAATAAATATATAAGTATATCTATATATATATATATGTGTAATCTTTCTATTATCAGTTCGTCCTGACAATAAATATATCAGGATGAAAAATGTGGACCACAGACTATGGAGAAATTTTGACAAGTACATACACTTTGAGTCAAAATATGTAAATCTAGTGGTCCACATTTTTCGTTATGATATATTTATTGTCACGACGAACTGATAATAGAAAATCTATATATATATATATATATATATATATATATATGTTTAAACAGTGATTAATAGTCTTAACATCTTTTATTGTTCGATAAAAATTTTGATTTGTTATCCACCAACCACCATTATATATTTGTTCATCGGTGATTAATAATGATAGCTAGACCTTTTGTTTGTTTTTTTGTTTTTGATTTTTTACAATTAGACCTTATCTTCCATTTCAAAATCAGACCTTTTGATTGGTGATTAATAATGATGGCACGTGATTAAGATATTAAAGTCAAAAAGATAGCATGCAGTGAAAGATCAGCTAGCTAGCTAGTGGCATTTCTAACTTCTAAAGTCTTTTTAGCCAAATTTACGTGTTGAAAGAATTATCTTTTGACCAAAGTAGAATTATCTTTTGACCAAAGTAGAATTATCTGTTGTTGTTGTTTCACAGTTAACCGCAAATAAGATTTTAACATTTTTAATTTTTGAAAACTTCTTTCTTCAGATACCACAGTTATAGGTTAGTCAATGATATTCTATAAGCAATCGAAGTGCGCATTTGGATAACAATCAAAAGTTTTTACAAACTCAAGTATTTCAAACGCTGTCTTTGTTTCTCTTAGTAAAACCACTTGTAACACTTTTAATTCAGAAAATAAATCATTTGAATCAACATAAAAAAAATAAAAAAAAACTATTGTATTTTAGAGCAATTTCAAGATTGACACAACGTTCCTTCAATTTATCATCATCTAATAAAGTTAGCTTATTCGAATCAAACAAGAACCCAAAAATATGTTTATACGTTTTCAATTGTTCAAATCTACACTTTAAAGTAGCAATAGCAACATCCACAACAACAATAAAATAATTAACTCTATATCTTTATGTGCATGAAAATATACAAACACGGTTAAATTTCCTAAAGCTAACCTAGGGGGGGTGGCGGTATAAGTTTTTACACCTCTTTTCAATCCCTTGAAACAATCAACAGTTTGTCCTTCTAGATAGCTTGTATCACAACACAATAGCAATATGAAGACACACATAAACTTATTGAAAAACATATTCAATTAGGCATATCAAATAAAGTCTACAATTTGCAAGTGAAGAGATCAAACTAAAGTTAAAATCAACTAATACTTGTATCAACATATAAGTGCAATATATACAAATACAAATGAAAGAATAACCATATACAAATAAATCAATTTACAAAGATAAATGATATATACAATTTGATCAAGCAAGAGTTCGCATTACAAATTTTACTAAGATCTTGTTTACAAAGATATTGAGAAATGATGCTCTAAACAAATAAAATGATTTATTTATTTTAAGTGACTTTTTAATCATTATTTCAGTAGTGTATATATAATGAAAAAAAAAAAAGAAAAAAAAAAAAAAGAAAAAAAAGAAAGGTGTATATGCTTTTTTGACTTTTTAAGAATAGGACAACATGTGTTCTATATTTCAGCACCAATCCAAAAGCTTGCAAATAATAATGAAAGATATGATGATTGATTATTGATATTGACTGTGCACGTGATTATCATATGCACATCAGTCCAAAAACTTGCAATTTTTTTTTTTTTTTTTAAACTGAAAATATCAAAGCAAGTTGAAGAAACTTCCACTTTTGAATTGACAATGTTGATAAGCTACTATATTAACGTTAGATTATGCGCCCTGTCAATTTGTCATATCTAATTGTTTAAAAATTGAGTTTTCTTTGCAATGTGATGTCTTTACTGAAAAATACAATCAAATCATATATTAATCGGTAATTATATGTATGACTAATAGTTATAATACAACATTGCTATCAAAAAAATTAACCTTTTTGGTAGGTTAAAATATAGAGTAATTGGCACAAACCCCCCCCCCCCCCCCCCCCCCCCCCTTCGACTATACTAGCTTTTGCATGTTGCCCCCTAAACTATTTTATTAGGCACTAAACCCCCTGAACTATCACTTATTGGCAGAACAAGACTAAAGTTGCCCCCTCAGGGAGGAAAAAACCCAAAAGATTGCCAATAAATGATAGTTCAGGGGGTTTAGTGCCTAATAAAATAGTTTAGGAGGCAACATGCAAAAGCTGGTATAGTCTGGGGGGGATTTGTGCCAATTACTCTAAAATATATAAAGACTCAACTTTCATTTCTTCAGTTTCGAAGATATAGATTTTCCAAGAAAACAATCATTCAACATGCATATTCCTCTTTATTAGAGATTATGCAGATTTCAAGTGAACCAAAAAAAAATTACACGGTTAGTCCTTTTACATATAACAGCTGATTTCTAAGAATCCCAATAAAAATAATCAGAAATTGTTGTTCAATAGACCTCAATTGATATTCAAGTAAGAGAAAAACACACAAATAAATACCCACAATAAATCTTTGTTAATTTATTTTTGGTAATATTTGGGCTTTTTTGAAAAATAAATAAATAAATAATTGGGCCCTTATATGATGTTAGGGCAGCTGGCATCTTATATGATGTTTTAAAGTTTTTGCATTCTATTTCGGTGGGATCCACCAACTAATGATTTTTTTTTTTTTTTTTTTTTTTTTTTTTTTTTTTTTTTTTTGGGTTTTTTTGTCTTAATTTCACTTGTGTCTCAAATTTGTCACCTATATAAATGTATTTTCATATTTATCACCTATATAAATTTTATTGTTTTTTATTTTAATTTAAAGTTAAGATAATCATTTTAGCTAAATAAATATATGATAAGACTGGTATTTTAAATGGTAAAACTATCTATCAATTAACTCATATGACCTCTTGGTAATCATATTCAATCTAGCATTGTACTTTTGTCCTTTCTGTTGCTCCATTGTAGTTTTCAAATATTAAAAAATAGAGAAACACTTTGTACCACTGACTGCCGCGACCCTGTAGTGTAAAACAATAGAAAAAACACGCAGACCCTGTGTATTTATTACGTGGATCTCAAGTGTTTTCACTTGTTTTTCTACTACGGGGCCGCGGTGGTGCCACGACCTTGGTGGTACGTAGCAAGGCTCTAAAAAATAAGCTCTGTTGTAGTACGTCTATAATTTATTGGTGCACCGGAAATGTGGCCTTTTTTTTGTCATGTGTTATACGTTATGTGGCTGGTCCATTGTATACTTGTATTGGAAGCTATATATGGCTGGCCAGGCAGGGTGACCCCACCTTTTGAACAATCAGAATCATCACAATTCACCATATAACTGCGTATGGTAGCCGGTCCCATACAATTGGACAATTGGTTTTTTATGCAACGTTTACGTTGATTATAAAAGGTTTTTTCTAAGCCAGCAATTTGGATATTATATGTGGGTCCCGCTTGATGGAATATGGAGATCCAAGTACTGACAAATCGAATTAATGATGATATATTTTTAGTCAAGATTCTAAATGTACTTTTTTGAATAAGTCGGCTGTGTTATTGTTTATCAATATTATATAATATAATATAAAAAAAAAAATTGTCAATATAACTTTTATCATTTCAAAAGGATGCAGTCTCCTTAACTTCAAAGCCAACTAAATTAATTGAACTTAAATCATCGGAATCAATTGATTTTTATTTTTTATTTTTTATTTTTGTATATATCTATCAATAAATTGATGTCACCTTCTTCCAAATTTAAGTATTACATACATTCACACGGTGTAACAGCTGAAATATTATTCAAATTATAGGGTTTCAATTTTCGACAAACATGAAAATGATCGAAACTTTTATTCATACAAATACACATTCGAGTAGTGATGAGACAACATGCACAACTGAGATTCACGAACAACCCCAGGGCTCAGACCACCCAACCAAAACCAACAACACCAAAAACTTAACTTACAAAACAGCAAGGCAACAGCAACCCACAGGACACCAAAACAACAAGACATCAGAAACAAAAACAGAGGAGAGCTACGAACAGCAAAGATCAGCCCACTAAACAAATACACAGACCTCGACCTCCAGTAAACCATGGCTACAACAGACCCCAAAATAAAACAGCACCTTCCCAAAAACAGTAACAAAACATACTAGCTAGTAGTGCATGCAGATTCTGCCTTAAGCTGCAGGACGCATTGAGACACCAAATAAGACGATTTGTGCTAACTCTATTCCGATTCTGAATCTCACCTCGTTATTTTCGATGGTCTCCCGATAAAAAGTGATTTTATCATCTTTATGAAGACCTCTCTCTCCAACAAATTGCAGCCATTCACCGGTGATAACTGGCTTCAAGTATTTGCCATCGTTCCGGGTGGAGAGAAGAAAACTCCATTGATGCCCAGTGGCATCTATGACTGCAATACTCACCTTCTGTCCCATGGATAATGGTGCGATCTTGTCCAATATCCCTGAGGGAATTGCTAGCCTATTACTGACATCTGTTTCGGACAGTGGTTTTGAAAAGATAATCTCCATCGTTTTAATCTGATGCTGAAAGCAGAGCAAATTAAGTATGTCTGCATATAGATAGAGCAGCTTATAGGGTGTATATATAAGCCAGCTTGATGGAATATAGAGCAGCTTAGTGTGGGTCCAGCTTGATGGAATCTGGAGATCCTTGTCAGTATCCTAAATGTACTTTTTGAAAAAAAAACGTTTCCAAAAGTTATGGATGTGTATTGTGTTAGCTACGGTCAGTGTGTTGTGTTATATATATAATAAAAGTCCACAAACAAGTGAATTCCACTTGTCGTGTCAATCTTGTTCTTTTCATAATACTAATCATTAAGTGATCGAGTGATTTATTAACTTAATAAAAATGTAACTCAGTTTTTATTGTTCAAATAAGTTATCATGTTCCCTTCTTAGTTAGCGGTCACACTCTAATTTGAGATAGGGGAATGCTATCTACCTTTCCCATTTACCTTTCCCACTCATTGCTTAACACGTGTACACTTTTTCATTTAATAAAAAGCTCTCACTTTTTGTTACAAAGTGTGTTTACGTTTTTACCCCTTATTAATGACATGATAGAAGCAGCTATCAGGGGTAAAGACGTAAACACATTTTATAACAAAAAGTGAGAGCTTTTTATTAAATGAAAAAGTGTACACGTGTCAAGCAATGGGTGGGAAAGGCAAATGGGGAAGGCAAATGGGAAAGGTAGATAGCATTCCCCTTTGAGATAATACATATCCAATTGACCAGGGCCGGCCCTGAGATTTTCGGGGCCCGAGGCGAACTATAGAATATGAGGCCCTCGATACTCTATATATGTTTACTTGATTTTTTTTCTCTAGTAAATACTTGTAAAAATCAATATAATAACTCAAACTCAAGACTATAACACAACAAAATAGTAAAAAAATAAAAATAAAAAAAATACCAATTTTTAAAATTTTTTATAATTGCATCAAAGAATATATCATTTAAACCTTACTTGTTTCACATTTTTAGTAACAAAAGTACTAATTAAGCTTACATGTTTTCGAAAAAGAAAAAAAAAAATGAAGTTTATTGATTTAATTACCTTCGAAACAACGACTTCTAAATTTTCGTATAAAGAGAGTATTGAGTTTTTTTTTTTTTTTTTTTTAGAGATATAAAAGATGATTATATGTGACAAACACGAGTGTTGCTAGGATTCAACCCACCGTTACCGTTGATCCAATGTTGTTGTAAGAATGATAAATGAGTTTCTATTGGTAGGCCTTTTAAAAAAATTATATATGTATAGTGGTCCATTTTTAAATTTATTTATGTGATGGGTTTCCATTGGTGGGCCTTTTAAAAAAAATTATAAGTGTATGATGGATCTTTTTTAAAGTCATTTATGGGCCTGTTTTATTTAAAATCTTAGATGGACTATATTATAAAAACATTTTTAAAAAAATATAATTTGGGGGCCCTTCACAATTGGGGGTCCTAGGCAGTTGCTTCACTGGGCTCCCCCTAGGCCGGGGCCTGCAATTGACAGTTAAGTATATACACTGGGATTAAGATCCTCTCATTGGCTTGTTTTTCTTTGACTTTCCATAATCCAATGATACCTAAGCAAAAAACAAAATACAAAATACATGGTTAAGATTAGTTCATTTTTTTCTCTCTCATACAACTTGATATTTGAATTACATTTAAAGAATGCCAAGGAAAAACAAGGACTAAGGAGAGGATACCAACTCATATGCGGTGTGGTACTTTGTGTCGTTTAGTCATGCACTTTCTAGAAGATAGTTGCATGATTGATTTTTAAATGGTGTTTGGTGAGCACTAACACAACAAATTGACTTCTTTTTTTGTTTTTTTGTTTTTTTTTGTTTTATATATATATCATTCGTTTTTGGTACAGGATAAGAGCATAAAAAGTTTCTCTTATTGAAAACTCAATTATTGTATTTAATATAATAATACAATAAATATGGTAATTGACTTTTCTAATATAATAACTTTTGTATTCTTAACCTATGCCCTCACAGGTTAACACTACCCTTAATAAATATACAAGAATATTTGTATATATGTGTTTAAACAACGATTAATACAGATTTTCTATTATCAGTTCGAACTGACAAAAGATATATCAGTTCCTTGCATGTGGGTCATTAAATTTAAATACTTTGACTTGACTGTATACATTTGTCAAAACATCTTTTAAATCCAATGACCCACATGTAAGGAACTGATATATCTTTTATTAGTTCGAACTGATAATAGAAAGACTGATGATTAATATTGTTAACATCTTTTATTGTTCAATAAAAATTTTGATATGTTATCCACTAACCACCATAACATATTTGTTCATCGGTGATTAATAATGATAGCTAGACCTTTTGTTTGTTTGTTTTTTTGTTTTTGTTTTTTTACAAAACGAGTTAGACCTTTTGTTCCATTTCAAAATCAGACCTTTTGATTGGTGATTAATAATGATGGCACGTGATTAAAGATATTAAAGTCAAAAGATAGTATGCATTGATTATTGGTATGATGGATATGACGATTGTGCTTATCATATGCACATCAGTCCAAAAACTTGCAAATCTAATCAGCCAACAATTATTTTTTTATGAGCAGTTTAATATGTACTTGTGAAAACTACGAGTTGTTAAGATACTCCGTACATCAGTTGAAGAACCAACATGTTTTTGTGAAAATTATGAGTTGTTATAGAGCATCTCTAACCCAATATACTAAATATTACACCAACTTATCATAAAAGGAGCATATTTCTTACACTAATTTTTTCCTACTCTGATGTATTCACACCAAAAGAGCATATTTAAAGAATATTTTCTCAATAAATATTTATATAATACCAATCAATTTATATTAGTTAATTTATACCATATTCAATAATTTTATTGACATAAAATATATATCAAAGTGGGTATTATTTTAAAGATCTTAACGAAATCTTTCTAATAGTATATTTTTTGGGAATACATATTGTTATAATTAAGTATAAAATGGTTAAATTAATAATTTTAGTAAAAACTAAATGTTGATATGACATTTTAACATATTAGTAGTTTTGTGGAGCTACAGTATGCATTAGGTTTGATGAATATATTAATGTAAAATTACGCTCCAATACAACACTAAAACACGAGATCCAAGATGAATTTGATGTGGTTGTGAATAGTGCTTCACTTAATTTAGTGGAGCACTATTCACACCAACACTACTTTTTTATTTATTTATTATTTTTTATTAAAATGTCAAATCAACACTAAATTATTTTATTACAATTCCAAATTTAATCCTCTCACACTTATTTATAATGATATTTATTTCAAAAATTATACCATTGGAAAGATCTCGTCTAGATCTTTAAAATGACACCAATATTAATATATATATTTATGATGAATAAATAAGTTGAATAATATTATGGTGAAAAAATTGGGGTAAAATTATGATGGAATTGTTTTTTTATTTTTTTATATTATACAATTAATTATTTAATAATAATATTTTTTATGTCAAAAAAAAATTAATAAATTTTGTTTAAGTTAATACAAATTAATTAATATTGTATAAAGGTTTATTAAGAGAATATTCTTGTAAAGATGCTCTTTTACACTAAATTGGTGTTAAGTGTATTGGAATAGAAAAAAATTTAGTGTAAGAATATTCCCATAAGATTCTCTTTTTACACTATCTTGATGTATTTTTTAATGCTCTTAAGATAGTCCGTACATCAGTTGAAATAAATGTATGGAAAGTTTCACTCAAGTTTCTAGTCTTTTGTAAAATATTATATTTTTGAACTTCTTTATTATATTAAGAAATGGTTTATTTTAAGTGATCTTTTTAATAATTATTTCAGTAGTGTATATATAATGGGAGACATTAAAAAAAAAAAAAAAAAAAAAAAAAAAGGTGTATATGCTTTTTTGACTTTATTAGAATAGGTGTTCTTTATTTCAGCACCAATCCAAAAGCTTGATATGCAAGTTGGTAAGTCCTAGACGTGCTTTTTTGGATATATAGCACAAAGTTAAGCGTGGAAAGAATATCTTTTGGCCAAAGTAGTTGTGTTGTCTAATCATAATATAATTTTGCACAAATTCATGACGACGTTGTTTTTTCTGAAAAGACAATAAATTAGTTAGGTTCAGTTAATTTCCGATGCAATGATCAGATTGATTGACCAGGAGACATATATTATCATCAACCGACTATTTCAATGAACAAAGTTGAGTGTAGGGCCCATCCTTACATATCATAGGCCAAGACGAAAAATACGATAAAGGGACCATTTATTCATAATTCAAACAAAATTTGTATGACATTATTGTTATTGAAATTATATGTATACTACAAAACAAAATAATAACAAATATCAAAACATCATTGAAAATATTTTTAAATTTAATCTTTTCTAACATATCTTTTTCAATATATAAGATTGTAAATCCTTTTTTAACTTTTCTTGTAACATAGTTAACCGTAAATAAAATTTTTAATTTTTGAAAAACTTCTTTCTTCAGATACCACAGTTATAGGTATACTCAACGATATTCTATAAGCAATCGAAACACATTTTGATAACAATCAAAAGTTTTTACAAACTCAAGTATTTCAAATGCTGTCTTTGTTTCTCTTAGTAAAACCAATTGTAACACTTTTAATTCAGAAAATAAATCATTTGAATCAACATCAGAAAAACCATCGTATGTTAGAGTAATTTCAAGATTAACACAACGTTCCTTCAATTTATCATCATCATCTAATAAAATTAGCTTATTCGAATCAAACAAGAACCCAAAAATATTTTCATACGTTTTCAATTGTTCAAATCTACACTTTAAAGAAGCAATAGCAGTATCCACAACAACAATAAAATAATTAACTCTATATCTTTATGTGCATGAAAATATACAAACACGATTAAATTCTCTAAAGCTAACCTAGAGAAGGGGGGTGTAAGTTTTTACACCTCTTTTCAATTCCTTGAAACAAACAACAGTTTGTCCCTCTAGATAGCTTGTGTCACAACACAATAGCAATATGATGACACACATAAACTTATTAAAAAAACATATTCAATTAGGCATATCAAATAAAGTCTACAATTTGCAAGTGAAGAGATCAAACTAAAGTTAAAATCAACTAATACTTGTATCAACATATAAGTGCAATATATACAAATACAAATGAAAGAATAACTGCATACAAATAAATCAATTTACAAAGATAAATGATATGTACAATTTTGATTAAGCAAGAGTTTGCATTACAAATTTTACTAAGATCTTGTTTACAAAGATATAGAGAAATGATGCTCTAAACAAATAAAATGATTTATTTATTTTAAGTGATTTTTTAATCATTATTTCAGTTGTGTATATATAATGGGAGACATAAAAAAAGAGAGGCTATATATGCTTTTTTGACTTTATTAGAATAGGTGTTCTATATTTCAGCACCAATCCAAAAGCTTGCAAATAATAATGAAAGATATGATGGTTGATTATTGATATTGACTGTGCACGTGATTATCATATGCACATGAGTACATCAGTCCAAAAACTTGATTTTTTATTTTTTTTTATTTTTTATTTTTTTAACTGAAAATATCAAAGCAAGTTGAAGAAGCTTCCACTTTTGAATTTACATTGTTGATAAGCTACTATATAAATGTTAGATTATGCGCCCTGTCAATTTATCATATTTAATTGTTTAAAAATTGAGTTTTCTTTGCAATGTGATGTCTTTACTGAAAAATACAATCAAATCATATATTAATTAGTAATTATACGTATGATTAACTTATAAGTACAAAAATGTATAGGGTCTTCAACAACATAATCAAATTTCAAGCATCGATAACATAATTAAAATATGATTTATATATATATATATATATATATATATATATATATTTAAAGAAAACCTTACCTTGATGACTGGTAACAATATTTTAGTGTTTCAGATGTTTTTAAACTCAAGTACTCAACCAATATAGTTATAAATACTTTTATTTTAGAAACCTCCCCTACTGACTAACACTGTTAGCATTCCGTTTATGTTGACTGAGTTTGACCATTAAAAAAAAATATAAACCATCTCTATTTAAGTTTAAATTGTATGAATCGACTATTATACCTTTGCACTTTTATATACAAATAAATAAATATTCCAAGTCAATACTGTGGCCGACATTGTTTATTAATAAACTTTCTGAAAGAGACAGAACATTAAATAAAAAAGAACAATCTTCATCCAATCAAGTACACACACATGAGCTATCAATGATTAAACTTTTTTGGTCTTGACCAAGTCAAAGTGTTTTTTTCCGTTTCTGTTTTCAAATTCCTGAACATTCAGGCCAAGATGTCCAACAAAAGTGCTGTCCCTTTCTTTGAAGGCTAGTCTAGTCTATAAATAGTATCACAACTAGATTTGTGGTGGATGAATCATGAGTGTACGGTTGTAAAAATATAATTTAGTTATATATGTGACTCTAAGAGCATCTTCAATGTGAATATGACTTGTGTAAAAAAAAGATACCACGTAGGATAAATAGATATTACGTTAATAATTGTGTCTCCAATATAACCGTACATATTCAACCTTAAGCTGACGTGGTAAAAAATATATTAGACATTGTCAACACGACCGTCCACTTTCAGACAGTCTGTTGCACATCTATCTATTTTTTAAGTTGACTTAGTAAACATTTAAAATTAATATTAATTTTTCATATATTTTTGGTAAGGAAATAAAATATAAAATAAAATACGAAAAAAAGATGGACACGTCATTAAAAAAATTGTGTTTTAGACAGAAGCATTGAAGACCAAATTTTGAGTTGATTGTCTATCAAATCTATTTTTATACCACATAGGAAACAAGTCTCTTGACATTGTTGTCATGTCAACAATTATTGGTATGCAAGCCACTTTTGTATTGGAGATAATCTAAGAGCATCTCTAACCATAACATCAAAATCTACTCCAATTTGGAGTTGAATGAGAATCTTTTGGGAAATATGTTTATATTAAATTTTTTTTTTTTTCCACTCAAATGTTTAACACTAAATTTTACACCAAAAAAACATCTTTAAAGAATATTTTTCTAATAAATATTAAGGACATTCCACCTGAAATACCTTATCATATATCGAAGAAAATAAACATGAAAACATTATATCAAATTCTCTAACATTATGTTTGACCACAAATAGCTAGTTTCGTTTCCTTAATCTTGCATATTAAGAAAAGAAATAAAATAAGTGATTTGGTGGTAATTTAGGTTAATTATTATAGATTACTTTAGGCGTGGCACGTAGGATGTAGGAGTTCCACTCTTTTTGCCCACGCCTACTGAATATATATATATATTGTACCAAAATTATCTATCTTTGTTTTCAAAGTATATTGTACCAAAATATATTGCACACGCGTGGCAGCTGGCATCTTATATGATGTTTTTAAAGTTTTTGCTTTCTATTTCGATGACTTTAAAAAATCCAGGCAGAGCAGAGTCACGTGTACTATAGATATAATTCTATTATATATATATATTAATATGGTTCTTAATTATAAATAAACTAAATATGTTATTGTTGTATTTGGACTTTGGATTTTGATTTTGCTTAGTTTGTAATTTTAAATGTTTTAAATATTTTATCTCATTTATAATTTGTGATAAGAGTAAAGAGACATTTATACCCTTAAAATAATTTAAGTACAATGACATTTTTTTTTAATTTAAGTAAAATGACATAAACGAATAAAAATAATAATAGACAAGATGAGGTTGACCGGATGATAAAGCCCCATATATCCACACAATGAGGTCGTGGGTTCAAGCCACCCTCAATATAACCCTGAATTATTGTAATATTTAAAAAAAAAAAATTAATAACATGAATAGGGATAGAAAGGTTTTCCGATTAATAAAATCATGGACGATTTGAGAATGACTTGTAATTACCAACAAGTGGACACGTATTTTGTTTGTTCATCACGTGCTTTGTGGTCAAGAGAAAGAGAAAGCAAAGTATAAGAAGGTGTATTATGTAAATTCCACAACTACATGTTATTTTTCTTGATTACAAATGATTATTTATTGATTTATTTTCCAAAAGCAGATATTTGGTTATTTCTTATTTCTTGATAGATTTTCGATGAATTTGTTCTGATCGTTGAATTGACATTTGATTTTTCCTATTTTTTTTTTTTTCAAAAAAATTTAATATTGTAATAGGGTTTCAATCAAGGTAAAATGATTATACAAAACTAAAATTTCTTCCATTTTCCACCTCTCTCAATAATAATAGAGCGTTCATTTATCTCACAATATGTATCTCAGTAGTATATTAAAAAATATATTTATCTACATATATTTATATATAGAATATGTAAAAAAATTTAAAATATCGTTTAAAAAAAAAAATCTATTTGTATTGATTCTTTTGTTATAAATATGTAAGGTTTTAAAATTATCTATTTCAAATAACCTTTAATTAAAAAATAAAATCAAATTTTTATAGATTACTTTTTCAAAATGATCAATTTAAGTTATCACTTCTTAAATCAGCTATCAAATTTTGGTGTCCCAATTTTAAGTTTTCAAAAACTTTTCAGCACCAATCCAAAAGCTTGCAAATAATAATGAAGATTGATATTGAAAGATTTGATGATTGATTATTGATATTGACTGTGCACGTGATTATCAGAGCATCTCCAATGCAAAAGTGGCTTGCATACCAATAATTGTTGACATGGCAACAATGTCAAGACACTTGCTTCTTATGTGGCATAAAAATAGACTTGATAGACAATCAACTCAAAAAAAAAAATTTTGGTACAAAGGAGGGCAAATAGCCCAGAAAGCAGACTAGAAAGGAGGGGAGAGAGGATAGGATCTGGACAAGGCGCACCCTTTCCAGTCGTCCTGAAAAATTAACCAAATATCCGACGGAGGGGCTTCAAAAATCTGGAGACCAGGCTCCATACCATGCCCCAAACGAGCCATACCATTAGCCACTTTGTTTCCTTCTCTGTACACATGAGAAACCAAACAACGCCAGTCCAAATTGAAAAGAGCAGAGCAACCACTAGCAATGCTAAACAGGGGGTGGTTAACAGGAATATCTTTGGCAAGTAACTGCACCATACACAAGGAATCAGTCTCCACAAGGACATTACGATAGCCAGACCTCCAAGCCAACGTGAGACCCTCAAATAAACCCCACAACTCAGCTTCCAACACACTCCCTCTTCCCTTATTTAACACAAACCCAGTCAACCAGTTCTTTCAGTGGTCTCTCAAAACCCCACCAGCCGTAATCACACCCAAATTGTTGTCGCAGCTGCCATCCACATTAAGCTTCACCCATCCATCAGGGGGAGGAATCCAAGAGACCGAGAGGAGGGAACCCTGCTTACCATTCACAGCCGAAACAGCACCCAGCCAATCTAAACAAAATTGAATAATAACCAGATGGGGGAGCCTAGGGGTAACAAACTCAGGGTCAAACACCAACCTACACCTCCATTTCCAAATGAACCAAATCACACTAGCAAAAAGAAGCCAACAAGGGATCTTACCATACACCAGGCTGTCATTAGTTAAATTCATCCGCATCCACTCCATAACACCACCTGCGTAGAACTCAGAGGGAATAACATCTTTCAAAACACTATCCCACACCTTCACAGAATAGCTGCAACCCCTCAAGAGGTGATCAGTATCCTCAATGGCAACTCCACACCTTGGACAAAAGCCATCAGAGTCCATACCACGAGTAGCTCTATGGCTGTTAGTAAGAATCTTCCCATGCAGAACAAGCCAGTCCCATGCAGAACAAGCCAGAGGAAATGCTGAACTCTAGGAGGGAGACGAAGCTTCCAGATGAACTTCCAAGTCCACACACCATTGCAATCAGTTTTCAAACACTCGTCATAGGCCAACATGACAGAGAACTCACCGTTCTTGGACCACCCCCAAATAGCTTTATCCCTACTACTAGAAGTCCTACCAGCATGAATACTCGCGATTCTGTGGACAATATCCCAAGGGAGAACCATAGCAAGCTGGTCGACAAGCCATTGGCCATCCACCAGAAAATCACTAACAACTTGACTTAGCATACCCATAGAGAGGTCCCCTAAAGCATGATCCTTCAGAACACCTATGTCAGGAACCCAATCATCAACCCAAAACCTAATATGCTCACCACTACCAACTCTCCACCGCAAACCTCTATTAATCAGATTAGCACCAAAAGCAATGGCTCTCCAAGTACTGGAACAGACCACCCCTTTACTCAAATCAGGGTCAAAAAGAGATTTAGTATTCAGGTACTTGTGCTTAAGGATTTTGCACCAAGTACCACTGTCATCCTGATAAACCCGCCAAGCTGCTTTGGCAAGGAGGGCTTGGTTCATATCCCTCATGGTCTTAATACCCAAACCACCACTCCACTTAGGAAGACAAACTGAGTTCCACTTAATAAGATGAACACGATTCCTCTCGATAGTATGTCCCCACAAGAAATCTCTATTAACCTTATCAAGCCTCCTACACACCTCACTGGGGAGTTTAACAGATTGCATGATATACACAGGAAGAGCCGTAGTAACAGCTTTAATGAGGGTAACTCTACCAGCAAGAGAAAGAGAATCACATTTCCAGGCAGCCAGTCTCTACTGAACCTTCTCAATCACACCATTATAGGTACGGTTGGTAATTCTCCTATGAATAAGAGGGACTCCCAAATATTTCCCAAGATCCTTGGTCAGAGGAGACCCACAAGCAATAGCAATACCCCTAGCAATCCTATCAGTAATATTGATAGAGCAAAAAACTCTGGACTTGCTGAAGCTGACTTGCTGCCCTGAGAGGCTACAAAAAACATCTAGACACTCCTTCATAATGCCAGCTTGGGTGAGAGACGCATTACCAAACAAGATAAGGTCATCAGCAACAAATAAATGGGAGATACTAGGCCCCCCCTAGAAACCTTAATACATTTCCACCTACCCGAGTTCAACTCCTGGTTAATAAGATGAGACAACTTCTCCATACACAACACAAAGATATAGGGGGAGAGAGGGTCCCCTTGCCTAATACCACACCCAGGCGTGAAAGGTTCAGTAACCTCCCCATTCAACACCACCCTATATTGCACACTAGTAATAGACCACATAATAAGCTCCACCAAATCACTTCCCAAGCCAATTTCAACAAGCACACTTCTAATGAAATTCCATTGAAGTTTATCATAAGCTTTGGCTAGATCGATCTTCCAGGCAATACACCCCTTCTTGCCTTTCATAATTTTAAATTTATGGAGAACCTCTTGCGCGACAATAATGTTATCCTGGATTTGCCTACCAGGAACAAACGCCACTTGGTTAGGACTAATAAGCCTAGGCAAAAGATTTCTGAGTCTTCGAACAATAATCTTACTAATTACCTTATAGACAGTGTTACAAAGACTGATAGGCCTGAGTTGGGTCATATCAAGCGGACTAGGGACTTTAGGAACCAATGTAATAAGGGTTTGGTTAAGCGCAGCAGGAAACCTCCTCAACCTAAAGCTATCAACCACAAATTTAATAAGATCCCCCTTGCAGACCTCCCACTGATTTTGGAAGAAAATGGCAGGATACCCATCAGGCCCAGGCGCCTTCAAACGCCCAATCCCAAACAAACCAGATCTCACCTCTTCTTCACTCACAGCCTTAGACAAATCAGCAATCTCACTATCCTCTAAGCAAGGAAACGACCGAGGAATACAATCATAATTAGTGATACAAGGCATACCTGCAAAAAGGTTTTTAAAATAGGAGATAGCAACATCTATCATACTCTCCTTATCACACCTCCAAACACCATCTTCCCCCTTAAGTCCTTCAAGCTTATTGCGTCTCCTTCTAACCATCGTAGACAAATGGAAAAATTTCGTGTTTCTATCCCCTTCCTTGAGCCAAGTGTTCCTGGATTTTTGAAGCCAGAAAATTTCCTCCTACTCTATAATATGGCTATACTCCTCACGAAGCTTCACTTCAAGAGTAGCCAAGCTCAACCGAAACCTAACACTAAGACTTTTCTGGATACCATTGATTCTAGCAAGAATCCGCCTTTTCTTTCGAAAGATGCACCCAAACGTGTCCATGTTCCAATCCTTTAAATCACTTGTCAAACTATTAATCTTCTCAACAATATTTCCATTATGGACATCCCAACTCTGTCTCACCAGATCACCAAACTTCTCATGTTTCAGCCACATAGCCTCAAAACGAAAAGACTTGAGAGAGTTGCGGGGGATGTGATTGCTCCGAAGGCTAAGCATAATGGGACAATGATCAGAGGAGACTCTAGGAAGATGTTGAACAAAACCTTCTACAAACGTAGATCGCTAATCCATGGAACAAAGAGCTCTATCAAGCCTCTCCCAAATCTCCTCTCTAACACCCCTCCTAGTCATCCATGTAAACTTTTGGCCAACAAACCCAAAGTCTACAAGCTTGTTAGTATCAATCCAATCACCAAACCCTGTCTTGGAGAAACAACTTCTGCCACCCCTTTTCTCCTCACTACTCACAATCTCGTTAAAATCCCTCATAACAACCCAAGGACCCAAAAAGCAGTTCCTAATAGCACTAAGATAGTCCCAAATACAACGCCTAATAGCAGCACAAGGGTTAGCATACACAACAGTAATGACCCAGAACTTAGTCCCATCAGCAACCACTGCGGTAATAGTGTGTTTAGAACTAGCCACAACTTTAAGCTTCACCAGACTAGCACTCCATAAAAGCCAAATACCCCCAGAAAACCCAGAGGCTTCCACAACAAATCTATCAGTAAAACCAAGTTTATCCATAACTTTACACGCTCTATCACCACTGATTCTAGGCTCAAGAATAGCCAAAACCTCAAAATGGAACATTTTTCTAAGATCAACAACAGTTTTAACAAACTCTTTCTTACCAGCACCTCTCACATTCCATGAACAAAACATTAAAAAAATAGAAGAGGGAGAACGTACCAATAACAACCCTATTCAAGGGCAACTTCCATGGCCTCACTGAGGCTCGAGGCCACAACGTCGAGATCCTTAGCAGCTGACACGTCTACCAGTTGCGCAGGAACAAGATCAACTGAGCCATCCAATATAACACTACTATTTGAACTTCCCTCACCTGGACCAGAACTGCAACCATCAATACCAGTCGAGGGGGCAACAGTGGCGATTATAACAGTATCCATCATATCTTTGTGAAGAAGTTTAAGCACCTCAGAATCCTATAGGTCCTCCTCCAACTCAACAGTCGTCTGCTTACCCTTAATACTCCCTACGGTACACCCCGGCGTAATCCCTCCACCCCTATATTCCTTAGAAGAAACAGAATGGTGACTCTTATTAGAAGTCGCAGTAACCAGGTATTTAGTAGCAAGAGAGGGCACCAATTTCTTCCTGTTGCCAGTCTTGTTGGAGATATCAGTTAGCACTGTAGTAACGGGAACCAAAGTATGCTTCTTAGGGATATGCAACCCTGTCGTACCAGGACCCTCCATCACTTCCTCAGATAGGATCGCAAATCTTGAGCCCCCCAGATTATTATTACCCTCCTTAACATAATTACCCATTTTTCTACCATTTTTCGCCACATAAGGATTAATAGTTTCTTTTCTATTACCCACACCCTTCCCAGACACATCACCACCACTCATAGGAGGACCACCGCCAAACCTAGTATCACTACTAACTTTTCCCATACTACCCATAGCACTAGCTTTCTTACTACCAGAAGTCGCACCCATACCCATTTTCCCATTCCTTCTATATGACACCTGCATCCAAGGACCATAAGTATCAGTCTTCAACCCACTCGTGCCAATGTCACCAATATTAGTATCAGAACCAGAACCCGGCCCAGGAGCCTTAACCCCTTCTGCATGATTTCCAACACCTTCCATACAGGATTCCTTACTATGCCCTACACGCCCACACTGAAAGCAAATCAGTCCTAAATTCTCATATTCAACTCTGATGCACCTATCCTCTACTTCCAACACACTTTTCAAAGGCTGGGTGATATCTAGTTCAACACAAATTCTTGCAAATCTCCCTCTAGCCTGAGATTCAGTGATAGGATCAACCTTATACGCAGTACCTAGCATTCCTCCGATTAATCGTAACAACTCAACATCAATCCACTCCATGGGGAGTTTGGAAAGTCTCACCAAGACCGGCATACGCTTGATTTCCTCTTCCCCCGGAACAAAATTTGGTCTCCACTTTTGGACAACCATGTACTGGTTAGCTATCACCCACGGGCCACCCGTCAACACATACTCCAAATCCTCACGCATCTGGAATCTCGCAACAAAATACCCATCTTCCAGGTCTGTAAGCTGCCACTGCCCAATAAGCTACCATTTTTGTCTGAGTTTCAGCAACATAAAACTAAGGGTGTGAGGTCTACCCATAATCTTCAAAATCAAAGCATTATTCCAAGGTCTGTACAGCTACGATTTCAGAGAATCCGACAACTTCATGACCGGTCCATTTGGGCCAGTGATTACGGTAACATCTCCCTCCCCAATCTTTACCTTCGCATGTTGACCACCAAAACCCGACCAATTACCTAGAGGAGACATGCCCAGAAGTTTCGATTTGAAGCTATCGCCGGATGGAGTTCACACGCCACTGTCATCGTCGTCGTTCGCTGCTCGAGCACGCTTCGAACTGGTGATAGGGTCAGGGGGTTTCTCCTTCACGACGGCAGTCTTCCCTTGTTCCGATTGAGCCGAAAACATGAAGAAATCGGCCATGATTGACAAGAAAAACGCAAGAAATTGACGAAGAACGACATGCAGAAGGAAGCGCGTGGATCAGCAAGAATTAGAAAGGGGCACACGCGCGGGCGTGTACAAAGTCAATCAACTCAAAATTTGGTCTCCAATGCTTCCGTCTAAAACACAATTTTTTTAATGACGTGTCCATCTTTTTTTCCTGTTTTATTTTCTATTTTATTTCCTTACCAAAAATATATGAAAAATTAATGTCAGTTTTAATTGTTTGCTGAGTCAACCTAAAAAATAGTTGTGCAACAAACCGTCTGAAAGTGGACGGTCATGTTGACAATGTCTAATATTATTTTTGCCACGTCAGCTTGACGTTGAATATGCACGGTTGCATTGGAGACATAATTATTAACATAACGTCTATTTATCCTACGTGGCTTCTCTTTTTTTCACAAGTCACGCTTGCATTGGAGATGCTCTCATATGCTTTTTTTTTTTTCTTTTCTTTTTTTTGAACTGAAAATATCAAAGCAAGTTGAAGAAGCTTCCACTTTTGAATTTACAATGTTGATACGCTACTATATTAATGTTAGATTATGCGCCCTGTCAATTTATCATGTGATGACAATGTTGAAAATCTACTATATTATTGATATTGACTATGCACGTGATTATCAACAAGTTTTTTTTTTTTTTTTTTTTTGACTGAAAATATCAAAGCAAGTTGAAGAAGCTTCCACTTTTGAATTTACGATGTTGATAAGCTACTATATTAATATTAGATTATGCGCCCTGTCAATTTATCATATCTAATTGTTTAAAAATTGAGTTTTCTTTGCAATGTGATATCTTTACTGAAAAATACAATCAAATCATATATTAATTAGTAATTACATGTATGAATAATAGTTATAATACAATAGTGCTATCAAAAAATTAACCTTTTTGGTAGGTTAAAATATACAAAGACTCAACTTTCATTTCTTCAGTTTTAAAGATATAAATTTTTCAAGAAAACAATCATTCAACATGTATATTCCTCTTTATTAGAGATTATGCAGATTTCAAGTGAACAAATTATACCCAAAAAAAAAAAATTACACAGTTAGTCCTTTTACATATAACAGCTGATTTCTAAGAATCCCAACAAAAATTATTAGAAATTGTTGTTCAATGGACCTCAATCGATATTCAAGTAAGAGAAAACACACACAAATAAATACCCACCAAATAAATTGTCTTATATGATGGTTTTAAAGTTCTTGCTTTCTATTTCGGTGGGATCCACCAACTAATGATTTTTTATTCGTAATTTCACTTAAGTCTCAAATTTGTCACCTATATAAATGTATTTTCATATTTATCACCCGTATAAATTTTATTATTAAGAATTTTATTATTTTTTATTTTAATTTAAAGTTAAGATAATCATTTTAACTAAATAAATATATGATAGACGGGTATTTTGAAGGGTAAAACTATCCATCAATTAACTCATATGACCTCATGGTAATCTTATTCAATCTAGCAACGCACTTTTGTCCTTTTTGTTGCTCTGTTGTAGTTTTCAAATATTAAAAAATAAGCTCTGTTGTAGCACGTCTATAATTTATTGGTGCACCGGAAATGTGGCCTTTTTTTGGTCATGTGTTATATGTTATGTGGTTGGTCGTCCATTGTATATTTGTATTGGAAGCTATATATGGCTGGCCAGGCAGGGTGACCCCACCTTTTGAGCAAGCAGAATCATCACAATTCACCAGATAACTGCGTATGGATACAATTGGTTTTTTATGCAACGTCTACGTTGATTATAAAAGGTTTTTTTTTTTTTTTTTTTTTCTAAGCCAGCAATTTGAGCACGTTACGTTAGTGAATGTTGGCTATGTTTCTATCTGGTAGGGACCTCACGCATATGTAACAAGTCTCATGTATGGCATGCTTTTAATTAGATATGGTATGATCATGCATGTATCTTGTGATTTGAATCTTTACAGAATTAATATGTTCGTCATATTTCTACTTGATGTAGGGACTTTATGAGAAATTTTAGTAGTGGAGAAATTTATTTTAATAAAAATAATACAATCCAAATCAATCCAATACATGCATACCAAACGAACGCTTAATGAACACACACAACATAATGAGATTTGATTCAGAAATGACAGTTATATGTGGTGCACTTTCATTTATATATATGGATGATTGTGTTAATAATTGTTATGGATATATCGAATTAGATAAGTCATAATCAAAATATCAAATCATTTAAGTGTTACCAAAGATATATGTTTTCCGACATTATTTTCAACGTTTAACTAAGAGTTACTTTCTAAGAATATGGTTGTTAGCTTTATATGTATATGTCTATATACAATTATATATACACTATGAATAGGGACTAAAATCTGAATCTAAATGACATGTTTGTTTTTCTTTTTTTCACATCTGAATGTACTGTTAACATGTTTGTTTTTTTGTTTTTAAAAAAAATTTTTTTTTCTAAAAACAAGTAATTTAACATACACCATTCTTTATAACATTTTGTATTTTTTTATTATTTTTTTGCAAACAAAATTCAATTTAACAAAATAAAAAATTCATCAAAAAATATAATTTTGCATGTTCTGCAAACAAAATTTAAATTCAATTTATTGTAAAAAAAAGTTCAAATTCGAGTTCAATTTTATATGTTGTCCACGTTTTCGGTGTATATATTTCATGAAACCATTTTATTTTATTTTTTTGTTTCCTGGATCATATGCACCGGAAACCAAATAAAAAAAAGGTTCTTGAATTTTTTATATACAATTGTTTTATAACATCTCCAAACCACAAAATCTACTCTATATGATAGACAAATTTATTGAGCACTATACGAATAGTTAGATAAAAATAAATAAAGAGTTCTTATCGGGATTTGGTAAGAGAGAAATTCAATTGTCCAATCCCTGAGAAGTAATTAGGGTTTTTTTTTTCCTTTTCTAAAATCTGTTTAAAATAAAAAATATGTTACACCATATCAAATTAAGATAAATTTGGAAATATATCTTCTTCGGGAGGATAGACTTGGAAGAGAATACTTTACTTGTAATCCAGTGATTTGGAATTAAGTTAAAAGTCAAGATTTTACTTTTTATTTTAAGTTGTTTTTTGATATTTTTAAGTTGTTTGACCACTTTAAAAAAAAAAAAAAAAAACAACTTAATGAGTTTAATTCAGATCCATTAGGTTTTAAGTGAAAAAAACAAACGACCCCTTAATTACTTTCCTATAATATGGTGGTTGGCTTTATATGTATATGTTGTGGATATAAGGAAGACCACTTTCTTTTCTTGTTTCTTGTTTCTATTTTGTTTTTGACGGTTAGATCCTAAAATTAAACCGGTAGAAAATGATCCAATAGTATTTAACAAACTCTAATATTGACATTAAAGTTAAGTTAAAAATAAGGAAAATTTTAATTTTCTTTCTCAGTTTAATATAATGGAACTTACATATTGATAAGCAACCCACCAGTAAGCTGAGCATATATAACAGAGGATGATACAGAGCATCATAATGATTCTGAATTGAACCATTAGTGCTAATCAGCAAATTAGTCTCTTAATGATCAACGTCCACTTGCATTAGAATGCTATTATTGGTCAAGAATTCCTGATTTTATAGAAACACACTTATAGTGTGATTAGAATATTCTGGTATAAAAATACCAAAACCTTTGAGAAACGAATCAGTTGTACTTTTTACAATATTCATTAAATAACAAATTGCTTTGAAGCTTCAAACTCTTCTTCTTTTACCTTTTTTACTTTTCACTTAGAACTTTTGTCGAGCACTTCAGTATCAACTTTTCTCAGTTTTTCACATATAACATGCATGTCCAGTCAACACAATTTTCGGGATCGAGAAATGGACAATTGTGGTCTTCGATCGAAAGTGACATCAACCACCTTGATCTCTCTGTGACTGTGATTGTGAGCGTGTGTTTTAAGTTCACAGATGGAGAAGACGAGAACTTAATTATCAAATCAAATGATAAACTGGAGCAATTTCAGGAAACATGGTGTCCCTACATATGCATGCTGGAGAATCTGTTTGAAGATCAAAAGTTACGTTGATGGAAAGTTCATGCTTTTTAGTTTTTAGATGCCATAATTGTCTTGGATCATTAAAGTTGATATAAACTGAAATACATTTGTTTCACACCTACTGAAATCAGAACACTATGTAATAGTCTCTTGTTGGGATAATTTATTTTAATTTGGATATTATAAAAGGTTTTTTCTAAGCCAGCAATTTGAGCACGTTACGTTAGTGAATGTTGGCTATGTTTCTATCTGGTAGGGACCTCACACATATATAACAAGTCTCATGTATGGCATGCTTTTAATTAGATATGGTATGATCATGCATGTATCTTGTGATTTGAATCTTTATAGAATTAATATTTTCATCATATTTCTACTTACGATTTGGATCATCTGCTGATCTAATCTTTTTCTTAACATTTTTAAAGCATATGATTGGTTGTCAATAAAGTGGTTGTGAAAACCAATCATATCTTAACCACCCATTCATTACAATGCTTATGTGTTATGGTATTATGTCAGGTCAGAAAAAAGATTAGATCAACAGAGGATCGAAATCCTTCTACTTGATTTAGGGACTTTATGAGAAATTTTAGTAGTGGAGAAAATTTAGGGACTTTAATTTCCATGCAATGATCAGATTGATTGGACAGTACACGTATATTATCAACCGACTATTTTAGTGAGCAAGTTGAATGTAGGGCCGGTCCTTAAATATCATAGGCCAAGACGAGAAATAGGCCATTTATTCATAATTCAAACAAAATTTGTATGACATCATTGAAATTGTATGTATCCTACAAAACAAAATAATAACAAATATCAAAACATCATTGAAAATATTTTTAAATTCAATCTTTTCTAACATATTTTTTTCAATACATAAGATTGTAAATCCATTTAACCTTTCTTGTGACACAATTAACTGCAAATAAGATTTTAACATTTTTAATTTTTGAAAACTTCTTTCTTTAGATACCACAGTTATAGGTATAGTCAACGATACTCTATAAGCAATCGAAGCGCGCATTTGGATAACAATAAAAAGTTTTTACAAATTCAAGTATTTCAAAGGCTGTCTTTGTTTCCCTTAGTAAAATCACTTGTAACACTTTTAATTCAGAAAATAAATCATTTGAATCAACATCAGAAAAACTATCGTATTTTAAAGCAATTTCAAGATTGACACAACGTTTCTTCAATTTATCATCATCTAATAAAGTTAGCTTATTCGAATCAAACAAGAGCCCAAAAATATTTTCATACGTTTTCAATTGTTCAAATCTATACTTTAAAGAAGCAATAGCAACATCCACAACAACAATAAAATAATTAACTCTATATCTTCATGTGCATGAAAATATACAAATTTTACTAAGATCTTGTTTACAAAGATACAGAGAAATGATGCTCTAAACAAATAAAATGATTTATTTATTTTAAGTGATTTTTTAATCATTATTTCAGTAGTGTATAATGTATACATAATGGGAAACATAGAAAAAAAAAAGGTTTATATGCTTTTTTGACACCAATCCAAAAGCTTCCAAATAATAATGAAAGATATGATGATTGATTATTGATATTTGACTGTGCACGTGATTATCATATGCACATCAGCATCAGTCCAAAAACTTGCAAATTTTTTTTTTTTTTTTTTTTTTTTAACTGAAAATATCAAAGCAAGTTGAAGAAGCTTCCACTTTTGAATTTACATTGTTGATAAGCTACTATATTAATGTTAGATTATGCGCCCTGTCAATTTGTCATATTTAATTGTTTAAAATTTGAGTTTTCTTTGCAATGTGATGTCTTTATTGAAAAATACAATCAAATCATATATTAATTAGTAATTATATGTATGACTAATATTAGATAATAATATTGACTATATTTTAATTATTATCTAATAAGATAATGTAGTGAAAACAGTTTTATTAAAGAAAGTTTGAAATATAATTTATAAAGTAAAATAATAATATTTTATTGTTTAGAGATTGTAAAATGAAGAATGATTAGAGTAGTAAAATTATGAAGATGAAATATTTCATTTTCAGTCCAAGAGATAAAATATTAAATAAAAAAGAACATTCTTCATCCAACCAAGTACACACCTGACCAAGCCAAAGAGTTTTTTCCATTTTTGTTTTCAAATTCTTCCAGAACATTCAGGCCAAGATGGCCAACAAAAGTGCTGTCCCTTTCTTTAAAAGCTAGTCTATAAATAGTATCACAACTAGATTTGTTGTAGGTGAATCATGTGTGTACTATTGTAAAAATATAATTTGGTTATATCTCTGACGTCTCTAGGAGCATCTTCAACCATAGCACAAAACTTTACTTCAATTTGTAGTTGAATGGGAATTTTTTGGGAAATATGTTTATACCAAATTTTTTTTTCACTCAAATGTTTAACACTAAATTTTACACATAAAAAAAAAAAAAAAAAAAAACATCTTTAAAGAATATTTTTCCAATAAATATTAAGGACATTCCACTAGATCAACCTTATCATATGTCAAAGAAAATAAACATTAAAACATTATATTAAATTATCTAACATTATGTTTGACCACAAATAGCTAGTTTCATTTCCTTAATCTTGCATATTAAGAGATAAGAGAAGTGATTTGGTGGTGATTTAAGTTAATTATTATAGATTCCGCTTCTTTAGAATTAATAAACTGTTTTTTTTAAATGTAAGCAATTAATAATGCAATTTGATTCCACGTCAATAAACTCTGTCACACAATGTAAACAGTTAATTATGCAATTTGCAAGAGAATCACACACACGTGGTAAGTAGGACTGTAGGACCGTATAAAAGTTGCACTCTTTTTTTTCTTTTTTGATGACTTTAAAAAATCCAGGCAGAACGAGTCACGTGTCCTATAGATATAATTCTATTATATATATATATATATATATATATTAATATGATTGGGTTCTCAATTATAAATAAACTAAATATGTTATTGTTGTGTTTGGATTTTGATTTTGCTTAGTTTGTAATTTGAAATGTTTTAAATATTTTATCTCATTTATAATTTGTGATAAGAGTAAAGAGACATTTATACCGTTAAAATAATTTAAGTACAATGACATTTTTTTTTAATTTAAGTAAAATGACATAAACAAATAAAAATAATAATAGATAAGATGAGGTTGATCGGATGATCGGATGATAAAGCCCCGTATGCAAGGAGATAAATGTAAAAAGTAAAAAAATAAATAAAAAAATACCATATGTTACAGCCCAATTGGTGGGATCAACACCCAAGCATTATTCTTTTTAAAATTAAGGAGTAAGGATATTAGCTTAGGCGCGAATGCCCTTACCACTGATCCACCACTAAATGTTACCTAAATTTACTAGAAATAATGTTATATCTATATCTATATAATATAGTAAAATGGAATCTTACATTAACACGTGTTTTCGTGTAGAGGTCTTATTAAGTGTCAATAGGAGGAGCTTTTACCATATTAATTACCAATAAGAATTATTATTCCAAATTTGTCACCTATCATTGTCGGGTAATTTTAGCGTTAAATTCTATATAGTAATATTTATAATTTTATATTCAATTTAATTCTTCTTTTAATTTTTTTTTTGCCATTAATTAATTGCTTTGGATATTATATGCGAACCTTGATGTTTTATACAAAGCACAATGAATAGTAAATATCAGTTAATGTTTAATGGCTATTAAATATGAATTTCAAATTTTATGGAAATCAATATTTCATGCATTAATCTATATAATGTTAATAAATTTAAATAAAATCACCCTTTAATTTTCATGATTTTCTATAAATTTAAATTCTCCATTAATTTACTATTTGTTAATGAATTTGATTTTAATTAAATCATTCTATGGATGAGTTAAGAGGAAACTTTTAGATATTCAACATCATTAATAATCAGTGACTACTCATTTCCACCACTATCAAGCCTATTTAGATGAAAGATCCATTGGTTCTAGGGGTGTGCATGATCCAATCCAATCCAATACAATCCATTGGATTGGATCGGTTGTATTGGATTGGATCCAGAGAGGTGATTGGGTCGGATTAGATTTTAAATTCTAAAATCCATTGGATTGGATCGGATCTTGGATTTTCATTTGGAAATCCGTCGAATCCGCCAATCCGCCTAAAATATTAGGCCTTATTTTTATATTGAATAATTTATTCTATCCACTACTTTCTAATGTAAAGGCCCAACTAAAATACAATTTCTAATGTTACTATTTTAGGTTTTCTTTCTCAATTTCTCTACAGCCAACAATCAACCATCTTCTTTTCTTCTATTCTTTTTCATCAACATCACGGCTTATTAAGTTTATATTTGGAGCTGATGTATAATGTTTTTAAACTTTTTGAATTATATAAAGTTTACAAGTTATTTCATGTATTTTTTTTAAATGTTAATTTTATTTGAATTAATTAGTAATGTTTGAATAATTTATTTGATTTTATTTATTTCACATTATAACTTTTATATATTACGAATGACTTTATATTAATTCAACCCATCGGATCATATCGGATTGGATCGGATCGGATTGAAGTATTTTATAAGCAGATCGGATCAGATCGGATTGCAATTTCTTTGATCCCATCGGATCATGGCAAATCTATTGGATCCGATCCGCCGCACACCCCTAATTGGTTCTCTCTCTCTCTCTCTCTCTCTCTCTATATATATATATATATATATATATGCAACCAGAAAATTCTTATATAACAACCCTAGAGTCTCCTCCATACTTCTAATGGCACATTTTTTTAATTTTATTTTTTCAGTTTTTAATAAAACTAATATTGCTTAATTTTTTTTTGTTTACCAAAATTATAGGGATAAGAAAGACAAATAACCTACCAACTATATATATATATGCAACCAGAAAATTCTTATTTCCTCTCTCTCTCTCTCTCTCTCTCTCTCTCTCTCTCTCTCTCTCTCTCTCTCTCTCTCTGTGTGTTAAGAAAGACAAATAACCTAACAACTATGTATCTCTTCCTCTCCAATTTGAATTTTTTTTTTTTTTTAAACTTTGTTATAAGAGTTCGTACTATCAAAAATTTCAAAAATTTCATGTATCAAAGAAGAAATTAAGAAGAATTTAAGGATTTCGGTTTTGGTTTGCCTGAAAAAGAAGAAGAAGTTAGGGTTTTGAAGAATTTGGGTATCTTTTTGGTCAGCTACAGTCAAAGAGAACTTGGGATTTCAGAAGTGAGATTTGGGTATTTATTTGGGCAGTTGCGTTCAAAGAAAAAGGGGAAAGCAAGGCTTGTAAAGAGAGGACTCCAAACCCTATCTCAAAACGATGTCGTTTTGAAGCCCTTATATTTGGGCTAGTTGGAGCACCTCTTGGTGAATTGGGTCAACACTAGAATTGGGCCAATTGGGCCACTATTGCAATTGTTACCATTTCAGTTCCTTGGCCAAATGGGCCACTTGCAATTAGTTTTCCATTTCAATCCCTTAGCCAATTGGGCCACTACTCCAAGTTTCCATCCTTGAGGACAGGGATGTTTTCAAGAGAAAAGGAATGTAAGGATTGAGAAATTCGGGAATTAATTTTAGGGATTTAGTGTGAATCCATAATAATTAGTGTGTCTTAGTATAGGGAAACATTTCCCATATGGTTGTATATTAATTGGTTTAGGGAGAGTCCTATTTTCTATTCCCTTTAAATATATAGTAACAACAAACGGATATCAATGAATATTACAATCATTTCCTCGACTAATTTATAATTCTCTCTCTCTCTCTCTCGAATTCTATTCTATTTCTCTTTCCAATCTATCTCTGCTTCTTATCTTCAATCTCTGTTCTTCATCATCAATCCAATTTCCAGAAATATTAATCAAGCTAAATCATATCAGAAAATTTACTAAAAATGCCTAGGGCATGACAGAGGTTTTCAGGTCAGTTACAGTTGTTCATGTTCCATCAATCATTCAATCAACCTTCGGCATATTCTTATTGGGTATTTGGTTGTGGCATTGGTGGAAACCTTTTCAAAACATCCAAAAGATCATGAGGATCGATCACCTGGTCAGTTCTCTGTATTCAAGTTATATTATAGACACTGCTATGCTTCAAATGCTACCTTTTTTTTTTTTTTTTTCCTTGATTTCTGATGATGCCCCTGCACATGTATCAATTCAAGTCCCCAGATGCCCTAAAATCGTAGTATAGAACCATAAATTTATCCTGACATGACATTCGTTGATGGTCCTAATAAATCATAGTATTGGAATGGATTATATGCTTTTTCATGTCATGACATTTCTGCATCAGTTTTCAATCTATTGGAAGCTTTATTTGATGGCTTTACTTCTTCATGTATAATTAAGATCCTATTCTAATGTTATTTTGTTTTCTAGCTTATTGCAGTCATAATTCCTTTGAACATAGGAAAGAGGTCTCTCTATACTTGTTTTTTTAGTATGGTGTGACTCAAAGCATCACAAATTTAAAATAAAAGCAACAACGTCATAATCGACTTAATTTGCGGTCCATATCGGGTTTTGGATTGTTACAGTTCAAGGTTTTAAATTATGTTTTCAATGCTCCTATATCTGAAAACACATTTCATATTAGATTAGATACAAATTTAATTAAAATTTACTATGTTACCATTGAAACCAAATTGCTCCATGAAATTTGGCGATCAGATTATCGCATCAGAAGTATTAAAACAATAGTTTGACGTTGTCTGTTTTTAAATCAATTCATTTAAAAATATTCAAACGCAAAAGTAGTACAAGTTTACAACATCAACATATATAGAATGAATTCATAAACCTTTGATTCAAAAGCCGATGTCATGTATGAGTCCACATGTGCAGATACCTTTGCCTTTCTAAGACCTAGCTCTATATATATACACACATTGCCTTTCTAATCGTATTCATACTGATTGTTGAGCTGCGCTGCATTGCCATGGCTATGCTGCAATTTAAAATCTCTAAGCTTCTCACCAATTCTGATATTACTACAAAACTTGTGCTTCCAACCCAGATTCTGGTGCATATCCCGTTTATGAACAGAGAACATATTTTTTGGATTTGCAGGTCATGGACTCGAAGGAACAGGTGTAGACGAATAATATTATATGTATTATGCTTGGATCATGTATGTTTGTACTTTCTGCTCTAGGTTCTTAATTAATTAACTGTGTCTTGTTGTGTTTGATCTTGCTTTTCCGTTTTTAATGCATAGTATGTTATGACTTATGATTGTTGTCTGTTTGCTCCACCTCACAAATCAAACAAACAAAAGCTGTATTTCAAGCTAACACACTGCAGAAAATTGCATGTCTTACACATAACTCTAGTTAACTAAACTAACAAAACAAGTACTAAATATACCTTCAATATCGAAAATTAGTAGTATATATCTTCAATCTTGTCAACTTCCCCTTTTGTTTTTGGTTGTTTTACTATGGTGTTTTGTTTCTGGAAATGTGTGAGACATGCATGGTATATTCAAACAGTGTTCTAGTAAACGCTAGGCGCTAGTCGGGCGGTGGACCAGCGCCTAGCGCCTAGGCGGCCTAGTCGGCGCCTAGGCTGATTTCTAGGCGGTTGACTTTTTTCGTTGACCGATTATGATGAAATTCATATTATGACAAAACTCAAATAAAATCATCAACATAAATTCTCTTATTGTTTGTATCTCTTGTACCTGTTTAATATAATTTTACTTTTTATTGTATATTTTGGATTTTTGCATTGAAAGAGGGTGTCTTTTGTTATTTTACAAATATGCTTTAAAAGTTAAAAATCTTCTTCTCTCTCACACTTTCACGCCTTCATCATTCTTCTCTCTCTCTTTCACGCAGATTTTCTTCCACCATTTTCTCTCAATTCAAGCTTTCTCTCTCCTCTATTAAAGCTTGTTTTTGACTTATTTTTCATTAAATCTTGGTGGGTTTTGTTTGTCAACAACACTTGAATCTAATTTGTGTATTGATAATTTGATTTTGCTCATATTTTCTCCATTGATTCAACTCGGTTAGGAAGGTCAACGGCCAACTCGGTTAGGCGACGAGAGGTGGTGGTCGGCGACTGGAAGAGGTTTGATTTTGGGTTTGATTTTGAGTTTTTGATTTTGGGTTTTAGTTGATTTCACGATCTGAGAGGTTAGGCCAATTTAGGGTTTTTAATAGGAGCAAACGGTGCCGTTGAAAGGGATTTGGTTCGAATTGGGTTTTGATTTTGCGATTAATCGGTCTAAACTGAACAAGTCGCCCGATTTTTTTCCAAAAAAACGTTGACCTTCACCGTTGACCGTTGACTTTTCCCTTGACCGATTTTTTGGCCGATTTTGGCAACTTCGGTACGGTTAACCACCGCACAACGTCTAGGCGGCGCCTAATCGGCCGCCTAGACCGCATTTTCGAACACTGTATTCAAATCATCTCTTCATATATTCAAACCAATAAGTAATTATCAATTATGGTGGATCTAAATCCACATATTACTTAGTATGATAAATAAACAAGTTGAAGTGGCAGTTGCCATCTTTCTCTGTGATCAGTGTAGATGACTTTTGCGAGTGTGTTTTGAGTTCACAGAGAGAAAAAAGATAAGAAGAGGAGAGTGTCTTGTTTATGAAGAAAAATACAGCTTCTTTTTATACGAGTTACAGATCTCAACTCAATTTATTAGGATTTTATTGGAGACAGAGAATATCGAGTAAAAGCCCAATATGTGAGTTGAGGCCCATAACTTACTAACTGAACTGGGATGGCTTGGGCCTGACACTGCGTAAATGGTCGGAGGCAGCGATTATAGGTGACGTGCCCAAGCACGTCACCAAGTTGTATCTGACGTAATTGGGAACATCACCAAGAAATATCCAAATTATAAAAACAGGCCCAAAATACCCAATACTCACACCTGTTTGTCTATCCATCATCATCTTCAAAAACTTGTTCACTCTCTATTCTGCCTTTCACTTCAATGGCAGCAAGCAATCTCCCAACGTCAAAGGAATTGAAACAGAAGCTGGTTTCAATTGACAACCGAAACCACTGAACCTTGGTTTTTTAAAAATAAAAATCTAATGTTAATTATGTTATCAATGCTTTGAATTTGATTATGTTGTTGAAGACCCTGTACATTTGTGTAATTATTAGTGTATCTAAACATGATGGTTTGTTTATGTCTTTCCATTTTGTATGTTTCTAGTTCAACTACAATGGATGATGTGCATGATGGTTTCTAGGGCTAGATTTTTAACGAGGTAGTTGACTAGCTGTAACCTTGAATAATTTGACAACTATTTTTTTGATAACAACTAATTGTTTTATATGTTTGTTCACTTTCATGGTGGTGTACATGATGATGTGTTGGGTTTTTGGGACTTCAAAAAATGGCAGAAATCAAAGACAAAACAACTCACCAATACCTGCCAATCATAGTCCATTCCGGTAACATTGTTGGCATCTCCATTGCACTCTCTCTCATGGTCATTTCTTTATCATATTTTCATTCTAATTGTTTTGTGAAAACACTACTAGAAAATGCATGCTTACAATCTTGTTTTATCTTCTCCTATGTAGAGAATATGAAGCCGGTTTGAAGCTGTCAAGATTGTGGTTCTTACTTCTTAGGACTTTGAAGCTCCTCTTTTGGGGTATCCTATTACAAGGTTACTTCCAAGTTCCAACCTAGATTCCGGTGCATATCCCGATTATGAATGGAAATCATTTTTTTGGATTTGCAGGTCATGGACTCAAAGGAACAAGTGTGGGCACTCTGGTACTACCCTCAGCCCAGTGGAAACCTAGCAATTCCTGCCTTCATAGTTGGATGGCATCAATTTGTTCGAGCTAAACTTATTAAAGTTGGCAATGAACTCACCTTCTATGGGCACCAAGTTAGAGCTGTTGATCTCTACTAGCAGATGCAATACATGATTCAGGTAACCAGAACAAGTAATATCACTTATCAGGGTGACCCTATTTATCTTGATGTGGAGAACTTTCTCTGATTCTCAGTTTAAAACATATTATATGTTTGTGTACATGTAAGGATGCCAAAACAATACAGCACAGCCATTCTGAGTTTCAAGCTTATTGCATTTGCAGGGATGACTTAAAAAATCGGGGCAGGGGATGATAATATTACACTAATACTAGACAACCCAAAAATTTAGCCCAAATTTCAACTCAAATGATGTGGCAAGTGGTTTTTTCATTAGCCAAATCATCCCATATTGTGTGTGGTGATGACAACTCACTTGCCACATCATTTAGATTGGAATTTGGGTTAATTATTTGGGTTGTATAGCATTACTCATAATATTATACGTAATCTGCTTGGATCACATACGTTTGTATTTTCTGTCTTAGCTTCTTAATTAATAAACTATGTTTTGTTGTGTTTGATCTTGCTTTTACCTTTTTAATGCATAGTATGTTAAATTGTTGTCTGTTTGCTCCACCCCACAAAACAAACAAACAAAAGCTGTATTTCAAGCTAACAAAATGCAGAAAATTGCATCTGAAAACAGTGGACAGCGAAATAGTTTATGCTCTGTACCCCAATCACACACACACACACACACACACATATAAATATATATATATATATATATATATTCATTCATATGCTCCCAGAACTTTCAAACCAGTTTTTATTACAACCCATTTCAGCCAGTTTGAAGCTGTCAAGAAGGTGGTTCTTAGGACTTGGAAGCTCCTCTTTTGGGGTATCCTATTACAAGGTTACTTTCATTTCTCATCTCTTCTCTTCATTTTACATTGGTTAGTGTGTAAATTATGCTGCCAAACTTTCGTTACTCTGGTGATCAACTGGATAAAAATCCTACATTGATGTTAATTTGCATCTTCATATTATGAATTCAGGTGGATTCTCACATGATTCTGACAAGCTAACATATGGGGTTGGTGTGAAAAATGATAAGGGAGGGTGGTATTCTCCAGGTGATTTCATCTGAACTTCTATGTTAATTAGTTTCAGTTGCTTTTGCTCAAGAGAATAACTTTTGCATAATTTGATTGTGGCATTGGTGGAAATCTTTACAAAACATGCAAAAAATGAGGATCAATCAACCTGTCAGTTATCTGTATTCAAGTTATATATAATAAGCTCTGGCAGGCTTCTAATTCTATTGTTTTTCTTGATTCCTTTTGATGCCTTGCATATCTATGTAACAAACTTTGACTACATCTTTCTTTTCTAATTTGCAGGTCGATGCATGTATACTCAGTACTCCTTGTCTACTTGGCCTACTTTATGGGACAAGGTTAGTGCTGATTATGACAAGTTTTTCACTGTAAGTCCCCAGTTGCTCTTAATTGGTATTATGGAACCATAAATTTATCCTGACATGACATTGTTTGATGGTCCTAATCCAGAGGACGGTACCTAGTGCTGATGTTTCAGATTTCCACAAATTAAAATGTCATCTTATCTATTGAATTTACATTATTTTGATTAACTTTCAGTAACATGTGTGAGCTGAAAACTGGATCCTCACTGTAATGCAATGGGATATATTGACAGAAGTTTTAGGAAACAATCGCATGTATAGTCGTTCAGCCTTGAGGAGATCTAAAGTGTGTACTTGCTTGGCCATTCATAAGATCTATTTAATATTGAGGTTACTAGATATAGTCAATAGCTATTACAAGTGTTTTATATTCTCCGTAGTGCTGATAGCTTGCACTCAAGGTTCACCATATGAGGGGCCTTTGCGGAATGATGCTCCATCTTGGTGTCATGCATGATGCACCTTTCGAACCTTGAAAAGGAAGCCTTTCACATCAAGAGGCATGGACTCTCCCACTCAACCATTGTATCGAAACTTTTCTTTCATTTATAGACAGACATTCATGAAGTATGCTGTAAATTTTGAGAAAATGTGTTTTACTAAATAAGGGGTATATTTTAAATTGCAGCCGTATCTATCTTTCTCTCTACAATTATAGTTGTGCATTTCGGACACGCACTTATACATTTGAAGGTTGGTTCAAATATTCCAGTGAAATGGTGTATAGTAGATCGCGATTAATTTCTGTGATGAATTCTGTTACTGGGCATTTGGCTACACTGAAGAATTAAGCCATGATGGGCCTCACTTTTTATCGTTTTTGGACTTACTCTGCATTTCATGCATGGTCAGCATGGGTGCATGACGACATTCCTTTTTCTAAATATTTTATCTATTAATCTATTCTATTTGCATGAACGGTATGCTTATTTACGTAATGGCAACTGAGTGCATCTTTGCAGTATTCATCAATGGGTGGTATTACGATGACCCACATAATAATATATTGGTGTGTTTTCTTCTTGTATACATATATTTTGCTTTTAAATGCAGGAAGAATAACATTAGAACAAATTTATACGGCCTTGCTCCTGCCCTAGGGATCGGGATGAAATAGCATTTCCCTTGATCCATATTTACGTAATTACATCCCCACTCTATGCTCTAAGACCGTAGCTTTTGTATCCCAATGGAATTACACAAACGCTTAGAGAGAGAGAACATATAGATTTGTAATGGGATAAATTAATCCCAAACGAATAGATGTGATTAATTTCTTTACCATCTTCTTAATTACGCAAACACTCCATCACTGTCAAAGCCAAACAACATTGTCCTCTTCTTCGTTTCGACGAAAGGTGCAGTTGTTACAACTGAGTTGTATTAACAGTTTTGGTCTTGTATATAATAACTGCTCCAGCTAGTACAGATCTGGATGATCTTTCATGAAGATATGTTTTTTTTTTTTAATGAAGGTAAGATTAGAATTTTAATAACTACGAAAGGTGCACACGTGTGGCAAGATTTGAATTTTGTTCTTAAAAATAAAAACCCTATTATTTAAACTACCAAGATCTTTCTCTCTCCTATCATAGTTTCTCTTATATTTTCTTACCATTTATCAATACACTTTTAATCAGAATAATGAATGTACGGAGAAAACGAGATGAATGTTTGCAAAATCAATAAGTATGTCTGAGATATTTATAGCCATATATGTGGGTCCAACAGGGGCATAGCTAGAAAAAAAAACTGGGGTGGGCTATTCTAAATTTTATTTTCTTATTTAAAAGTCTTAAAATTTTGAAGTAACTATGAAATAATTTTTTTCTTTGTAATAATCAAATCAAAACGATACAAGAGAAATTTTTTTTAAAAAAAAAACATCAATGGTACACCTAGTTAGGGGGGGACATAATAAGCCTTACTCTTGAATACATACCATATACAAGAAAAACACAAAAACAAATGGAAAATTATGCATTATATATACAACAAGAAACTATCGAAGTGGGGGTTCAAAAGTTATATAGCACATTTTTAAGGTTGTATTTTAAGACTATCACTCATTTAATAAGTTTAAATGGTACCTAAAATTGGTTCCTTCCAAAAATACCCCCCACAGTAACCTTCTTCACTATTTTGAATTTTTTTTTTTTTTTTTAAATCCTCCATCAATGAAGGTAGAAATCTGCCTCCAATGGAAGTCAAAATAAACCTCCATCGGAGGTCGAATGTTGATTATGAAGAAGATGAAAAAAAAATTTAAAAAAATTTTCAGGTAATTTTTGAGACTTTTTCAGGTATTTCCGAGACTGTTCATGTATTTCTGAGACTTTTCACGTATTTTTTTAGTACAAAACTTAAATTTCAATCATAAAATACAATACTTAAATATCAATTATAAAATTTAAAACCTAAAATAAAATTCATTACAAGTAAATAAAAAAAAAAAGTTAAAAGAAAATTACCTTCAAATTATGACTTGTGATTTTTGAGATTTAATAAAAGATAGAAGTTAGGGTTTTGGATTTAGGAAAATGAAACAAAGAAAGAAAAAGTGGGTTGTTGTCGAATGGTTGATGGATTTGGAAAAGTGAAAAAAATAAATAAACAATGTTTGAACACTTAAGCTTATTTTATTATGTGTAGGTTATTGGGCTTTTTGTTTTAAGTTGAAAATTGAATGTTAGATGGGTTGACAAAAATTATTTAATTTGGATTTTAAAAAATATTTTTAAAGCAAACTCAAACTTAACAATTTTTTTCAAAAAACTTGGGTGGGCTGTAGCCCACCCAAGCCCTTGAAGGGCTCCGCCCTTGGTCCAACTTGATGGAATATGGAGATCCTTGTCGAGATATAGCCATATATGTGGGTCCAACTTGATGGAATATGAAGATCCTTGTCAAGATACTCTTATCTCTATCTCAAAAATAGAAATCCAAAAGGGAAAATTCCTTCCACATTCGATCTCTAAAAATTTTCACTCCTACCATATTCTCTATCCTTATCTCTATCTCTATCCCTATCTCTATCTCTATCCCTATTTCTATTTATATCTTCAAATAACTTATATTTTCATTATTATTTTTTAGTTTCTTTAATAAATTATTGTTCAACTAAATTTTAACAAATATGATTTATAATAACATTTGTATTTATTTATTTATTTACTTTTTTTACAAATATAATGTTTTATTAATGCATGAATTTATAATAACTAATTTTTTCAATTAAAAAATCCATTTGGATTCCATTAAAAATCTAAACGAACTTGAATTTTTTTTGAAGGAAAAAGATGGAAATTTTAGAAAAAAACCAATCACAATTCCCAAATACAAGGTGGATCATTTTGGGAGGATATGTAAGTCATTTGGATGGCTTTCCAAAATATTAATGTATCTCGACATTATCATATGTTATGTTATTATTATTTAAGTTTTTTGTTTTTTGTTTTTTTCTATCCATATTTTAATATTTTTATGTTATTGTAATTTTTACTATTAATACTTATTATTTTGATACTATGTTTCGGTTTTTATTTTATTACTAACTTATAATCATCAATATATAATAAGAGGTTACCCAACTGATAGTGTTAAAGAAAAAATGTAATAAGAGATTTTTTTTATAACATAAAATAATTTTTTTTAGAGAAAATTATAACAAAATAATGAAATGAAGAACAAATGATAAAGTATGGTAAATAAAAAAATTATTAATTAATATTCAATATTGGACTCATTTTAAAAATTTAGATAAAACATTTCTAACAGTATAATTTTTATGTTAATAAAATGTATAAATTAAAATTTATTATATATTAATTAAATTTAATGAATTTTTATGGATGTGTATGGTCAATGTTGTGTTATATGTAATAAAAGTGACGTGATGCTCAAGTATCTGTCTAACTTGTCTATAAATCAAAATATTTTTTCTACAAAAATTCAACACCACTCTTTTCTCTTTTGACCACTTTATATTTATAAACTCTATCATTCTCTTTGTGCGGCTTGATGGAATTATTGAAACAGCTTTCCATGTCATCGTTAATTCGATTTGTCAGTACTTTGATTATTATGTAACATTAATTATTATGTAATTTTAGTTTTGAAAGTATTTCAGATGTACAAAAGTTTAATTTCGATTTGTTATATCCAAAATATAGACCTATTGTCACATGGCCACTACAGTAAGAAAATAGAGCACATATCATGATATATAAGAAATTAATTAATCATATCCTTGAAAATAATATCTCACAATACAATTATATATATATATATATATATAAAAGATGGAGGCATGAAGCACGACTAGAACATGGAAATGTCTTTAGAAATAAAAAATAAATAAAAGAATAAAAAAAATCATTATTAAGAAACAAACACTGTTTTTCTTTTGGCATTCCACTGCTAGTGAATAGTGATTCAGTTGTTGCCAGTTGTCGATATAACTTTCATTTAAAAAAACCATTATCAATATAACTTTCATTTAAAATTAAAAAAAAAAAAAAATTGTCAATATAATTTTTTTATATATCTATCAATAAATTGATGTCACCTTCTTCCAAATTTAAGTATTACATACATTCACACTGTGTAACAGCTGAAATATTATTCAAATTATAGGGTTTCAATTTTCGACAAACATGAAAATGATCGAAACTGTTATTAATATATACAAATAGACATTCGAGTAGTGATGAGACAACATGCACAACTGAGATTCATGATCAGAAACAAAAACAACAAGACATCAGAAACAAAAACAGAGGAGAGCTACGAACAGCAAAGATCAGCCCACTAAACAAAGACACGGACCTCGACCTCCAGTAAACCATGGCTACAACAGACCCCAAAATAACATGCACAAATAGACATTCGAGTAGTGATGAGACAACATGCACAACTGTGATTCATGATCAGAAACAAAAACAACAAGACATCAGAAACAAAAACAGAGGAGAGGTACGAACAGCAAAGATCAGCCCACTAAACAAATCGACCTCCAGCCAACCATGGCTACAACAGACCCCAAAATAAAACAGCACCCTCCCAAAAACAGCAACAAAACATACTAGCTAGTAGTGCATGCAGATTCTGCCTTAAGCTGCAGGACGCATTGGGGCACCAAATAAGAAGAATGGTACTCCAGTTAACTCTATTCTGATTCTGAATCTCACCTCGTTATTTTCGATGGTCTCCCGATAAAAAGTGATGTTATCATCTTTACGAAGATGTCTCTCGCTAACAAATCGATCCCATTCGTTACCACTGATAACTGGCTTCAAGTATTTGCCCTCATTCCGGGTGGAGAGAAGAAAACTCCATTGATGCTCAGTGTCATCTATGACTGCAACACTCACCTTATCTCCTAGGGATAATGGTGCGATCTTGTCCAATTTCTCTGAGGGAATTGCTAGCCTATGACTGACATCTGTTTCAGACAGTTTTTTTGAAAAGATAATCTCCATCGTTTTAATCTGATGTTGAAAGAAGAGCAAATTAAGTATGTCTGATATAGATAGAGCAGCTTGTACTTGTAGTGTGTTATTTATAGGCTTATAGCCAGCTTGATGGAATATACAGCAGCTTAGTGTGGGTCCAGCTTGATGGAATCTGGAGATCCTCGTCAGTATTCTAAATGCACTTTTTGAGAAAAACGTTTCTAGATTAATAAGTCGGCTGTTCTTGTTATACTCCAAAGTTATGGACGTGCATTGTGTTAGCTATGTGTCAGTGTGTTGTGTTATATATAATAAAGGACTAATTGCACAAACGTCCCATGAGTTTAAACATAATTGTAGGAATTTTTACCAATAATTACACAAACATCCCCTGTAATTAATTGACTTCGTTAAATCTAACCATTGACCACAATTTTAACCAAAAAATGACTAAAGTGCCCCTAGTTACCTATTTTATAATTAATTATATATATACTTTTTTTTTTGACAATTTATATATATATACTTTAAAAAATAATTATATATATACTTAAAAAATAATTATATATATATATTTTAAAAAATAATTATATATATATACTTAAAAATAATAATTATATATAATACTTAATTTATTTATTTAAAAAAATAGATTATAAAAATGTAAAAAATGGATTATAAAAATTGTTAAATAAATAAATTAAGTACTGTATATAATTATTATTTTAAGTATATATATAAATTGTCAAAAAAAAAAAAGTATATATATAATTAATAATAAAATAGGTAACTAGGGGCACTTTAGTCATTTTTTGGTTAAAATTGTGGATAATGGTTAGATTTAACGAAGTCAACTAATTACAGGGGATGTTTGTGCAATTATGGGTAAAAATTCTATATACATGCAATTATGCCTAAACTCAGGGGACGTTTGTGCAATTAGTCCTATAATAAAAGTCCACAAATCATTAAGTGATCACACACTTGGCCTCTTGCCAATGTGGTTAGACCCTCCCTTGGGAGGCTCCACCACCACGGTTCAACGCCTGGTGTGTGCATGTATATATATATTATTTGTCCCCTTTGACCATTAATCCCAAGGGTGGTTGTTATCCCACCTATTGTGGGTGCTCTCTCCCCGCTTGTGGGAGCTGCAGTAGTAGAGCCTAATCTCATTAAGTGATCGAGTGATTTATAAACTTAATAAAAATGTAACTCAGTTTTTATTGTTAACATCTTTTATTGTTCACCATAATATATTTGTTCATCGGTGATTAATAATGATAGCTAGACCTTATCCTCCATTTCAAAATCAGACCTTTTGATTGGTGATTAATAATGATGGCACGTGATTAAGATATAAAAGTCAAAAGATGTAGCTAGCTAGCTAGCTAGCTAGTAGCATATCTAACTTCTAAGTCCTAGACGTGCTTTTCTATATATAATCCAAATTTACACGTTGGAAAGAATATCTTTCGACTAAAGTAGTTGTGTTGGGCCAATGGCCTCGCAGCGTGTTGGCTGGACCCTCCTCTTGGAGCCCTCCACCATCCAAGTTCGAGTGCCAAGGTATGCATATAGATATGCCAATTTTCCTTGGTCCACATGTTGTGTGGATGTGGTCCCACCTTGTGTGGGTGTTTGTCCCACTTTCGGCTGGGTAGTTGTCCTACTTTCGAATGGGTGTCTCTCTCCCTATCTGTGGGAGCTGCTCTCCAGGCCGTGCTCGTCAGCGTCTCTATCCTCGCAGGTTCTTGACTGTTGTTGTAATCTAGTTCCAGTTGCTGTTATCCAACTGTTGTAATCTAGTTCCAGTTGCTGTTATCCAACTATTGTAATCTAGTTGTTGTAATTTCAAAAAGGGGGAATTGCACAAACATCCCCTGAGGTTTGACATAATTGCACGAATATGGCAGTTTTGACCATATACACACAAACTTTCCTCAACATTTGAAAATTGTTGCACAAACATTCCCTACCGTTAGATGGATTCGTTAGTCAATTTTCAAATATGTAAAAAGTCCAAAATACCCTATATTTTTATTTTAAACAAAATTCAAAATTAAAAAATAAGATAAAAAAAATATTAAAAAATCTTTTATAAAATATGAATGTTTCTTAAATTAAAAAGCTAGAAAAAAAAATCATCTTCAAAAAAGAAAAATTAGTTTGTGCAATTGCCCCTTGATTTTAAATAAATTTAAAATTTAAAAATTATTTATTATTAAATTGTTTAAAAAACTATTTTTATTTTATTTGTAAAGATGAATTTTCAATCCAAGTTTTAGATTTAAGATACATTCATGTTATCTAAAATATTTTTTTTAATATTTTTTATCTTATTTTTAAAAAATTTAGTTTATTTAAATAAAAAATAAATGGTATTTTAGACTTTTTTACACTTTTGACCATTGACTAACGGATCAATCTAACGGCAGGGGATGTTGTGCAACAATTTTCAAATGTTGAGGGAAGTTTGTGTGTATATGGCCAAAACTGCCATATCTGTGTAATTTCATCAAATCTCGAGGGATGTTTATGCAATTCCCCCTTTCAAAAAAAAGTTTCAAAAAAAAAATGGTTGTTGTGTTGTGTTTCACTTTATGTGTCTAATCATAATTTTGCGCGAACTCATGACGACGTTGTTTCTTCTTCAAGAGACTCAAGACAAGAAATTAGTTAGGCTTAGTTAATTTCCATGCAATGATCAGATTGATTGGCCAGGACAAATATATTATCATCAACCGACTATTTTAGCAAACAAGTTGAGTGCAGGGCCCATCCTTACGTATCATAGGCCAAGACGAAAAATACGATAAAGTGGTCATTCATTTATAATTCAAACAAAATTTGTATGACATCATTGAATTTGTATATATCCTACAAAACAAAATAATAACAAATATCAAAATATTATTAAAAATATTTTCAAATTCAATCTTTTCCGACATATCATTTTCAATACATAAAATTGTAAATCTATTTAACTTTTCTTGTGACACAGTTAACGTAAATAAGATTTTAACATTTTTAATTTTTGAAAACTTCTTTCCTCAGATACCTGATCGGATGATAATTGTACCTAATTGAGGTCCCCATTTCCTAGCTTTTGTTCTTGTTTTCGAGCACATTTTTGTATATGATGTGTTTCGAGAGCCTTGTGTAGGTATATATTCCCTACAATGGTGTTTGAGCTTAAAGTCAAGATTGGGAGGCAAAATCGAGCAAACAATGAGAATTGGAAGCCATTCAGAGTTGTCGCAGTCTCGCCGTTGACCCAAACTGTGGCGTGATTCATGGTCAACCGCGGTAAGCAAAATTAGAAGCTCCGTGGTGGATCCGCCATTGAGCTAGAACGCGACATTGAGACTGCGACATTGGTCAACTCTGATTTTCAAAGTTTAGGGGTCGATACTATATAGGCGTGTGCTGAATGATCAAGTTGTGAAGGCCATAACTTCCTCCTCAGATTGAACCACAATAGGATCCATATATATATGGAAAGCTCCGGAAGTCTAGTTTCTAGAACATTTTACGGATTGTGATTCCGGGCTTTTTAGAGGGAGTTATGCCTATTTGAGTGATTGGTGCGCGAAGCTGAAAATTCCACCAGTGTTCATGGCGAGTAAACATGGCGACTTATCTCAGTCACCTCAACAAGTCGCCATAAATTTCCAGTGCGCGTGGTGACTTTCCATGGCGACCAATCAAGTTGCCATACCATCTCGCCACGAAGCCTGGAAATGCCAAAATTGCCCTTTTTAAGCCCAAATCGTCCCCAAACTTACCCTAACTATAAATACACCTCTTTGCCTCATCTTTCAGAGGAGACCCACGAAATTCTTCACCTCTCTTCACTCCATCTTCATCTTCTTCCCTAAATCAAGAGAGAGAGAGGCTTTCAAAGCTCCCATGGAGGTTTTCCTCCATGGGAAGCTCACTACCACCACTTTCTACCCATCATCCACCATATTTGGAGTAGATTGCAAGGAGAAAGGAGAGGTCTTTGGACCAATTTCGAGCTAACAAGCATGGAGAACTTGGAGAAGGTCATCTTCAAGGGTTGTCTCTTTCAAACTCTTTTCTTTGTATTTCTTGTTTTCTTAATGTGTAATCCCCACTTGGGAAATATTGTAAACCTATATTTGTGCTCATTTATGTTATGATTGTTCTCAAATCTATTTGGGTTTTGATTTGTTCTTGTTAATATTGCATAATCTCTTATCTTGATATGCATGTGTGTGGAGATTGGAAATTGATGTGTGTTCATGGATGGGATTAGGAGTAGATTAACTTAATATGTATGAGTAGTTGTAATCAAATATCCCATTTATGTGTGTATGTCTTTAGAAGGTTGAAATACCATGTTTTGATGGGTTTGAGTGTATATGGGTTAGGATTGTACCTCCATGGATGACCTTCCGGGTATAGTCTTGACTACTTAGCTCTAAGAGAATAGATGAAACTTGTTTTATGCATGACCGTGCTAGAGTAGGTTTTGGCTCTATGTTCATGAGTTTAATGGGTCTTTGACCTTAAGACACATGCTTTTCCATGACCTTTGGGGAGCTAGAATAGATTTTGGTTTCCTTAATCAACGAATGATTCGTAATAATAAATGATTTGATTTCGGAACTCCTTAATCGTGAGAACGAGCCCTTAACTTGAATTGGATGAACTTAATGCCTAACAATCAACTAGGTGTGCACTTGTGTTTGGTGAACTAATAAGTACCTTGTATGACCACAATCTTACATCTCTCCAAGCCACCATTTTATTATTTATCTCTTTAAACACCATTCTCACCCCCTCCATATTCTTTTTGTTTTCATTTGCATTATTTACCTTACATTTCCACACACACCACACTGCAATATGCATACACCTCACACACACCACTCTTATCACATCCGCATTCTATTTACATGCTTTCAATAAACTCTAAAACTCGAAACGGTTGACGGATGACACCTCCCTGTGGACGATACCCTTGCTTGTTGCTATACTAGTCTCTAGTCACTTGCAGTAACAAGGTGAACTTGAAATATAAATATTTTGACATGCAAAACGACAGCCTGTCAATACCACAGTTATAGGTATAGTCAACAATATTCTATAAACAATCAAAGCATTTGGATAACAATCAAAAGTTTTTACAAATTCAAGTATTTCAAAGGCTGTCTTTGTTTCTCTTAGTAAAACCACTTGTAACACTTTTAATTCAAAAAATAAATTATCCCAATCAAATAAATCATCCATTTAATTCATAAAGTTACTTTACTGGACTATTCGAATCATCCAAATCCTAGCCAAGACTTTCTTGCTTAACTACCCAGATCATCTAGATCCTAGTCAAAACTTCATTGCTTAACTACCCAGATCATCTAGATCCTAGTCAAGACCTCATGCCTTTTACAAAAACTTCCTAAACATGATCAAATGTGTGCAAATACAAACATATGCAACATAAAATATGAGATCAATATACCCTATAGAAACTAGAAATGATTAATGAGTACACAATGTATATTTTTCTAGTTTATAATCCAAACAAATATGAAATCACACAAATGATGCATGTAACGTATTAAATGTATGGATTATGTACACTCCATAAAGAACTAGATATAGGTATCAAAGTTCACAAAACAAAGTTGTCTAGTTCTTATATATGAACAAAAACCTAGAACATGCAAACCACCAAAACACACTTAAATCCTAGATTTTATTCATACAAACTAAAGCTTGAATTAAAATATGTTCAATAAGCACATATTCAAGACTTTAGAACTAAATCACAAAAATGCTAGAATAAAAAAATATTCAATTAAATCCTCTAGCAAACATTTAGAGCACATATTCACAAAATAATCAATTAAATCTCAATATTGGACCCACAGACTTAGAAATCCTGGATGTCAGTCGTGGCACGAGGTCAACACGGTGAGTGTGAAAGTTGCACGAGATCAACTATAAAATTTAAGTTCACTCATTTTTCAGTTTACACATATTTTACAATTAAGTGTTATAATTACAAACCGGGCGGCCTTAATGGATCACTCTAGGAGCATCTCCAATACTATAATAGATTGTGAAAGTTGTATATACCACATAGGATAAATAAATATTATGTTAAAATATATCTCTCCAATACAATCATTAATTCTTTTTCTATGTCAAGCTTATGTGACAAAAATAATTATAGACACTGTCGACATGAATGTCAACTGGTGTGTTTAATTCTCAGTGTTTTTAATCTGGTGCAGAGGTAAATTTATCTCTTTAGTGAAAGTAAAAATAACCAATACACTAATACTGGGTAAAAATTAGTTAAAAGGGGGTATTTTCTCTTTATTTTAGTTGGAACAGCTACTAAAAGTTCAGTGATCCGTGTGAGTCATCCGGACATATTTTCACTTTAAAAAAAATCATTACAAATCATAACAATAGGTATTTCTTTCAAAAATTTTATTTATACAAAATTAATATTAAAAAAAAAAACATCTCAAAACTATTATATACACAAGAATCATAAGAAGAATTCGAGTCGCTAACTTAAGAGTTATTTGTCCAAACCCCAAGCTAGTCCATCTACCGGTTAAGCTACGCCCCTGAAGGCGTTTATCGGTACTAATTAATACATGATAATGAGAGGATTTGGTGATTATTTTATTTAATATTTTCCACTTACCTTTGAATTGCAGCAAAAATAAGATTTACCTAAAAGAAAATATGATTTTAGATCAAATTTATCTATATATATATATATATATACAGTCTTTCTATTATCAGTTCGAACCGACAAAAGTTATATCAGTTCCTTGTACGTGGGCCATTGGATTTAAATACTTTGACTGAGAAGTGCATACAGCCAAGTCAAAGTATTTAAATCCAGTGGCCCACATGCAAGGAACTGATATAACTTTTGTCAGTTCGAACTAATAATATAATTTCTGTATATATATAGATTTTCTATTATCAGTTTGTCCTGACAATAAATATATCAGGAACGAAGAATGTGGACCATTAGATTTACATACTTTGCACTTGTCAAAACTTCTCCATAATCTATAGTCCACATTCTTCGTCCTGATATATTTATTGTCATATATATATATATATATATATATATATGTAAAAAATGTTAAAAATATCGTTTCCAAAAAAAAAAAAAAATCTATTTGGATTGATTCTTTTGTTATAAATATGTAAGGTTTTAAAAATTATCTATTTCAAATAACCTTTGATTAAAAAATAAAATCATTTTTTTTATAGATTACTTTATCAAAATGATCAATTTAAGTTACCACTTCTTAACAAACGAAGTGATTTTAATTTAAGTGATCATTTCATTTAAAAAAAAAAAAAAAATTCATGAAGTGATTTATTTTATGGAATCATTTCATAAAACAGATCACTGTCTTATAAAATGATTTATTTATTTTAAGTGATCTTTTTAATCATTATTTCAGTAGTGTATATATATTGGGAGACATAAAAAAAAGAGGTATATATGCTTTTTTGACTTTATTAGAATAGGTGTTCTATATTTCAGCACCAATCCAAAAATTTCAGCACCAATCCAAAAGCTTACAAATAATATTGAAAGATCGTGATTATCATATGCACATCAGTCCAAAAACTTGCAAATATAGTCGGTCAATTTTTTTATTTTTTATTTTTTTTTTACCTGAAAATATCAAAGCAAGTTGAAGAAGCATCCACTTTTGAATTTACAATGTTGATAAGCTATTATATTAATGTTATGTCATATCTAATTGTTTAAAAATTGAGTTTTCTTTGTAATGCGATGTCTTTACTGAAAAATACAATCAAATCATATATTAATTAGTAATTATATGTATGACTAATAGTTATAATACAACAGCTAGTGCTATCAAAAAATTAACCTTTTTGGTAGGTTAAAATATACAAAAAGACTCAACTTTCTTTTCTTCAGTTTCAAAGATCTAAATTTTCCAAGAAAACAATCATTCAACATGAATATTCCTCTTTATTAGAGATTATATAGATTTCAAGTGAACAAATCATACCCAAAATAAAATAAAAAATTACACAGTCCTTTTACATATAACAACTGATTTCTAAGAATCCCAACAAAAATTATTAGAAATTGTTGTTCAATAGACCTCAATCGATATTCAAGTTAGAGAAAAAACACACACAAATAAATACCCACCAAATAAATTGTCTTATATGATGTTTTTAAAGTAATTTGTCACCTATATAAATGTATTTTTATATTTATCACCTGTATAAATTTTATTATTGAAAATTTAATTATTTTTTACTTTAATTTAAAGTTAAGATAATTATTTTAACTAAATAAATATATATATATATTTTTTGACAGTACTAAATAAATATATGATAGACTGGTATTTTGAATGGTAAAATTATCCATCAATTAACTCATATGACCTCATGGTAATCTTATTCAATCTAGCATCGCACTTTTGTCCTTTCTGTTGCTCTGTTGTAGTTTTCAAATATTAAAAAATAAGCTCTGTTGTAGTACGTCTATAATTTATTTATTTATTTTTTTTTTTATTGAAATAAACAACTGGATTACAACACCTGGAATGTAGATCTAGGACAGGATTACAAGAATACATGTTTACAATAGCAATTGGGACCTTTCAACTATCGACTTCCAAGCGCAGCCCAGACTGGAGCTCCCACGGATGGGGAGAGAGAGAACCCACGCGAAGGTCGGACAACAACCCTCACAAGAGGGACAAACACCATCACGAAGAGGGACATCGGCCCCACACAAGGGGACCAAATCAAAAAGCTTATCTTCATGCGAGCCCTGGCACTCTGGTGGTGGAGGGCTCCAAAGGAGGGTCCAGCCACCGTGGCTAGCATGGCTAGCGGCCAACAGAGGTTCACAGAAGATACAGAAACAAAAATTAAAGTCTATAATTTATTGGTGCACCGGAAATGTGGCCTTTTTTGGTCATGTCTTATATGTTATGTGGTCGGTCCATTGTATATTTGTATTGGAAGCTATATATGGCTGGCCAGGCAGGGTGACCCCACCTTTTGAGCAAGCAGAATCATCACAATTCACCAGATAACTGCGTATGGATACAATTGGTTTTTTATGCAACGTCTACGTGGATTATAAAAGGTTTTTTTTTTTTTTTTTCTAAGCCAGCAATTTGAGCACGTTACGTTAGTGAATGTTGGCTATGTTTCTATCTGGTAGGGACCTCACACATATATAACAAGTCTCATGTATGCATGCTTTTAATTAGATATGGTATGATTATCAGATCATGCATGTATCTTGTGATTTGAATCTTTATAGAAGTAATATGTTCGTCATATTTTTACATGTGATTTGGATCCTCTGCTGATCTGATCTTTTTTATTAGTGGAGAAAATTTAGGAGAAATTTATTTTAATAAAAATAATACAATCCAAATCAATCCAATATAATATAAATACAATACATGCAAGGGTGGAGCCCTTAAAGGGCTTGGGTGGGCTACAGCCCACCCAAGTTTTTTGAAAAAAATTGTTAAGTTTTGAGTTTGTTTAAAAAATATTAGTTAAAATCCAAATTAAATAATTCATGTCAACCCATCTAACGTTCAATCTTCAACTTAAACAAAAAGTCCAATAACCTAAACATAATAAAATAAGCCCAAGTGTTCAAACACTTTTTTTTTTCTCACTCTCCCAAATCCCTCCCTGATTTCAGCATCAGCCATTATATTACACCACACTTTTTCTTCCTTTTTTTTCATTTTCCCAAATCCAAAACCCTAACCTCTGTCTTCTATTGAATCTCACAAATCACAAGTCATAATTTGAAAGTAATTTCCTTTAACTTTAATTATTTATTTACTTATAATGAATTTTATTTTAGGTTTTATATTTTATAATTGATATTTAAGTATTGTATTTTATGATTGAAATTTAGGTTTTGTACTCGAAAATACATGAAAAGTCTTGGAAATACCTGAAAAGTCTCGAAAATTACCTGAAAGTTTTTTCCATTTTTTTTTTAATCTTCTTCGTAATGGAGGTCGATTTTCGACATCATTAAAGGATGATTTCAACCTCCATTGGAGGTCAAATCGACCTTCATTAGAGGCCAATTTCGACCTCCATTGGAGGCAGATTTCATGGATGATTTTGAAAAAAAAAAAAAAAAAAAAATCAAAATAGTAAAGAAGGTTACCGTGGGGAGCATTTTTGGAAGGATTATGTACCATTTAAACTTAACTTATTAAATGAGTGATAGTTTTAAAATACCACCTCAAAAATGTGCTATATAATTTTCAAACCCCCACTTCAATAGTATCTTGTTGTATATATAGTGCATGATTTTGCATTTGTTTTTGTGTTTTTCTTGTATATGGTATGTATTCGAGAGTAAGGCTCATTATATCCCCTCTAACTAGGGATACCATTAATGTTTTTTTTATGAAATTTCTCTCGTATTGTTTTGATTTGATTATTACAAAGAAAAAATTTATTTAGTAGTTACTTCAAAATTGTAGGACTTTTAAATAAGAAAATAAAATTTAGAATAGCCCACTCCATTTTTTTTTCTAGCTACGCCTTTGGACTCAACACACACTCACAAAAGTCATCTACATCGATCACATAGAAAGATGGGGACCATCATGCACATCATTCATTTATTTGAACTAGAAACACACAAAATGGAATGGCATAACACACCATCATGGTTAGATACACTAATAATTACAAAAATGTACAAGGTCTTCAACAACATAAGAGCATCTCCAATGTTATTATGCATTTGGAGAAAATGGAGTGCCACATAAGATAGATATTAAAAAAGTTAGAAAAACTCTCTCCAATGTTATTATCTAAGTTGAATATAGAGATGATGTGGCAAAAAAAAAAAAGTTAGAGAATATGGAGTTGAGTTTCTAATTCTAGAAACTCTCCTATAAATGCTGACTAGAATTTTTAACTCTTTCCACCAATAAGAATAAAGCTCATTTAATTGTAAAATAAAAGATGAGAGAGAGTGTAATAAGTGTTTTATTATGATTGGTCATAAAATGAATGCATATTTGATTTTAGATAATTGCATTGGAGATGTGAATATGCATTTCTCTAAAAAAAAATTCAAAAGTGGGCGCATAATAAATAGAAATGATGATGTGACACTATTTAGAAACTCAAAAATGCATATTTGCATTGGAGATGCTCTAATCAAATTCCAAGCATTGATAACATAATTAACATAAGATTTATATTTCTTTTCGAAAAAGAAAACCTTGCCTTGATGAATGGGAACAATATTTTAGTGTTTCCAATGTTTTTTTTTTTTTTTTTGTTGTTTTTTGTTTGTTTGACAGCTCCTACGAGCACAACAACAGAAAAAACAACCCCAAGGATAGGGAAGAAAACAAGAAAGAAAACAAAAGAAACAGAGCAAACTCAATGAAAGTGCCTCTTCCAAATGAGATCCTTCCTACGCAATAAGGCCTGTCTGGCGAGCGCATAAGCAGCCTTGTTCAACCCTTTCTTACCAGACGAGATGGAGGACAATCCCAGCTCTTCCATGATGTTGTGAATGTCACTAACAATGTTGCCACAGCTAGAGTTCACAGGGATCCCCATATTGATCAGATTAACCACATTAGTAGCATCAGATTCAACAAAAAAAGGAAGGAGACCACAAAACTTACCGAACTGAATGCCCTTGAGAATTGCAACTACATTAGCAGACATGAAATCCATCCCAGTATCCTGAAAAAGGCTGCTAGAGGACAGAACAAAACCCTCATGGTTTCTAATGACAATGCCAAAACCTGATCTTATGTTCACAAAATCCGTGATAACCCTACAATTGATCTTGAAATAAGCCAAATGAGGAGGAGACCAAGTGGTCGCCAAAAGGTCAGGCGGGCTAGAGAGGAAGGTAGAGCTGCCATTCCTGCTTCTAAAGTCAACCAAAAAAATTTTGCACCAACCAATAGTAGACTGAAATTCAAGAATTTTAGAATTGAAAAGCAGGGAGTTCCTGATGAACTAGGTTCTCCAGACGATAGTGCATAGGAGACCAAAATCATCCATACTCAACTTCCTATAGCTGTCATAAATAAAGTCCATAAAATTAGTGAAGAAACCTGAAGTGCTAGGGTGAAGCCCCTTCCATTCCCTACTGGTGCGGTTCAGCTTTCTACAATTCCAAAGGGCATGGAGAGTGGTCTCAGGCTTGGAATTACAACGCTAACAAAATTCATCTAACTTGATACCTTTTGCTATATTAATTACCAATAAGAATTATTGTTCCAAATTTGTCACCTGTTATTGTGAGGTAATTTTAGCATTAAATTCTATATAGTAATATCTATAGTTTTATATTCAATTTAATTCTTCTTTTAATTTTTTTTTTTTTTTTTTTTTTTTTTTTTTTTTTGCCATTAATTAATTGCTTTGGATAGTATATACGAACCTTGATGTTTTATACAAAGCACAATGAATAGTAAATATCAATTAATGTTTAATGGCTATTAAATATGAATTTCAAATTTTATGGAAATCAATATTTCATGCTTTAATCTATATAATGTTAATAAATATAAATAAAATCACCCTTTAATTTTAACAGAATTCCCTTTAATTTTCACGATTTTCTGTAAATTTAAATTCTCCATTAATTTACTATTTGTTAATGAATTTGATTTTAATTAAATCATTCTACGGATGAGTTAAGAGGAAACTTTTAGATATCCAACATCATTAATAAATAGTGATTACTCATTTCTACCACTATCAAGTCTATTTAGATGAAAGATCCATTGGTTCTCTCTCTCTTTCTCTCTCTCTCTATATATATATATGCAACCAGAAAATTCTTATTTCACAACCTTAGAGTCTCCTCCATACTTCTAATGGCACATGTTTTTTTTTTTTTTTTTTTTTTTTTAAAAAAATTTTTTTTTTTACAGTTTTTAATGAAACTAATATTGCTTAAATTTTTTTTTTTTTTTTTGTTTACCAAAATTGTAGGGATAAGAAAGACAAATACCCTGCCAACTACGTATCTCCTCCTCTCCAATTTGATTTTTTTTTTTTAAACTTTGTTATAAGAGTTCGTACTATCAAAAATTTCATTTATTTTAATAGCTTCATTTGGTAAGTCTTCTGTTACTCTATATTTTTCAACATTTATGGGCTTTTTTGTTTTTAAGTTATTAGTTGTTATTGTAATTTGAGTATTTTACTATTTTTAATGATTTAATTGATTTTTTTGTTTATTTCTTTTCTTTTTGGATGGATTAGAAGAGAAATATGTTGCAAATAATCAGAAAGTTATGGTTTTTATAAGTTCTGTAATTTTGTTTTCGGTGATTTTGGATGATTTTATAAGTCTATATATCTTAAACTTACTGAGTTTGATTTTGTTGGTGTGTATATAGGCACTAAAAAAAGAGAACGACTCAAAGAACATGAATGTCCCGGTAATATAAATAGATTCCTTTTGAATCCTGATTCCAAATTCATCATGAAGCTTCTAATTTCCTTTTTTGCACATATTATCTTTTTTTAGCTCGAAATTTGTTAGAGAATGGTGATATTTACACCCTTGAAACTTGTATTTTCATCATTTTTTTATCTTATTTTGTATTTTTTATGTTTGCTCATTAAAAATTTTCAAAATAGTGTAACATGTAAGTACATCCCACTTATTACCAAATATGCCATTTCTCTTAATTTGTGGATAAATATTATTTTATTTTTTTAGATTATAAAATAAAAAAATAAAAAGAAAGAAACAAGAACAGAAAAAAGTGTGGAGGAGCGGCACAGGAGGTTTATTTTTTTTTTTTCCCTCTAGAATCTCCTTTAAACATGGTAGTTTTTATGAGCCATAAAAATAAATGAATAAAGACAGATCTTTTTGATTGAGTTTAGATTTTTTTTTTTTTTTTTTTTTTTTTTTTTTAATTAGATTCAATAATTTTTTTTTTCCTTAATTTCTCTATAGCTGTTATTTTATTTTTTTCTTTTTCCACTCATGTCGGTCCAATTTTAGAGAAAAATATTTATAATTTTAAATAATCACAATTTAATTTTTAATTGATAAATAAATAATATTTTATATTTTAATATTTATATACGTAACTAATTATATTTATTAAATTAGTAAAAATTTAGAATAGTGTATGCAAGATATATTTTTATATATTTTTTAAATAATTTTATTTTTTGATAATGTTTGAATTATAAAATTTTACTTATTTGGGTTGCACCGTGCACATGCAATATATATTGGAGAGATGCAGATATCATCACTTTTCGTCATCACATTAAACTGAAATATGATGTCGAATTCTAATTGGTTGGTTGATTTTTTTGGTTTGAATTGTGATAGATTTAAATGGAGAAGCTTTGCATACGAACATGAGATTTCTATTAGTATTGACCTAACCATCAAGAAAATCGGAAAATTAGAAATTGTAGTGAGTGAATTTTTTTTTTTTTTTTTCTTTTTGAAGTTCGATATTCAAATATTGGGTTATAAATTTATAATTGGTAATTTATGCCTTAGTCTTTTCAAACTGGCGAACTATCTACTGATTTATATCTATATTTATATAATCTCTAATAATTAGAGATTGAAGGCGATTGCATATTTTTCGATGCCTGTACATTGTGCGGGCGCAAACTAGTTTAATACATCTTATGCTCACATTTTACTCTGTAAACCTGATACCACAACAGTATTTAGAAAGTAAAAACAATATCATTTCAAGACCATTTTTCAGTGAAAACTTGGCCAAAATCGGCACCCACCACCATCCTTGTAAAATACGCGCACACAGTGCACCCACCATCCTCGGTAACACAGTGCACCCACCATCCTCGGTATGACTAGTGAATTGCCAATCAGGAACATGTAGAAAAACAAAGATGCAGTCAAAGTTGTTTTTCTTCCTTCTTTTTTGTCGATTTATCCTCTTCTTCTTCTTCACTTGTTCAACCGAAACCAACGAACCCAGTGTTTATATATCTCTACTAGCAATGAAGAATTCAGGTCCTCAGCAAGAGAGAGAGAGAGAGAGAGAGAGAGAGAGATTAGCTTAATTACAAAGGAGGTAGGTCCTATATGGTTTGCTATGAACTGTGTTGTTTCTGCAGCTTAATTGGGCAATTGAAGAACCATGGAGCAAGTTCATACCCTGAAAGTGGCGAGCATGTGTTCGCCAGATGAAGTCTGGATGCTTAGATCCAATAATCGCCAAACGTAAAGTAATCTTCAATAACAATAATAAGTAGACAAGGGCTGAAAATGTTCGCCAGATGAAGTCTGGATGTATAGACAAGTATGCAAGTTAGGCTTGTGTTGTATTACAGCCATGATATAAATTTCGAACTTGTATCTCTTCTAGATTTGATATTTTTCAAAAACTACATGGATGATATCCCCAGTATCGATAACCTGTTCTTGAATTGCAAATAAAACATATTTGAATAAAGCAGTTGGGTTTCACTTTACATTAATTACTAGGGCTGAAAATAGGACCTCATTTACATTGGATTGAACTAAAAGAAAAACAAATAAGTATTTAATTATAACATAAGCATGAGTTACATGCAGTTTACATCTGGTGGTAGAAAACGTATACATAAACATGAAGTAACGCCGTCAAAGCTTCCAATAAATCTGAAGCCTATGCAACACGCCTGTTACAATACCCCAGAACAGGATCTCTGCAAAGATAACATAAAGTAGAATGCCTACTCGTTGTGAATGCCAAACTTTGATGAAAACGTGCTTTTGAATCCAACATACCTGTCATACATATTAGATTCATCCTCTGATAAGTATATGGATGTTTATGTAACAATCACAACAGTTGCTGAAAATGATTATGAACTTGGTCATGCAATTCTATGATCTATAAATCTAAAATAATCACAAGATCTATAAGCAAATTTAACATATATTTTCTCTCTGAGTGCATGCACATGTGTGTAATGCAGAAGCTAGGGACTCAAAGCAGAGAGTGAGGATATAAATATAGATCAAGGAAAATGCTATTCATCTTGATTACTCATGGGAGCAAGGCTGTAGAAATTTGTTCTAATGTTATTCTTACATTTAAAAGCAATGTGTGTATACAACATAACAAGAAAACACACCAATGTATTATGCGGGTCATCTTAATACCACCGGTTGATGAATCCTGCAAATATGCCTTCAGCTGCCATGACATAAACAAGCATGGCGTTCATGCCAATCCATTCCAATGGCAGAAACATGTACTTCAAATCCCATATATCAACCTGGCTTAGCACAGTATATATACATCAGAATCAGATCGAATGGGATTGGATAAGAGAACAAAACAAAGTTCCATTCTAGTGGTTTGCATGTGCATATTATGAGATGAAAGATACATATATTTCACATTATTACTGAAATCAGAACACCATGTCAATAGTCTTTGAAGGTAGTATAGTTAGTTCCCTAAAATACCAAGGTTATAAAGTTTATTCTCTGGCTGTATCTCTCTTGTAAATCAACAAAACATGTTTTCAGGTCATCCTACCAGGGCATAGATGGCTGAGAAAACCAATGCTGCTGCTCCAGATGTTACACAAACATAGCTGAAAGTGTACAATTGTGTATTCAAAGGAATAGCTGCAAGTGAAAAAAGAAAATAAGATTCAAATGCATGAATAGATAATAGATTTAGAAAAAGGAATGTCTTGAATAGTTCATGTTCCCATGCTCACCATGCGTTAGACGTAGAGTAAGTCCAAAAATGAGCAGTGCGATGCGCGTGATGGACCAATGCTTCAGTCTAGCCAAATGACCCTATAACATAATTCATCAGGGAATGAATCAGTCGAGACCTACTGGTTTTAAGCCATGCACCAATTTACAGGAAGATTTGAACTAACCTTCAAATTTATAAGCACGTCCGAAATGTACACCTATAATTGTAGAGAGAATGGCAGATATGGAGCTGCAATTTTAAATACATCCCTTATTCAGTAAAACACATTTTCTCAAAAGTACAACATACTCCAATATGCAAGGGTCATATTGACCATAGAATTTTCCTCATAGCTGATTACAGATACAGCATTTACGATCTCCACATTATAAGAAACAAAGTCATGAATTTAGAGATATGAAATAAATGTTTCAATACAATGGTTGAGAGGAGGGAGAGTTCATGCCTCTTAGCACGAAGACATCCTTTTCAAGAATGCTTTAGATGCGAGATTTTAAATGGTATTTGGCACAAGGTACTAGTATCCCTTCCCGATTAGCGAATGGTAAAGACCATGAGCTTTTATTGGCCCATCAAAGTACATATAAAGTGAAAATAATGTCTAACAAACCTTAAGATTCCTTCTGGTTTGAAAGATGCATGACACCAAGAAGGAGCATCATTCTGCAAAGGCCCCTCATATGGTGAATCTTGAGTGCAAGCCTGCAGCACTACAGAGAATATAAACACTTGTAATAACTATTGACTATAAACTAGTAACAGCAATTCTAAAGAGATATTTTGTCCGCCGGCACACACCTTGGATCTCCTCCTGGCTGGATGATGATAAATGTGATTGATTCCTAAAACTTCTCTGTCAATATATCCCACTGCATTGCAGGGAGGATCCAGTTTTCCTTTCACACCACACGTTACCTAAAATTAACAAAAATAATGTAAACTGAATTGATATCTCGAGATTTTAATTTGTGCAAATCCGAATTAGAACCATCAACAATATCACATCAGGAGAAACTTATGGTTCTATCATACAAGTAATGGGAAATCGTAGGCTCACATTGAAAACCTTGCCATAATTAGCACTATCCTTGTTACGAATGGTGAATTGTCAATCAGGAACATACGTCCCATAAAGTAGGGTCAAGTAGATAATGAGTACACATGCACAAACCAACCTGGAAATCAGAATAATAAGAGTATAGACAAAGCTTGTTATATAAATATGCAGGGCATCATCAGCAATCAAGAAAACAAAACAGTTTTAGAAGCTTACCAGTGCCTATAATATAACTTGAAGACAGAGAATTGACCAGGTGATCGATCCATGGTGTCGTTTACATCTTTTGTAAAGATTTCCACCAATGCAACAACCAAATATGCAAAAGCTGTTCTCTAGAAATAGTAATTAAATCAAATTACTTCCAAAATTAGCATAAACTAGCAATTATATAGACTCCGAGACAAAAATTACCTGGAGAATACCACACCATCTTATCATTTTGACATCAACCCCATATGTGAGCTTGTCAGGGGCATGTGAGTAACCACCTTATAATTGACAAAATAAACATACAAATCAAACATCAAGACTTTGGCATGCAATAACATAAAATGAAAAGCAGAGATGGAGAAAAAGGAAAGTAACCTTGTAACAAGATGCCCCAAAAGAGGAGCTTCAAAGTCTTAAGAATCACCTTCTTGACAGCTTCAATTCGGCTTGATATTCTCTACAAATGAACAAGAAGGTCAGCAATTAAACATTTTATTTATAAATTCTAGTAGTGTTTTTAAAGACCTTGAGAGAGAGTGAAATGGAGATGCCAACGATGAAGAGAAAAAAGGGCATGACAAAATCAGCTAAGTTGCAGCCATTCCATGGGGCGTGACCAATCACCGGCCAGTCACCTCCCGCATCATCAACGAGAATCATCAACTACTTAAAAGTTGAAACCCACAAGCCATAGTTAAAGAAAAGTTGATTAAACAATGAAATTGAGTTGATAAATTAATTAAGAGGTTGAAGAAGTGAGTTACCGCAACAGTAAGACCTCTGAAGATGTCCAGAGAAGCGACACGCTTCGGTCTCTGCTGCTTCTTTTGTTGGTCTGAAATGTTACCGGAATCGGATACCATTAAAGGGTAGTGATGATGACTCGTTTCGGCTTTGATTTCAGCCATTTTTTTCTTCCGAGTCCCAATAATGAAGAAAGAGAAAAATAATTCAACATAATAATACGATAACGAAAGTGAAATCAATATAGGTCCATTTACTTGTTGGGCCTTTTATAATAGGGCAGTGATGGGCCTTGACTTACTTATTTGGTTTTTCCTTTAGTATTTTGGGCCTCTTCTTTTCAAGTCTTATTATATTGTCGTCCAGCGAGACACAGGGTTAGTATATTTGGCTTTCACACACGAGACCCAGGGTTCGATTCTGCAGCTTTTTGATTTTCCTTTTTACACTGTTTTTCTGTCAATTTTTTTTTTTTTTTTTTTTGTTTACTACCCCTTTTTTTCCTTCGTTTTTCTGTCAAATTTCTTTTGTACACTTGTTAACTAGCAATAGTTAAAAAAGTAGTATAAGAATTACAATGATAATTTGTAATGGCTCATTTATTTCATGAAGAATCAGATGGACATCCAGAAACAATTTTGGTCTTGTATATAATAACTGCTCGAGCTAGTACAGATCTGGATCTTTCATGAAGATATGTTTTTTTTTTTTTTTTTTTTTTTTTTTAAATTTGATTTTTTTATTTCTTTTTTTAATGAAGGTAAGTTTATGTAATTTAACCTTCTATTTTTAAACATGTGATTACTCGATTTTTAATCCTATCTTATGTTGTACCAAACACAAGATAACATTAAAATTAATCCAATCCTATCATATCCTATAAAAATAATCCTATCATATCCCACGTACCAAACAGGGACTTGTAGATTTGAGTAGGGTTCAAGTCGAAGTTGAAGTGTTTTTTTTTTTTTTTTTTTTTTTTTTTTTTTTTTTTTTTTTTTTTTTTTTTTGAAGGGAACAAACCAAACAAAACAAACAAATTTGAGATTTGAGGGATTTGGGGAGAAGATTGTCGGCAGAAAATATTAAATGTCAGGGTTTTTTTTTGCACCATAAATTTTCTTTATATTTATACAAAAACCTCATAAGTTTATGATGGTTTTTGAAAACCATCAATAATAACAACTGTTAGTGATGGTATTTAAAAACCGTCATCAGGGCATGATGGTGTTTAAAACTGTTATAATTTTCCATCATCAATTATCATTTTTCTTCTAGTGATTTTTTTTTAAACAGAAGTTATATTAACAAATTTTTTTTTTTTTTTTGATGAATGTTATATTAACAATTGAAAAATAACAATTGAATCACTATTCACTAGCAGTTGCATGCCAAAAGAAAAACAATGTTTGTTTCTTAATAATGAATTTTTTATTCTTTTATTTATTTTTTATTTTTGAATTAATCACATCAACCCGAAGACATTTCCATGTACTAGTAATAATAAAGACGCACCCCATCTTTATATATATATATATATATATATATATATATATATATATATATATATATATACAGTGGTTCTCTCATAAGGGATCCCTTATTTTAATTTCGGTAAGGACCACCATGAAATCATATCGATTTGAATGAATTTTAATTTGAATTTTTTGTGAATGATAAGTTCGTTGAAATCTACCTATGAATAAAATTTGAGAATTTTTCAAGCACGAAAACTATTTTTACCGATTTTTTTAAATACGAAGGCATTAGAAAAATAGGCGAAATATAGGAAATTCAAGAAAAATAGTTTTCGTGCTTGAAAAATTCTCAAATTTTATTCATAGGTAGATTTCAATGAACTTATAGTTCACAAAAAAATTCAGATTAAAATTCATTCAAATCGATATGATTTCATGGTGGTCCTTATCAAAATTAAAATAAGGGATCCCTTATGAGAGAACCACTGTATATATATATATATATATATATATATATATATCTTTATATATATATATATATATACAGTGGTTCTCTCATAAGGGATCCCTTATTTTAATTTCGGTAAGGACCACCATGAAATCATATCGATTTGAATGAATTTTAATCTGAATTTTTTTGTGAATGATAAGTTCGTTGAAATCTACCTACGAATAAAATTTGAGAATTTTTCAAGCACGAAAACTATTTTTACCGATTTTTTTAAATACGAAGGCATTAGAAAAATAGGCGAAATATAGGAAATTCAAGAAAAATAGTTTTCGTGCTTGAAAAATTCTCAAATTTTATTCATAGGTAGATTTCAACGAACTTATCATTCACAAAAAAATTCAGATTAAAATTCATTCAAATCAATATGATTTCATGGTGGTCCTTACCGAAATTAAAATAAGGGATCCCTTATGAGAGAACCACTGTATATATATATATATATATATATATATATATATATATGTGCGTGTGTGTGTGTGTGTGTGTCATTGTATTGTGAGATATTATTTTCAAGGATTAATTAATTTCTTATATATCATGATATGTGCTCTATTTTATTACTATAGTGGCAACGTGGCAGTAGACCTACATTTTGGGTATAATAAAGGGCCAACACGAGAAATATGAGAAACAGCACAACCGGGAGCATCCTTTAAAATAGAAAGAATCAAACCAATAATAGAGCCAACATCAGCTGGGGAGGGGACACCTTTGTTAACCAATTCTACAACTTGGAGAGAGTCAGACTCGATGAGGAAAGGCACAGACCCGAACTCAATAGCCATGCGAATCCCTCTCCAAACGGCCATGACTTTAGCAACAAGAGGCGAGTACACAGCCTGCATCTTAAAAGATCCCGCAGCCGTAACCAAACCCGAATTATCCCGGATAATAATCCCCAAACCAATCTTACTTGAACTATAACAGGTAGCAGCATTAGAATTGATTTTCCAGAACCCTCTATCAGGAGGCTTCCATTTAGCCAACGCCTCTTTACTTTTAGGATTATGAGGGACCTTGTGCAGGGCTGCTTGCCATTCATCCAGAAAGTTGGAAGCCCACAAAACCATATCATCGGACGCATTAGACTCAAGATCATGAACTAACCGATTCCTACAATACCAGACCCTCCAGAAGACAACACAGATCAACTTAACTTGGGGAGCAGACAAGGAACGCAAACAACAAAGCATAAACTCATGGAAATGAAGATTATCACTTAAATTCAAAGCCTTCAGATGTTAGAAACTTCCCCTCATTGTGACAACAACACGACAGCCCCAGAGAGCATGAACCATCGTTTCCAAACGGTGGTGGCACCGGGGGCAAAAACCATCTTGAAGAACACCTCTTTTGGCTAAAGAAACCAGAGTAGGCAGCCAATGATTACTGGCTCGCCACATAAAATTTTAATTTTAGAGGGGACCTGGAGCCTCCACAACGCCTTCCACCAAGAATTCGAATTGTCCAGACCCGAGGAGCAAGGCTTCACAGAATTGACAATACCAAGCCGATACCCACTCTTAATAGAATACATACCAGAGAGCTCAAAATGCCACTGAAGGGAATCTTCCTGAAGAGGAGGAGAGGGAGGGATGGCAAGGATTAACTCAACATCATCCTTCATGAAATTATTCTGAATCAGGTCATGATTCCACTCCCCCGAAGCAATCTTGAAATTTCCCTTAAGTAGTAGTGCAAAATATACCTAGAGGGGGTTGAATAGGTATAGACTCAAATTCTTCCAATATTAAAAATAACACGGAATATAACAAAGAAAATGCACACTTGATTAGATTTAACAAATGAATTGATTTCACTAATACAAGAGTTAATCAATTTACAAGATATGCAATCAATGTAAGATATGGAAGATAAAGAAAAGTAAAAACAAAAATGAACACAAGTATTTTTACATGGGAAAACCTCAAAGAGGAAACATCCACGAGTTGATACCACAACCACCAGCAAAGCAATTCACTATGTGAAAAAGGACTTACACACTCAAGCTACCAACTCATGATATCCGCTCAAACTATCAACTCCTAATCTACCCTCAGGCTAGTGAATCACCAAGCCTACTTCCTATCCGAGATGTGTCATACACCTCTAAAAAGCAACTTCCTATCCAAGATGCTCACGTCTCTAGGAAGATTTCTTGCTTGCCTATCCGGATCCTCCCGACCCTAGACAAGTCTCCTTGCTTGATTATCCGAGTCCTCCCGACTCTAATCAAGACTTCCTTACTCTATCCACAAAGCTTCACTCACTTTGCTAGAGACTTCAACCTAATGCAAGGCTATGATCTACGTGATGCAAATGATGCAAACACAATCAAATTAAGCTAGATGATCAATCAAGCTAAATGTACATGTTAAATGATAATCTAGAATATGCTTTCATCAAACAATCACAAAAGTATCTAGAAATCAAGACATGCAAACCAATACGAACAAGGTATGACTATTCAATATATCACACTAAAAACCTAGTTCTTAGATCATGAAATTAAACCTAGAAAATAACATGAAGCACATCATATATACATTTTCTAGAATCAATTTCAAGTTGAATCAAGTTTAGCACATATATGTTCAAAAGAAATCACAAAGCTAAAACTCAATTGACAAATGATGAAACACCCCTAGCATATGATCTAACATCCTTCTCAACATATTTCATCAATCAAATAGTAAGAATAAAAGAGATGATCAAAGATGAAATGAAAAAGAAGAAGTTGAACATACAACCTTGACCACGTACTGAAAATCAGGCCACTGGGAAAAATAAAGAAGTCAGCTACCTCTGGAAATACTTGGGATTTGTAGCTCTCATCAAGACCAACAGTTTTGGCTTTTGGATCAATCGATTTCAAGTTCGTATGAGAAAGTTATGATCAAAATACTAAAACTAAAATGTTGAAGAATTCTGCAGAATTTCTTGAAAGTGTTCTTCAAAATCTTCAAATGTTTGGAGGGAAGGAGAGAGGTTTAAATGGAGGAGAGAGAGAGATTTTCTAAGCCAATCAAAGGTGGCCACGTCACCCACCCCGTGGGGGGCGCGTGGACCACACGGGACCAGAGGGGTCCTCTAGCCGTGGGTCCCACGGCTCTCACACGGCTTGGCCCACGTGGCCTTTGGCCACGCTCTCCTCTCGCGCGCTCCCTCACGTTCTTCAGTCGTATCTTGGGCATCCAAACTCTGATTTCGAATCTATTTTTGGATTACAAACCATGACTCCTTCACGCACGACGACGACTACACAACTTTGAAAAAATGGTTGAGAAATCATCTCGGAAAACGACGATGAAGTCAACTCAACGAATGAGAACGAAAAGTAGCGTAGCTACATCGTTTGGACTCGAAAACTTATGAATGAGTAACCGAAATGACCGGAACTCAATAAGGAATCAAATAAGAACATATTCAAGTTCAAAATACAAAATACAAAATACATAAACAAACAAACAAACAAACAAACATAAATTCACACAAGCATGCCATATCAAAAAGATAGTCACAAAGCATGCAATTCTACAATGTTTGTCTATAAGAGACCAATGCATGTGCATACTAAGAAGTGTATGAATGTGTTATACCAAATGTTTGAACTACGATGCAGGGACACACATGCATGAATTGTGTGTGTGCGCGCCAACGCCTTGCAAGAGGATCGAAGTCGAAGTCGAAGTATACCTTTGACGCTTTCACCTCTTGAAGACGACATTTGCACTAGACGTTGCTCTTCACCTTTTAAGCTTCTTTTCTTCCAAGAACATCCTAAGCAACAACTAATACAAATATAGAGTATTTTGCAATGGAATCAAGCCAATACAAATCATAAACCTTACAAGTCTTAAGAGAGTCAACCGTAGCATTCTCATTCAAATTGACCGGGGAAATGACCTTAAAAGTTGAGGGTCTAGGCAACCATCGATCATCATAGATACGCACTGAATTCCCTCTGCCAATTCTCCACCTCGAACCCAACTCAATGATTCCACAACCCCACATCAAGCCTTGCCAAATCAGAGACCCATTAGACTTGAAGTTAGCATTCATGAAAGTTGAATCAAGGAAATAAACATTTTTGAGAAGCCTTCCTGCCAGGGAGTTCGGATACTTAATGATTCTCCGGCATTGTTTTGCCAAAAGAGCCCGGTTGAACGTCTCCATATCACGAAACCCCATTCCCCCAACATCCTTAGCCGCACACATCTTTTGCCAACTACACCAATGAATTTTTGACTGCTCCCCCATACTACCTCACCAAAATCTGTTGCACATCCTATGAATTTCGAAAATGAGAGATTTTGAAAGCCGAAACAAACCCATGGTATAAGTCGGAATAGCTTGAACTACAGCCTTCAATTAATAAAAAGTTGAAGTTTAGTTGGAACAACCACTAAAAGTTTAGATATTGGAATAAAAATTTGGATTGGACATACGTAAATCAATTAATAAAATTTTAAGAGTTTTTTTTTTTTTTTTTTTTGAAATAAAATTTTTTAAGAGTTGAAAATCAAAGCAAGTAGTAAGCTTAGCCTTTTCAAATTAAGTGTCAAGATTCTTTAATTAATTTCTTTCTTAAAAAAAAAGTCAAAAACCCTATCATTTAAACTAGGGTAATGCTACCTATCCCAACAAATCATCCCAAAAAAATATACAATCCCATATGGCACATCCAAAAAAATATACAATCCATGTGGGGCACACCCAAATAGTAATATTTAGGTGTGCCATATGGGAATGTACATTTTTTGGGGATAATTTATTGAAATACGTAGTATTTTCCTTTAAACTATCAATATATTTCTCTCTCCTATCATAGTTTCTTTTATATCTTCTTATCAATATACTTTTAAGCACACCACATCCATTAAATGATAAATCTTCTCAAAAAAATAATAATATTTTATTATTTAGAGATTATAAAATGGAGAAAGATCGGAGTAATAAATTTATAAAGATATTATTCCATTTTGAGAGAGAAAATTTTGGAAAACGAGATGAACGTGTGTAAAATTAATAAGAGCATCTCCAACCAACACACCATCCCCACCAAACACACCAAAAATACTTCTCCAACCAACACACCATCCACACCATTTTTATTTGATTGAGGAACAGTGCCCACCAAACCTGGTGCTATGGATGGCAATGGGTTGGATCGGGGATGGATAACCCATTATCCATCCCCGTATCCGTTTAAGATATGTATATCCATCCCCGCATCCATCCCCTTTTTGAAATGAGCGGGGTGGATTCGGATAATCCGCGAATTTAGATAACGATATCCATCCCCGCTCCGTCTATATCCGTATCCAATGAAAAATATATATAAATTGTTGTAGTTTATAAGAGAAAAATATAACTAACGTGTATAATGTACCTTTTATCCTATTTAAAAAGGAGAAACAAATACATTCAATCCTCAAATAACATAAGAAAAAAAAAAAAAAAAAAAACCCCACAACTTCAAGATACAAACAAAATTAAATAGAGAGTTTTAAATCAGTATTCACTTACAAAGAAACTTAGCAGCAAGTCAGCAACAACCAACACGCAAACGTAGTCACAACTCTCCAGTATTTCGGCCGCTTACTTTAGAAAAATAGCTTTGGGTTTTGATGATAAAAAAATTAATAATAACTTATATAATTAAAATTAAAAATTATATAATATTTTTTATATTTTTAAAATATTAAAATATATAACGGATCCGGATGGGGATGAATATCCATAGACGATATCCATCCCCATATCCGAAAATTAAACGGATATTAGGATTGTATCCATCCCCGCTCCATCCCCATTATGAATGGAGCGGATTCTTACGGATATCCATGTCCGTGGATAATTTTGCCATCCCTACCTGGTGCGTACTGTTCCTCCACCAATTCCTTTTTTTTTTCTTTCCTTTTTTTCTTTCTATTAACTTGTTAAATCAGCATTTAATATTGACTAAAATTATTAATTTAACCATTTCATACTTAATTTTAACAATATGTATTCCCAAAAATATACCGTTGGAAAGATCTCATTGAGATCTTTAAAATGATACTCACTTTGATATATATATATATATATATATATATATATATATATATATATTATGTCATTAAAATTATTGAATATTGTATAAATTAACTAATGTAAATTAATTGGTATTGTATAGATATTTATTGGAAGAATATTCTTCAAAGATGCTCTTTTGATGTGAAATTTGGTATAGATTTAGAGCATCTTCAACCCAATACACCAAATATTACACTAAAAACGCTAAAAAAAAAAAAGAGCATCTTTCTTACACCAAATTTTTTTTATCTCCAATGTATTACACCAAATTTTACACCAAAAAAGCATCTTTGAAAAATATTATCCCAATAAATATTTATACAATACCAATTAATTTATATTAGTTAATTTATACAATATTCAATAATTTTAATGACGTAAAATATATATCAAAGTGAGTATCATTTTAAAGATCTCGTTGAGATCTTTCCAACGGTATATTTTTTAGGAATACATATCGTTAAAATTACGTGTAAAAAGGTTAAATTAATAATTTTTATAAAAAGTAAATGGTGATGTGACATTATAACATAAAAAAACAAAAAAAAAAATTTGGTGGATGAATAGTGCCCACCAGACCTGGTGGGACACTGTTCATCCACCAAATATATTTGATGTGGATGGTGCCTTCCTTGGAGATGCTCTTAGAGTGAAAAAATTTTAATGTAAGAAAAATGCTATTTTTATGATAAGTTGGTGTAAAATTTGGTGTATTGGATTGGAGATACTCTAAGTATGTCTGATATACTCCAAAAGTTATGGACGTGTATTGTGTTAGCTATGGCCTATGGTCATTGTGTTCTGTACTTCTGTTATATGTAATAAGGCCCCGTTTGGCAGCTGGGATAGGATGGGAATCGGCTTATTTTTAGTCCGATTCCTATGTTTGGCTAGATAATGGGATAGGATAAAATGAATCCCAATAGTAAAATGAATCTCAGCCTAATGGGATAAATGAATCCCATCTAAAATGGTGGGATTCATTTTAATCCCATGTCTTAATTACACAACCACCCATTTTCTTCAAATCTGCTTCGTCTTCTTCAACAGATCTTCTTCATCAAATCTTCCTCTTCGAGTTCTTCAACAAATCTTCTTCTAATCAGCTTCTTCAGATCAACTTCTTTATCATCTAATCAGCTACTTCTTGGTTGAAACTCGACCTCTTCTTCTCTCTTCTTCTTTGTTGGGAGTCAACTACCCAAATCAGTTAATTAACCCAACACCCAAATCAATAAATTACACCCAGATCAACTTCTTCTTCAACTAATAGGTTACTTCTTCAAATATAAAAAAAAAAAAAAAAAAAAAAAAAAAAAAAAAAAAAAAAAAAACACACAATAAAAAAAATCACAATCACAAAATCAAAACCTTCAATCACAAAAGCAAAACCTTCTTTAGATCAACTAGTTCTCCATCTGGTTTTTGTTGAGTAGAAAGTATTTCAATTTAAAAAAAAAAAAAAAAAATTTGAAAGTTCGAAACCCACAATCACAAAATCAAAACCATCAATCGTAAAATCAAGCATGTACATGAATAAAAAATCAAATCAAATCAAAACCCACAAGTAAGATAGCTGAGACTATTTGGGATAGATCCTTCAAAGAGGTTGATTGTTTTGATCAAAAAAGCAGATCAGAACATACCCATATCTATTCACAAAAGAAAAAAAATAAAGAAAAGAAGAAGAAGAGAGTTGATAGTGGAAGAGATCAGAAAAGGCTTAGTTTAAATGATGTGAAAAATCAAAAGAAGAACTAGAACAAATTCGAAGAAGAAAAGAAGTTGAGAGAGAGATGGAATGAGCTCTGTGGAGCTGTGGAGGTTGAGACTAGATTTGGGTCTCCACGACTCCAATCCATCTCTTCTTTTAATTTCCTTTTTCAATTCTTTTAAAAATATATATATATATATATATATATATATATATATATATATATATATATATATATTTACAACTTTAATGAAAATAACAATAACAACCCTTCATTTTGTTAAATTCAACTAAATTTGACTAACATAGGGAGGTGTATGTAATTTTTCCTTCTATTTTTAATCTTATCCTATATTACACCAAACACATGATTACTCTATTTTTAATCATATCCTATATTACACCAAACGTATGATAACATTAAAATTAATCCCATCATATCCAATCCTATCTTATCCTATCCTATCCCATAAAAATAATCCTATCCTATCCCGTGCACCAAACGGGGCCTAAGTGTATTGTGTTAGCTATGGTCAGTGTGTTGTGTTATATATAATAAGGTTGGGTTTGTTGCGCGGAATATGATTGGACTATTTTTAAGACATGGGATTGGATTGGATTGGATTAATTATAGTGTTTCTAATGTTTGGTACAACATGGGATTGGACTAAAAATAGTGCTATTCTGTGTTTGGTACGTGATGGGATTGGAGATAATGAAATAATAAATTGTAAAAATAAATTTTACAATTATCACTCCACCCACGTCAAAAAAAATAAAAAAAAATCTCTCCACCCACATTTCACATGCCAGTCAATCACTCCCCAAAAATATCTTCTCTCTATCTGATCTTGTCCTCCCTCTCTCACATAATTTCTTCTCCATTCGCTGTTCTTCAATTCTGTTTCAAGACTTAATTTCTTCTTCTTTCTCGATCTGATCTTCTCTATCTCACTTAATTTCTTCTTCTTTCTCTGTTCTTCAACTCATCATTAATCCAAGACCTCATGAATCTCTTCAAGGTGCAGGCTACAAGTCTTGGGCAGCCATGAATCTCTTCGATCTGCTCTTGGTTTTATTTCGTTTTCTTTTCTTTTTTGAATAGATCGGCTAACCTTTTTTTTTATAATTATTTTCGATCTAATTTTGTGTTTAGGAAATATTATTATGAATCTGATTTTGTAAAGGCGAGATATTGTTTTGATTGAAGGTATATGCTGGGTGTTGGATCTGGTTCTAGTTTTGTTGTGAAGGAAAGTTCACGCCAATAGATTTATTTTCCATATTTTTTTCCTAGATTTTTTTTTTCCAGATTTTCTAGATTTTTCAGATTTTCCAGAATATATGTATATTTTTTTTGGTTTTGATTGAAAAATATGGATTATTGGATGGGATTTATGGTTTATTTGTTGATTGGATTTGTTTTTCTTGTTTGTGGAATTTAATGGAATTTGTCAAAATAACTTCACCAAATCGTAGAGAAAGCTTTTGAGAAACAAGATGAGTGAATGAAAGTGAGAAGAGGTGGCTGAGAAATAGTAATGGGATAAAAATAATCCCGTTGATGTTGAGAGGATTATTTTATCCTGCTCTAATAGGATAAAAAGGATTATAGAATTAAATAGTCCTAACTCACTAAATACACTAAACATGGGATTGGACTACTTTTAGTCCAATTCTAGTCCAATCCTGTCAAACAAACACAGTTTAAAACTCCACAAACAAGTGAATTCCACTTGTGTCAATCTTGTTCTTCTCATGATACTAATCATTAAGCAAATGATTTGCAGTCACACTCTAATTTGAGATAATACATATCCAATTGACAGTGAAGTATATGCGGTGTGGTACTTTGTGTCGTTTAGTCATGCACTTTCTAAAAGATATTTGCATGATTGATTTTTAAATGGTGTTTGGTGAGCATTAATACAACAAATTGACTTCTTCTTCCTTTTCATATATAATTATATATATATATATATATATATATATGTATCATTCGTTTTTGAGACAGGATAAGAGCATCAAAGTTTCTTTTATTGAAAACTCAATTATTGTATTTAATATAATAATACAATACATATAGTAGTTGACTTTTCTAATATAATAACTTTTATATTCTTAATCTGTGTCTTTAGAACACATGTTAACACTACCCTTAATAAATATATAAGTATATTTATATACAATTTTTCTATTATCAGTTTAAACTGATAAATGATATATCAGTTCCTTGTATGTGAGTTATTAGATTTAAATATTTTGACTTGGATGTATACACTTATCAAAGTATTTTTTAAATCCAATGACCCACATATAAGGAACTGATATATCTTTTATCGGTTCGAACTGATAATAGAAATATTATATATATGGGGAATGCTATCTACCTTTCCCATTTGCCTTCCCCATTTACCTTTCCCACTCATTGCTTGACACGTGTACACTTTTTCATTTAATAAAAAGCTCTCACTTTTTGTTATAAAGTGTGTTTACGTCTTTACCCCTGATAGCTGCTTCTATCATGTCATTAATAAGGGGTAAAGACGTAAACACACTTTATAACAAAAAGTGAGAGCTTTTTATTAAATGAAAAAGTGTACACGTGTCAAGCAATGGGTGGGAAAGACAAATGGGGAAGGCAAATGGGAAAGGTAGATAGCATATATATCCTTAACATATTTTATTGTTCAATAAATTTTTTGATATTTTATCCACCAACCACCATAATATATTTGTTGATTGGTGATTAATAATGATGGCTAGACCTTTTGTTTGTTTGTTTGTTTGTTTTTTTTAACATAAGTAGTCTGACCTTTTCTTCCATTTCAAAATCAGACCTTTTGATTGGTGATAAATAATGGCGGCACGTGATTAACATATTAAAGTCAAAAAGATGCATGCATTGATTATTGATATGATAGATTTTTAAACTTCTTTATTATATTAAAAAATGATTTATTTTAAGTGATCTTTTTAATCATTATTTCAGTAGTGTATATATAATGGGAGACATAAAAAATAAATAAAAATAAAAATAAAAATAAAAAAATAAAAAATAAAAATGTTATCTACCTTTCCCATTTAATTTCCTTATTTACCTTTTTCATTAATTACTTGACACGTATACATTTTTTTCATTTAATAAAAAGCTCTCATTTTTTGCACCAAAGCTTGTTTACCTCTTTACCCCTGATGGTTGTTTTTATCATTTCATTAATAAGGGGTGAAGATGTAAACAAACTTTGATGTAAAAAGTGAAAGCTTTTTATTAAATGAAAAAGTATATACATGTCAAGCAATGAGTGGGAAAAGTAAATGGAAAAGGTAGATAACATTCCCCCAAAAAAAAAAGGCTATATATGCTTTTTTGACTTTATTAGAATAGGTAGCTAGCTAGCTAGTTAGTAGCAAAACAAACAAAAACAAAAAAAAAAAAAAAAAACACAAAAAACTAACAAAGAAAAACAGCAGTTTGATGAGCACTTTAATATGTGCTTGTAATAGCATCTCCAAAGTTGACACTAAACTCCAATATAAAGCCTACTGCGCATGCATGTGTGCTCCAACATTGCTTCATTTTGTTGTTTCCATTTTTGTTTGGATTGGAACAGTACGCTTTATATAAAGCCAACTGTTCACACGTACAAAACCTATCAACTCTTTTTTTTTGTTTTTTTCCTTCAAATGTCACACTAAGGCTTTATTTAAAAAATAAAAAATAAAAAATAAAAAATCTAATTTAACCCTTTTACACATAATTTAAATAATATGTATTCCCAAAAAATACATCGTTGGAAAAATCTCGTTAAGATCTTTAAAATGACGCCCACTTTGATATATATTTTATGTCAATAAAATTATTGAATATTATATAAGTTAACTAATAGAAATTAATTGATATTATATAAATATTTATTGGAAAAATATTCTTTAAAGATACTCTTTTGATGTAACATTTGGCGTTGAACATTGGAGTGGAAAAAAAATGTAGTGTAAACATATTCCTAGAAGATTCCCATTTAATTTTAAATTGGAGTTGAAGTTGAAGCAAAACATTGAGATGCTAAGCACATGATGATCACTTCTGGATATGATGATTGATGATTGATTATTGATATTGACTGTGATCATCATATGCACATCAGTCCAAAAACTTGCAAATTTAATCGGTCAACAAGTTTTTTTTGACTGAAAATATCAAAGCAATTAAAGTTGAAGAAGCTTCCACTTTTGAATTGACAATGTTGATAAGCTACTATATTAATGTTAAATTATGTGCCCTGTCAATTATAACCATGTCTAAGCGGAGCGGCTATTCACTGTCTCTAAACTCTTCATCAATTATGATATTACTAAAAAACCTGCACTTCCAGCCAAGATGGATTCTTCTAGACGATAAATTTTCAAAGCTAGCATTCGGACACTACAGCATCAACATGTACATCTAGAAGCTAGATTAAGATTTTTTTGGACGTTCTTGTAGATCTATTTGCTCCAACACAATATCTGGGAATCGTCAGTCTTCTCTCAATATCAAATCTTGTTAGCATCCTTTTGAATATCGCCATACTAACTATAGCTAGGTTTTCAATGAGATTTTTTTTTTTTTTTTTTTTGAAACTAATCAGATTTCGCTTTTGATAAATGCAGCAAAACTGCTATGAGAATGACAAAAAAATAATTCTACTACACACATAATAACATCTGAATTTATATGTACACCCCAATGGATTGATACACAGAAACAACAAAATGTAAATTTTTTTGAGTCAACCAAGAGACTATACTACACATTCTACATTTGGGGTCAGGGGTGTATCCAGAAAATTTTCTCAAACTGGACTAATTAATTTTTCTTATTTGATCAAAAGTTTATCTAAATAATTATATATATATATATATATATAAGGAAATTATCCTATCAGTGCGCATTGATAGAATTATATAAAGATATTGAATGTGAGCCACTCATTTTACATACTTTGACTTGGTATGTATGCACTTGTCAAATCACTGTTATAAATGAGTGGCTCACATTCAATATCCTGATAAAGTTATATCAGGATGCACTGATAGGAACGGGACCATATATATATATATATATATATATATATATATATATATATATATATATGTTAATTTTGATGTAATTTTTTACGATTGATACGTTCAATAAAATTTTCTTGAAAACAAAATTTGAAATTTTTTCGAGCACTAGTTGTCACTATTTTTTCTGACTTTGTTTAACTTTGAGCATTATATGAGAGACACAAAAAAAAAAAAAAAATAAATAAAAAAAATTGTTAGTGTCCGAACAAAAATTCAAATTATATTTACAAAATAGAATTCATTTCATTACAAAAATTAAAAGAAAAAAAATTCTCACATGAAAACCATTTTATGTCCAAATCACCGACACCATCATGAAATATTGAAATTAATTAATGAATAAAATTACAGAAAAGTGAAATAAAATTATAGAAAACAAATTCAAATTTTTTGGAGTTTGGGGACTATTTAATCTAATTTTTTTTTAAGCTAAACTATTTAATTAAAAAAAATGAGAAACATAGAAAAAATTAAAAAATAAATGGGAAACATTATAAAGCTAAATGAGCTCTCTTTACTACCTATGAACATTGGACGGTGGTAAATATTCATTTCTCTAATAAAAAGTTATTTTGAAATTTATATATTGAATATATATATCATCAATATTAAATATTACTCACTTTTATTACTAAATCAAATATTTGGTTTAATTTTTTCAGAAAAAAATCATAAACAAAATCAATGCATTTTCATTTTTTTTAAATTTTGTACATATATAATATATTTTTTCCCCAAAGCTTGGCTGGGCTGTAGCCCAGCCAAGCCCATGAGGAGCTCCGCCCATGTTTGGGGTTGAAATTGAATCCATGGAATCCTCTTGAACCTCTGGACTGGTAATTGGTAAAGCTCCAGTCTACTTTTGGCTTCCTGTAACAAAGGATCGATTCTTTTGTCTTGAGTCATGTAGCTTTGCTTTGATGCCCATTCTAGCATTGTGAGGACCTCAGCTTTTGCAATTTCCTCGCTCTCCGGCACATGTAATGCAATGTAGCTCAAAAGAATCAATGCTGGTAATTGAACGTTTTGATTCGCGAAATACACCAGCTGAATCAAGTGCTCTGCACCTCCTGCACTTATAATTGCCTTGGAGTGATCAGTGTGGAGATAATTGTCATTGCAAGCAAACTTTCCGAGAGCAATCGAAGCCTCCCTAGAGATCTCAGCTTCTCTTTTGACGAGAAGTTTAACCAATGGAGCTATCATTCTTGTTTCTGTTGCTCTAAAAATCCTAGCCAAATTCCCAATAGACTTGATACATGGAATGAGAAGGTCAGAATCCGCCATTTCGATGATCTTCAACAATTGATCAACAACAGCTTTGCAAGCAGGTGAATTAGGCTTGAATGCTGATTTTCTCAATTCGGTATCTTGCTCCGCTACAGCTGTGATCTCCATCAATGCCATAGCAGAATTGGTTTGAACATCTTCAGGTCCTTTCTCCAAAAGAACTGCAAAATACAACAAGGCTCTTGATTTGCTTATGATATGACAAATGGGTGCGTTTCCTTTAGCGAGATGCCAAAGTGCTCTGGCTGCCATCTTATTCATGTTGGTATTAGTTGCAGGGTCCTCCAATTCCCTCCCTTTATTACTAGAGCCACCGGAGTGTGAAAGACTCTGCTGAGGACTCTGAGATTGATGATTTAGCTTCACATTGTTGTTCACATGACCATTGCTCAAATTTGTACCATATTCTTGAGGGTTTGTTGCTGTTGTTGTTGTCGTCCCCCTCTTCATCGCCATTGTACTCGCAACCACGTTATGCATTTGATTCGGAGTCAACCACGTTTTGCAGTTCCACAATGGATGAGGAAACTGCCTATCATCATCATCATCAACAACAACAACCATCTTGTTGTTATTACCATTCACATTATTAGTCTTGCTATGCTCCTGGACAGTCTCGAATGCTAGATGTCCAACCAGCAATCGAATGATGTTGTTCTGAGCGAAAAGATCTTGACATTTCGGATGATTCCCAGCCAATTCGGACACAGCCCAGGCCACAACAGCTTGTACTTTCATTGGACCTTCTTTGAGTATTTTCGCAAACACCGTGCAGACTCCACTGTGGATCATGTGTTCAACGCTCTCTGGATCGCGCCCCAGTAACCCAATTGCTTTCGCTGCGTTCTCTTGACCTTCCAATTTGCCTTCTTTGACCAATTTCAACAGCGGCCCGACCCCACCTTCTTCCACGATCAGCTTCCCGTACTGGTCATTGTCACGCGCCAGATACACGAGATTCGCGGCGGCGTCAGATCGCTTGTCGAGTGACCCAGTAAACAGAATCGCAATCTGTTCCCATATTGAGCATAAGATCGGTTCGTTGGCGAGGATCGGTGGGAGCCCCTGGTACTTCTCTCCGCGGTCATCGGCGGAAGCAAAGACGCGAAGGAGCCAGGAGACGTTCCTGATTGAGTTCTCCAACCGCGACGACATCTTCCGGAACGCGGCGGCGGGGATGATTGTGAAGACTCGCTTGATGAGGCAGTTAGCACGGCACTTGAAGACCAGAGAGAAGGCCTTCTTGAGCACCTGCTCAGTGTCGTCAATGATCCGCCGCGTGGGGCGCTCGTAGAGTTCGGCTCTGGAACGCGCCACCTGCCTCAGCAGCGCCGCCAGTTTCTCTGTCTTTAACTTGAGTTCGGCGCAGTCCTGCTTGTTGGAAGTAGCCTCATCCGCCGCTTTCACCACCTGATCGGCCAACTGGATTGGCTTCATCAAAAGTTGCATCACTTTGTCCGCCATTAAAAAAACCACAACAAAATCAACAAAAAGTTTGAATCTTTATCAACTCTACTACCTATAAAACACAAAACAGATCAAGAAATGAATCAAAGTTATCGAATTGACAACTGGGTTTCGTCTCTTCTTTCTCTGCTCTTCGTTTTTTTTTCTTCGTTGTAAAGTTTTCAGCTTGAAATCCGGTGAATGATTGATTCATTGGAGAATTTTTTAATTTGTAATTTGTAATTTATAGTCACAACTCACGAGTGAAGCACTGGCCCACCAAATTCTGTATGAAAGTGATTGAATATAATTGTTCAACATCTTTTTCGAAACAAGTCATATCACACATTATTATTGTATAAAGTTGACAGTGACAGTCTGACAGATGACAACATTGGAATCTTCCAACAATTTTATAAAATTTCGTTGCAAATTTAAATATTAAAAAAAGTGGCCACCTAATTTTTTTTTTCTAATAATTTTTTTTTTTTTTTTGTGACATATGCACAAGCTATAGAGGGGTCCACTCTTTAAAAGGTATTGGACCATAAGAGACAACCTTTAATAAAGGAGTAATGTTAGAGGACCCAAAAAACCAACCCAAATTTTGGACCCAAACCCATGTGGCACACATCAAACACAACATGGCCCCACTTAACTCTTTCCAATACCCCATGTGATGTGTGCCACATGGTTTGGGTCCAAAATTTGGGTTGGTTTTTTGGGTGCTCTAGCATTACTCTTAATAAAGATAAAGATAATCTGATAAACTACAAAATATTTTTTATCGGTTATGTTGGTATTTATATTTGTCAGAGAATATCCCCGTCAAAAAAATATTTATGACAATCCAACTGTTATCTGATCTCATTTTCTTAGTTTTGTCTTGTCAACCGAAACTGTCAATCATTTTCATGAAGATTTGGTAGGTTTGAATAGTGCATGCTTCACTTGTCTTTATATTAAATTGTTGTGTAGATAGAAAATTTTCATCTCTAAGGGCACGTTTGGTGCGTGGGATAGGATAGGATAAATTTCATGGGATAGGATAGGATAGGATAGGATTGGATGGGATAGGATTGGATAAAATTTAGTGTTATCCTATGTTTGGTGCAACATAGGATAGGATTAAAAATAGGTAATCATGTGTTTGGTGCGACACAGGATAGGATTAAAATTAGGAAATTATATTTTTATTAATTACAAACCCACCCCAAACCCAACCACCCACCGTCGACCACCACCACTACAAACCCAAAATTTACACAGTCGACCACCACACCACCAAGCACAGTCGACGGTCGACCACAACCAAGCACAATCTTGTATCTACACAGACCTGTTAAGGACGACCACCACCACAAGCACAGTCGACCACCACCACAAGCACAACACCTAAAACCGAGATGGAGTTCCAATTCGAATTCAACCCACAAAATCAAACATTCTATTAAACCCTAAATCAACCCATAAAATCAAATCGAGTTCCAATTCGAAAATCAATGGAACTCGAATTGATTTTGGAAAAGATGTTGGAAGACGAAGATGGAGAAAGAAGAAAGAAGCAGCGGCGAGGGAGGATCGGTGGCGAGAAAGCGGCGGCGGCGAAGAAGATGTTGGAAGACGAAGATGAAGAAAGAAGAAAGAAGCAACGGCGAGAAAGCGGCGGCGGCGGTGGCGGCGAAGAAGTAGCGGCAGGCGAAGAAGGAAGAGATGGGATTCATTTGAATCCCACCTATTTTCATGGGATTCATTTATCCCACCAACGTGGGATTCATGGGTTTGATGGGATAAAAAGTATCCCATCCCAAGTTGGCACCAAACATGGGAAAGGGGTTCAAAATAATCCTATCCTATCCGATTCCCACCTGCCAAACGGGCCCTAAAAGTTATAGTCTTGGATTATATAGCACAAATATGAATACGGATACAGATACGAGATACAAATACGGTACGATACAGAGATACGGTAAATCTTTAAAAACTAGGATATGGATACGGTAGGATACGTCAATTAAAATAATATATATTTATATTTAAAAAATAATAATAATATTTAAAAATATATTTGATAATTCATTCAAAATCAAAACGTATTCATAATTCAAATAAAACATGTCGCATAACTACATAAGTCATAATAATGTAGCATATTACAGGATCCAAATAAAACATATCACATAAGTCGAATATATTACAAAATCCAAATAAAACATATGTCACATAAGCCATAACATATTATAAAATCAAAATAATACATTAAAAAAAGTGCACAAACATATTTTAAATTCCTAATTAATTTCATTATCATCATTCACATTGTTAAAGGATCTAAATAATTCGGCATCTAACTCTGGTTCATCAAGGGAAATGTTTACAATCTCAAGTATCCTGATATTCTCCATGTCAATAGAATCAAAGACAAAATTTCCTTACAATTTTATTTTGACCCCTAATATTTTGAAATTATAATTTGGCCCTGTTTTATACTAAAATAATTATAATATTGCCTCAAACGTATCCTCCAAATATCCCCTAAGTATCCTCAAAGTATCCCTCAAGTATCCTCCAGTCAAACTTGTGAAAAAGTTAACGGATACGCCATTTGGCATATCGGACACGTATCCTGGAGTATCTGGGGAGCATCCGAACTGGATACGAGTTATCTCCACCAAATGGAGTATCCGTGTTTCCTAGGTCATGGAGCATATTAGAGGACAATAATGGCCATATTTACAAAGACACTTAGTAGCTCTGATATTAAGAGAAGATTGACTATTCCAGGAGATTGGGAGATTGTGCTATAGAATTCCCTCCTTTCCACGGAGACCAACACATTGAATTCAATGTCAAAGATGATTAGAGCGGCCATCAATGGATATTTCATTATGCCCGTCAATCTGCGACCTACTCTGGAATTGTTATCTATTCAGGATGGCTTCAATTTGCTCGTCGTAAGAATCTGAAAGTTGGTGATACAATCCATTTCCATAAGGAGCTAGACCACTCTACCAGAGCACATCATTATAGAATTGGAGTCACAAAAAACAGAACAATGATTCCTGAATGATATTTTCTCAAGGGTTTTTTTTGTTCTAATCGGTAATTTTAGTTTTGAAAGTATTTCAGATGTAGAAAATTTAATTTCCCTTTGTTATACGTACCCAAAATATAGGTCTTCTGCCACGTTGCCACTATAGTAATAAAATAAAGCACATATCATGATATATAAGAAATTAATTAATCCTTGAAAATAATATCTCACAATACAATGGCGCACACACACACACACACACACACATATATATATATATATATATATATAAAGATGGAGCGCGTCTTCATTATTACTAGAACATGGAAATGTCTTCGGATTGATGTGATTAATTCAAAAATAAAAAATAAATAAAAGAATGAAAAATTCATTATTAAGAAACAAACATTGGTTTTTTCGACCCTTGAAAAAAGTCTCGAGTTAGGGTTGGGTTACCCTATCTAGAGGATAAAAGTCTCCGAACAGGGTGACCCGATGTCGGGTCACCCTGTCCCAATGCTCATGATGGGTGGGCAGGAGGATTTGGGTTGTTAGGGCAGTGAGAGTGATTTTTTTTTTTTTTCTAAAGGGGTAACAAGGTCATTTCGGGACAATTTTGCAATTGAATTTGATTTTAGGGCATATATGCTATTAAGCCCCTAAAATAGGGCATTTTTGCTAAAAACCCTAAGAAAAACTCCATAAATATGATTTTCGATTTTTATTTTACAATGCTCGCATGATACAAACTAGTATTTCATTATTTCTACCCCTTTACTGTCTTATTTCCATCCCAAATTTTTATATTTTAAAACTAAAACATTATCCTTGAATTAAATTATTAATATTTTAAATAAAAAATATAATAATTTCTTATAACTAACTTACTTTTTGTTATAATATATGTGGTTTTTACCACATGTGTTATATACACAAATATCACACAAATATCTCCCAATAATATCTCCTTAATATCTCTCTAAATATCTCCCACAATATCTCCCAAAATATCACACAAATATCTCAAATAAAGATCTTCACCTTGCCTCACCGTCTCTCTCTCTTGTCACCTGATACCACCCACTTGTGCAGCCTCCCTTGCCTATATATATGTTTGTCTCTCTTGTAAATAGTGGTTAGAAAAAATTATCCAATATCAATACATGTAATACACTGCTCTCTCTCTCGCCTCTCTTGTTTACATTTTTCTCTCATATCTCTCTCTCAATTATTAATTAATTGTTCTTCATCTATCAATTCTTCTTTTATTTTACAACACGTTATCATCACGAACGTATGTAAATAAAAAGGATCCCTGAGGGGTGATTTAATTACATCCCAATATTCTGGATCTATATATATTTCGTATACTAAATGGCTGTGCCGTCAACGAAACATATATATATAGTTCTGGATTTATTTTTATGCACATAACAGGTGAGCTTAGCCTCCTGGAATTGTTTATTTTTATACACATAAAAGGTAGGCTGAGCCTCCTGAAATTATTTATTTATATGCACATAACAGGTGAGCTCAGCCTCCTGGAATTGTTTATTTTTATACACATAAAAGGTAGGCCGAGCCTCTTGAAATTATTTATTTTTATGCACATAACAGGTGAGCTCAGCCTCCTGGAATTGTTTATTTACAGAACATATATACCGTTCTGGAACTGTTTATTTACTAAACATATGAGATTGGCTAGACCGACGAACCAAAACTTAAAGTTTCTGGAATTATGATATTTAAGTCTGTACGGTTTTGAAAACTGATGAAAACCTGGAGTTCTGGATCCAGTGTTATATTCGTGAATGTCATACGGCACGGTATTGAAAACCGATGAGAACCTAGAGTTTTGGATCCAGTGTTATATTCATAAATGCCATACTTCATTATTTGGAACCTGGGATTTCAAATCAAATCAGAATATGAAGTTTTCTGGATTTTATATATGAACTTACAGTTCATGGTCGAACTGAAAGTTCGAAAAATTAATATGATCCATGATTTTATTTTATCTCATATATATATATATATATATATAATGATATGTTTACGTATCATTCATTTGAGAAAAAGGATTTACACATCCAACAGGATGTTGTGAGTATCGTAAATGGGATTTAAGATCCTAAACGTATAATGAAATTGGAATTAATATTTTATCCATTTCATACACATCCAATAGGATGATGTGAGTATCATAAAATGATTTAAGATCCTAACATATAATGAAATTGGAATTAATATTTTATCCATTTCATACACATCCAACAGGATGATGTGAGTATCATAAAATGATTTAAGCTCCTAATGTTTAATGAAATTGGAAATAATATTTTATCCATTTCATACATGCTTGATACTCATGAAGAACAATATTCAGAGAAGGATCTACACATCCAACAGGATGTTGTGAGTATCATAAAAGAGATTTAAGATCCTAACATATAATGAAATTGGAAATAATATTTTATCCATTTCATACACATCCAATAGGATGATGTGAGTATCACATAAAAGGATTTAAGATCCTAATGTATAATGAAACTAGATGTAATATTTTATCAATTTCATTCATGTTTGATGCTCCTAGAAAGCAAAATATAGAGTTGCTGAAAAAAGGGAATTTTGAGATCAGTAGTCTACTTGACAGTAGATGAACTTGATAAACACGTTAATGTGATGGTGTTGGATCATCAGATCATCAGATCATCTATTTTGGTATCACCAAACCTTATATAGGTTTGCTTCTGGGTTGGTGGGTTTCAACCCAGACCCATTGCCTCCTCGGGTCAACGCCACATTGTCGGTGGGCTTCGTCTGTTTTCGCTCTAACCCAGTGCGTTTTACGACGACGATTAGAGATCATCGGTCATGACCCATGATCTGGTCCAGATCAGTCACAAAGCTTGTTTTTGCTTTGGGCCATTTTTGGAGAATTCGATAATCTTGATGGACTGTTTTGCAATTATTTTGGGCCATTTTGTAATTTTGACAAAATTTTGGATCAATTTATAATTACCAAAACTTATTGGTCCAGTTTGCAATTTTCAAAGAGTTTTGGGTTGATTTATAATTAATAAAAATTTTAAGGGGTCTTTCCGTAATTTTATAAAATCAGGGAGGAGGAATTATTATCATTCCAAATGAGATATAAAATGACATTACACATAATGTCTATAAAATTTCTAAAAAGAAAAATATATGTCTTGCCGAGAGTGCAACGACTCATATAATTCTGCGGAGTCAGAAATATTTTACGAATTCAACTTTGCTGAGAGCAAATGTTATTAACTTATTAGGTCCAACGGATTTGATAGAAAGCTCCGGAAGAGCCATGATATTGTTATCAAATAATACTAAATTATGTATTAGGTCCAACGGATCTGATAGAAAGCTCTGGAAGAGCCATGATATTGTTATCAAACAATACTAAATTATGTATCAAGTCCAACGGATCTGATAGAAAGCTCTAGAAGAGCCATGATATTGTTATCAAACAATACTAAATTATGTATTAAGTCCAACGGATCTGATAAAAAGCTCTGGAAGAGCCACGATATTATTATCAAACAATACTCAATTATGTATCAATAATACTTGATATTATTCAAAAAAACAACATAAAATAATATGCTTAGTTCAAGGACATTTAAAGTTAATACCATATCAGATCCAGCGGATCTGATTAAATGCTCTAGAAGGGTCACAATCTTATTACCAGATGGTATTAAATTGTGTATAACTTTATTAATGTCATATTAAAAATATGAATAAAAATGAGTGTTTAATATCTGTGCATGATTCAGGCCAGAAACTCATTATAGAAAAACTGTGTAATTTATCATCTGGATTATATCACTGATCAAAAGAGGTTGTATGTGGATATATTCATCCACCAAATAAACTATATTATTCTAAAAGTTGGTTTTCGAGTCCCCATCATTCAGGGGGTATATGTGGATATATTCATCCACCAAATAAACCATCTCATTTTAAAATTGGTTTTGAATCCCTATCATTCAAAGGGATATGTGGACATATTCATCCGCCAAATGTATCCTTCCATTATTTTATGGTATTGATTGATGCATCTACATAATGGTCACATGTTTATGTATTATCAAACGTCTCCAGTTGAGATCGACGTTAAATATCCAGTTTTCACATATACTTATAACCAAAATGGATTAGCGGAATCACTTATCAAATGTTTCCAGGTAATTACGTGAACTTTATTATTTCAATACAATTACTGATTTCTATATGGAACATTTTATATTACATGTTGATGTATTCATCTATGACTCACTACCTATCATCGGTATTTACCATTACAACTTGTAATTGGTCATTGAATTGCTCACATTTTAAAGATATTTGATTGTGTAATATATCGCCTTATTTCATCTCTGGCATGATCTAAGATAAGAATTATATATCATTATGAGATTAATTTTGATTTTGATTAATCTCTATTAAATTATTTAAACTTCTGAGAGTTTATATTTTTACGCACAATCTATATATCATTATATTGATTAATTTCCAAATGGAAAGTTTCTCTAGAAAGAGTAAATGAAAAGTTACTCTTATATAAAATAGAGATATCAGTTCGGTTCTCTATATATAAATGTGTCTCATTTCAATCTTTGTATCACTCAAATACAAAAGATAATTGATCATCAGATAATTATCATTTTGTTACTTGATATATTAAAGGTAACAAGATTTTATAAGTTGTCATCTCATAAACTCCGGTCGGGTGATTGTTCTTAAAGAATGATCATAGTAAATGACAACAAATAAATCATCTGATGCATATTATAAGCTTATGAACCTTTTTGCAAGGTATTGTTATCAGGATCCTAATGTAAACAAAACTCGAGTTATAAATAAATCCACTTTCTCTAAATCAACTCTGAAAGAGACTGATATATTAATGAGACACAAGTCTATGAAATGACTAAATCCATTGAGAATGGAAGAAATCTCAACAGAGATACAAGTATATTGAAATTGAGAAAATTTCTATACTAGCCTATAAAATGACTAAATCCATTGTAATGGAAGAAATCTCAACAGAGATTCAAGTATATTGAAATTAAGAAAATTTCTATAAATCATATGAGAGAAATGTGGAATCATAAAGAAACAATCATTAATGATGTATTTTTATACATAGTAGCGCTACTGAAATTATAAATGATAATTATGATATTCATAATATCAATAATTGTATACAAAAGGCATGATTGGCCTTAGTGAAAAGAAGCAATTCAAGAAGAATTGACTTCATATGCCAAACATAAAGTATATAGACCAATAGTACTCCAGACACCTGGAGATGTCAAATTAGTTGGATATTAATGGGTCTTTATACGGAAACGTAATGAGAAAAATGAGCTCGTGAGATATGGGGCACGACTCGTAATACAAGGTTTCTTACAGAAACTTGGTATTCACTATTGATGAATACGATTACGTTCCGAATTTTTGATAAAATTGGCTGTCTTTGAAAGGCTTGAAATGCGTCTTCAGACGCAATAATAATTTATCTATATGATTCATTCAAAGCAGATATTTATAATCCCGGAAGGATTTAAAATGCTAGAAGCATATAAATCGAGATCTCGTAATCTGTATTTGATGAACATACAAAAATCCTTATATGGATTAAAAATAATTTGGATGGATGTGGTATAACCGTCTCAGTGAATATCTGATAAAATAAGGGTATAATAATTATATTATATACCCAAGTGTCTTCGCAAAGAAATCAGAATCAGAATTTATTATATTCACAACTTATGTTGATGATATGAATTTAATTGGAGCTCTTAGAGAGCCCTTGAAAACTCTTGAATTTTTGGTAAATGAGTTTAAAAATGAAAGACATGGGAAAGGAAATATTGTCTCAATCTGAAGGTCGAGCATGGATCAAATGAAATGTTTGTCCATCAATCAGAATATGTTGAAAAGATTCTGAAAAGATTCTGAAAAGATTCTTTATGGATATTACTCCATAAAGGAAGTCTTTGCTTATACTCCCTCCCATCATTTATGATGTTATTTCATTTCATGAAATAAACATTTGTATACCCCAGTTTAGCAATCTAGAAGATTGTTTTAAGAAAACTTTTATCGGGGGGGCGTCCCATCAGGGGGAGCATATCAAATGAATTATATTAACCATATTGGGGAATATGTGCATTGTACTCTTTTCCCTTTCAATCAGGTTTTTCGTCCTATTGGGTTTTCCTGATAAGGTTTTTAATGAGGCAATTCTCTAAGCACCCCCAAAATCGTTTGATCCACAAAATCATCATAAATATTACATTGATTCAATATACATCGTATATATGTTATTTTTTGATCAAAAATATCATTGTAAATATTACTTTGATCTTGCTAATCATCGTATATATATTACTTTGATCCAAAAGATCATCATAAATATTACTTTGATCCGACAGATCAATGGATATCTTTGTTTAGGTTTTTATCCCACTAGGTTTTTCCTAGCAAAGTATAAATGTGAGAAATGTTTTGAAGAAAACATTAACTATTGTTATATGTACACTATACTCTTTTTTCCCTTCGATCAGGTTTTATCCCACTGGGTTTTCCTGACAAGGTTTTTAACGAGACAATCAGGGGCAGCAAAGTTCAGAACGGACATATGTACACTATACTTTTTTTTTCCCTTCGATCAGGTTTTATCCCATTGAGTTTTCCTGACAAGGTTTTAACGAGATAGTTTTGAGAACATCAAGTATCACAAGATACAGGAGATCATTGTATATCTTTTACTTAGGTTTTATCCCATTGGGTTTTTCCCTAGAAAATTAATACATGTGGTATAAATCCAAGAGGGAGTGTTATAATATATGTGGTTTTTACCACATGTGTTATATACACAAATATCACACAAATATCTCCACATAATATCTCCTTAATATCTCTCTAAATATCTCCCACAATATCTCATATAATATCTCCCAAAATATCACACAAATATCTCAAAAAAAGATCTTCACCTTGCCTCACCGTCTCTCTCTCTTGTCACCTGATACCACCCACTTGTGGAGCCTCCCTGGCCTATATATATGTTTGTCTCTCTTGTAAATAGTGGTTAGAAAAAATTATCCAATATTAATACATGTAATACACTGCTCTCTCTCGCCTCTCTTGTTTACATTTTTCTCTCATATCTCTCTCTCAATTATTAATTAATTGTTCTTCATCTATCAATTCTTCTTTTGTTTTAGGACTAATTGCACAAACGTCCCCTGAGTTTAGGCATAATTGCATGTATATGGAATTTTTACCCATAATTGCACAAACATCCCCTGTAATTAGTTAACTTCGTTAAATCTAACCATTGTCCACAATTTTAACCAAAAAATGACTCAAGTGCCCTTAGTTACCTATTTTATTATTAATTATATACTTTATTATTTTTTGACAATTTATATATATACTTAAAATAATAATTATATACAATACTTAATTTATTTATTTAACAATTTTTATAATCCATTTTTTAATCCATTTTTTACATTTTTATAATCCATTTTTTTAAATAAATAAATTAAGTATTATATATAATTATTATTTTTAAGTATATATATAATTATTTTTTTAAATATATATATATAATTATTTTTTTAAGTATATATATAAATTGTCAAAAAAAAAGTATATATATAATTAATTATAAAATAGGTAACTAGGGGCACTTTAGTCATTTTTTGGTTAAAATTGTGGTCAATGGTTAGATTTAACGAAGTCAACTAATTACAGGGGATGTTTGTGCAATTATGGGTAAAAATTCCATATACATGCAATTATGCCTAAACTCAGGGGATGTTTGTGCAATTAGTCCTTTATTTTACAACACTTTTTCAATTCTCATATAATTAAATCAAATTAAACACAAAGACCCAAATCATAAGTGGGTGAAGTCAATGTATCTTTGGATCCTTTCTTGAAATTTCCTGACTTTATGAGCATGCCTTAATTTTATCTTTTCGTCGTCACCCAAAAAAACAAAAAAACAAAAAAACACTATTGTTTCTCTCTTAGAGTATGTTTGGTATAGTTTTTTTTTAACTTACCCTGAATATATGCATAATAAAACTAAAACCAAAAAAATATCATAATAACACAAACATACCCTCATACAGTTGATTTTCAGTTGACCGCCATTAATTGGTAACGGAAGAGAGAAAAGTACAATTTTACCCTTCAATAAATAATTATTAACTATTTAAAGTATATTAATTAATTAAACTTAGAAAAAAAAAATTTGACAAAAAATAATAAACAAAAGAAAAGCAAATCAGGTGAACAGTTGATTGCAGTCAAGTAACAATTTAAAATATGTTGAATCATTCTTCATCGATTTGTGTGCTAAAATCATGGATGATTTTGTTGAGCTCTATTGCTCTCTAACTCCAAAGCTTCTATGTCGAATTTGTATCCCCAATAGCCAAACCAAGAACACCCGTATGCGACACCGTGTAGTAATCGAAGATCTAGTTTCAAAAAAAAAAAAAAAGCAATCGAAGATCCAGGAATCTCTTCGACAACGCATCTTGCACCGGTAGTTTTCTAAAAAAAAAGGCAATAATATAGATCAAGAAATAAAAACTTTGATTTCAAATTGTAATAGCAAATTTGTCTGAATTCTTACCGGATACAAAGACATGAGCAGAGGGACAATATAGAGATTCCTGAGCTTTAAATTGGAGTTGGAGTTGGACAATTTAGAGATTCTCTGCAGAGATAGTTGGAGTTTTCTTTGGTTCCATTGATGGTGAGAAGTTGAGCAAAGCCATTCGAGTGAATGGCACCAAGCTAGAGATGGGTGTTGAACTCGATTAAATCCATCTTTAGAGGTTTGTTCCATTTATCATCTTCTGGTATAATCAACTGGTACCTTCATTTCGATACAAAATGGTGAGACCCCAACCTTCAAAAATCACAACCCAAAATCCTTATCATGCAATCTCTACCTACCAGAAAATAGAAACTCAACCGGATGATCTCCATCTCCTAGAATAGAATCTCCATGGGGGAGATCGATTTGATATCTTCCATAAGGAGATCTGGTCCGGATCTCGTTCCAAAATTTTGGAGATCTGGTGATCCAAGTCTTTATTTTATTTTAATTAGTTTTTTTGCTTTAAATTATTTTAAAATTTAAAGGTTGAGATGTCAATATGTGATTGGACAAACTATTTTTCTTTTCCATTTATTAATAACATCCTAAGAGAGAAAGATAGTCTAAACCCTCAACCGTTATTGACTAACAGTGGTCAACTATTGGTAAACGGTCAGAGGGTATGTTTGTGTTATTATGATGTTCTTTCCGGTTTTAGTGTTATTATACATATAGTTAGGGTAAGTTAGTGTAATTTGCCCAAAAAATAAAAATGTATTGACAATGTATTTATAAATTATAACGAAAGAGTTGTATGGTGGAATGTCTAAAATTTATAAAGGATAGTTGAGACGATTCATATATTTAAAAAAAACTCAAAAAGAGCTTTTTGGAAAAGCCCAAATTTTTTGCTTCTCCGACTCCGAGTAGACATAAAATGACTTTTATAGAGGGCAATTGAGACAATTCATATATTAAAAAAGTTGTTTTGAATTTTAACAAATAACTAAAAAAAACTACAAAATAGCTTATAGCATTAAAAAAATGTTTCTAATCTTTACAAAAACAATACCAAACATACACCTAAACTCACTGTGACTTCACTTGTTTGGTGGCCGGTGTGCAATAAAATGATCATTAATGACAATAAGGGCGCGTTTGTTAACGTTTTCAGAAACTGTTTTTTGTTTTCTGAGTCACAAAAACAGGAAAAACCCGTTTGGTAGGATGATTTCAAAAAACTGTTTTATAAAACATTGAGAACAGTTTTCAGTTTTAATGAACAAAAAATTGAGAAATCTGAGAACAACAATTTGTTGTTTTTAGTATTCTTGAAAACTTTTTTTTAGCAATAAAATTTACTCAAACCAAATCCATCTTTTGGATCTTCATGGATCTATATCAAAAAGATGATGATGATTTCGATAGGTTTGATGATGAAAATTAAATTTATTTATTATTTAATTTTAAATTTTTTTAGTTTTAATGTTTACTTATTTTAATATCACTTTTTCATTATTTATAATATTAATCTTTTAAAAATGATTTTAAAAATATTATACTAAACACGTTTTTTATGTTTTGATTCTCCGAATATCGTTTTCAACCATTGCTACCAAACGCGTTTTCGAATTCAAAAAATCCAAAAATCAGTTTTTCAAAAACTTCAGATTACAAGAAAACAAAAACTGAAAAACGAAAACGTTACCAAACGGCCCCTAAATGTTTCAAGGAAACAACAAAAAATGATGATGATGACGTTAGATGAACACCCGATGAAAACCCTGAACAATGCTATTCTTTTTTTTTTTAGAATTTTTTCTCAGCCGTCAAGAAAGGATCCGGAAATATCAATAAAATATGGGATCCCTATGTGATAATTCCTCTCTCCGTATATTAATTATTTAATTTTTAATTTTTTTTTTTTTTAAAAGAAATGGCATATTAAGTAATGTGTGAGGTGGGTTTCAAGATTTCATCTTTTACAAAATTTTAAGAGTGACGGTATTTGCACCCCTTAAAAACCGTATATACACCCCAAATTAATATATTTTTAAAAATCCAATAACACCCTTGAATAAAATTACTAAAATAACTAAATTAGTTGTTAAGTAAAGGAACCAAAATACTTCAAAAACAAAAAAAAAAGTACACCCACCAATTATTATTAATCAATGTTCTATTTTAATTGTTTATAAAAAAAAAAATTGTGAATCAAAATCATGCACCCACAGTAGTTGTATATTCTTAAGCAGTGAAACTTTAGTTTTCTAGAAAACCCAGTACTTGAAATTCTACTCCCCGTTGATAAGAATATCGGTGATTTGGAATGGTTGTTTCATACTTTCATGTTTGAGGTTGTGAAATTCACTCAATTTTATTTTTAATATATAATCTACTCAATCTTTTTGTTCTAATTAGTTTATGCTTCCTTTTTTTTTTTTTTAATTGCCGGCAACAGTTGTCTCTTTCCATTAAAAACCTCTCAAGTTATCTTCTTCTTCTCTTAATTTTTAACTGCCTCCGTAAAAATGACTTTTCTTGTGAGGAGAAGAAAATGGTTCTGCTAAAGTTTTTTATTATTATTATTAGTATTATTATTATTTTTTGGTGGTTATTTTCATTTCCGAGTTCAAAGAAATTGCCATGTCAATTCTTAAAATATTTGGAACCCATTTATTCTTTTGTTTATAATTTTAGTTTCATAATTTTTTTTTCCAGTAATTTACTAATCTCACAAAGACAAAATGTACAAGCACCAATTATTTTTGGCATTAATTAAAAAAAGGGTAGTTTTGGCATTAAGTGAGGTTTATATACAAACTAAAGATTTTTTTAATTTTTTTATGGGTGTACTTACGAAAGGGGTGTACTTACAGTTTTTAAGGGGTGCCAATATCGCCACTCAATTTTAATGGAGCGGATACACAAAGGGGATGCACATACAATTTTTACTGGGGTACGGATATTGACACCCATAAAACTTATTAGTACACCCATTTTTATAAGTACACCCATGCCTAAAATTTAAAAATTAAATCTTACTATAAACACCCATCATAATACCAACAGTACCCTCATAAAATAAATAATTCATTTAATACATTTTAATATGTATTAAAATTTATAAACACTTTTAAATTATTACCACACCCAATTTATATATATAAAAAAAAACATATCATTTTAGGAATCAAATCCTTTTTTTAATGATGGTCCAATTTACTTTTGAAAATATCTTGAATGTATGAGCCTTATAAAAGGGAATAAGTATATGGGGTTAAAAGATTTTCAATTTGGAATTCTCTTTTTTATACAATTATCTTTAAAAAAAAAAATCTTATTGACTATCTTAAAAAATAAAAATATAAAAAAAATAAAAATAAATAAATAACTTGTTGATATTTATAGCTATGGTTAAAAAAAAAATGTTGTTTTTTGATAGAGTTTATAACTATACATAAAAGAAAAACAAAAATAATATGATAATCATGTGATGATGAGAAAATTTGATAATTAGGGTTTATCATAAGTTTTTTTTTTTTTTTTTTTTTTTTTTTTTTTGAAAGGTAAGTTTTTTTTTTAATAAAAAAATATAGTTGAAGATATGAGTGTAATTAATGAGTGTATATAGTATTTGATTTATTTTTAATTAAAGTAACTTGTCCTTATTGGTAAATTTTTATTGGGATATTTTTGTAATTAAATTTTTAAATAAAATATGGGTGTATTAATAAGTTTTATGGGTGTCAATATCGGTTCCTTTTTTTTTTTTTTTTTTGAAACTATATCGGTTCCCTTTTTACTGTGATGTAATTGTAAATACCGTAATTCATAAAAATAAAAATAAAAATTAAGAAAAAGGGCTCAAAATACCCATTAATGACCCAATAAGCAGGTAAGGCCCACTTCTACCCTCTAAAAAAAGCCCAACAACAAGTCTAGTCAAAATTCACATACTCTCTCAAGTCCCAACAACACCAACCATGACAAGTTTGGCGGCGGCGGTGGCGGTGGCGCACCACCACCGAAAACTGCCTTCTTCTTCTCTCTCCGACCGCCCGATTGAAAAGCTTTTGGTGTTCCATACTTCCAATCGGTTCACATTTTCGCTACTGCGCTACATGAGCTTTCCAGATCAGTTATAGATGTTCACGTTCCATCAATCATTCAATCAACCTTCGGCATATTCTTATTGGGTATTTGGTTGTGGCATTGGTGGAAACCTTCACAAAACATCCAAAAGATCATGAGGATCGATCACCTGGTCAGTTCTCTGTATTCAAGTAATATTATAGACACTGCTATGCTTCAAATGCTACTTTTTTTTTTTTTTTTCTTGATTGCTGATGATGTCCCTGCACATGTATCAATTCAAGTCCCCAAATGCCCTAAAATCGTAGTATAGAGCCATAAATTTATCCTGACATGACATTCTTTGATGGTTCTAATAACTCATAGTGTTGGAATGGATTGGCATATATATATATATATATATATATATATATATATATATGTATATATGTGTGTGTGTGTGTGCTTTTTCATGTCATGGCATTTTTGCATCAGTTTTCAATCTATTGGAAGCTTTATTTGATGGCTTTACTTCTTCATGTATATTTAAGATCCTATTCTAATGTTATTTTGTTTTCTAGCTTTTGCAGCCATAATTCCTTTGAACGTAGGAAAGAGGTCTCTCTATACTTGTTTTTAGAGTATGGTGTGACTCAAAGCATCACAAATTTAAAATAAAAGCAACAAAGTCATAATCGACTTAATTTGCAGTCCATATAGGGTTTTCGATTGTTACAGTTCAAGATTTTAAATTATGTTTTCAATGCTCCTATATCTGAAAACACATTTCATATTAGATTAGATACAAATTTAATTAAAATTTACTATGTTACTATTGAAACCAAATTGCTCCATAAAATTTGGCGATCAGATTATCACATCAGAAGTATTAAAACTATAGTTTGACGTTGTCTGTTTTTAAATCAATTCATTTAAAAATATTCAAAGGCAAAAGCAGTACAAGTTTACAACATCAACATATATAGAATGAATTCAAAAACCTTTGATTCAAAAGCCAATGTCATGTACGAGTCCACATGTGCAGATACCTTTGCCTTTCTAAGACCTAGCTCTATATATACACACATTGCCTTTCTAATCATATCCGTACTGATTGTAGAGCTGCGCTGCATTGCCATGGCTATGCTGCAATATAAAATCTCTAAGCTTCTCACCAATTCTGATATTACTACAAAACTTGTGCTTCCAACCCAGATTTTGGTGCATATCCCGTTTATGAACAGAAAACATATTTTTTTGGATTTGCAGGTCATGGAATCGAAGGAACAAGTGTGGACGAATAATATTATATGTATTATGCTTGGATCATGTACGTTTGTACTTTCTGCTCTAGCTTCTTAATTAATTAACTGTGTCTTGTTGTGTTTGATCTTGCTTTTCCGTTTTTAATGTGTAGTATGTTATGATTGTTGTCTGTTTGCTCCACCTCACAAAACAAACAAACAAAAGCTGTATTTCAAGCTAACACACTGCAGAAAATTGCATGTCGTACACATAACTCTATTTAACTAAACTAACAAAACAAGTTCTAAATATACCTTCAATATCGAAAATTAGTAGTATCTTCAATCTTGTCAACCTTTTCTTTTGTTTTTGGTTGTTTTACTATGGTGTTTTGTTTTTGGAAATGTGTGAGACATGCATGTTATATTCAAATCATCTCTTCATATATTCAAACCATTAAGTAATTATCAATTATGGTGGATCTAAATCCACATATTACTTAGTATGATAAATAAACAAGTTGAAGTGGCAGTTGCCATCTTTCTCTGTGATTGGTGTAGATGACTTTTGTGAGTGTGTTTTGAGTTCACAGAGAGAAAATAGATAAGAAGAGGAGAGTGTCTTGTTTACGAAGAAAAATACAGCTTCTTTTTATACGAGTTACAGATCTCAACTCAATTTATTAGGCTTTTATTGGAGACAGAGAATATCGAGTAAAAGCCCAATACGTGAGTTGAGGCCCATAACTTACTAACTGAACTGGGATGGCTTGGGCCTGACACTGCCTAAATGGTCAGAGGCAGCAATTATAGGTGACGTGCCCAGGCATGTCACCAAATTGTATCTGACGTAACTGGGAACATCACCAAGAAATATCCAAATTAAAAAAACAGGCCCAAAATACCCAATACTCACACCTGTTTGTCTATCCATCATCATCTTCAAAAACTTGTTCACTCTCTATTCTGCCTTTCACTTCAATGGCAGCAAGCAATCTCCCAACGTCAAAGGAATTGAAACAGAAGCTGGTTTCAATTGACAACCGAAACCACTGAACCTTGGTTTTTTAAAAATAAAAATCTAATGTTAATTATGTTATCAATGCTTTGAATTTGATTATGTTGTTGAAGACCCTGTACATTTGTGTAATTATTAGTGTATCTAAACATGATGGTGTGTTTATGTCTTTCCATTTTGTATGTTTCTGGTTCAACTACAATGGATGATGTGCATGATGGTTTTTGGGGCTAGATTTTTAACAAGGTAGCTGACTAGCTGTAACCTTGAATAATTTGACAACTATTTTTTTGATAACAACTAATTGTTTTATGTGTTTGTTCACTTTCCTGGTGGTGTACATGATGATGTGTTGGGTTTTTGGGACTTCAAAAAATGGCAGAAATCAAAGACAAAACAACTCACCAATACCTGCCAATCATAGTCCATTCCGGTAACATTTTAGACCAACAAAATAACTAGAAACCAAAGTGTGTTACTGCCCTGGATATCTTTACAGTTGCTGTATCAGTATTTACTTCCTTATTTCTCACTTCCATCGACTCATTTGATGCGCACCCTTTTGCTTTCAGAAACCATTAATTTTAATTCAACTCTTTATAAATTATTCCTTTGATTAATCAACTTTTATTTAACTATGGTGGTGTAGCTGTAGTTGTTGAATGATGTCGATGATGTGGGAGGAGAGTGGCCTGTGGGCTGTGATTAGTCATGGTCCATGAAATGGCTGCAATTTGGTTGATTTTATGGTACCCAATTTTTCTCTTCATTGTTGGCATCTCCATTGCACTCTCTCCCATGGTCATTTCTTTATCATATTTTCATTCTAATTGTTTTGTGAAAACACTACTAGAAAATGCATGCTTACCATCTTGTTTTATCTTCTCCTATGTAGAGAATATGAAGCCGGTTTGAAGCTGTCAAGATTGTGGTTCTTAGATTGTGGTTCTTACTTCTTAGGACTTTGAAGCTCCTCTTTTGGGGTATCCTATTACAAGGTTACTTCCAAGTTCCAAACCAGATTCTGGTGCATATCCCAATTATGAATGGAAATCATTTTTTTGGATTTGCAGGTCATGTACTCAAAGGAACAAGTGTGGGCACTCTGGTACTACCCTCGGCCTAGTGGAAACCTAGCAATTCCTGCCTTCACAGTTGGATGGCTTCAATTTGTTCGAGCTAAACGTATTAAAGTTGGCAATGAACTCACCTTCTATGGGCACCAAGTTAGAGCTGTTGATAGAGAATAGTAGATGCAATACATGATTCAGGTAACCAGAACAAGTAATATCACTTATCAGGGTGACCCTATTTATCTTGATGTGGAGAACTTTCTATGATTCTCAATTTAAAACATATTATATGTGTGTGTACATGTAAGGATGCCAAAACAATACAGCCATTCTGAGTTTCGAGCTTATTGCATTTGCAGGGATGACTTAAAAAATCGGGGCAGGGGACGATAATATTACACTAATAATAGACAACTCAAAAATTTAGTCCAAATTTCAACTCAAATGATGTGGCAAGTGATTTTTTCATTAGCCATGTCATCCCATGTTGTGTGTGGTGATAACAACTCACTTACTACATCATTTGGGTTAATTATTTGAGTTGTATAGCATTACTCATAATATTATACGTAATCTGCTTGGATCACATATGTTTGTTTTTTTTGTCTTAACTTCTTAATTAATAAACTATGTTTTTTTGTGTTTGATCTTGCTTTTACCTTTTTAATGCATAGTATGTTAAATTGTTGTCTGTTTGCTCCACCCCACAAAACAAACAAACAAAAGCTGTATTTCAAGCTAACAAAATGCAGAAAATTGCATCTGAAAACAGGGGACTGCGGAATAGTTTATGCTCTGTACCCCAATCACACACACACACACACATATAAATAAATAAATATATATATATACAGTCTTTTGTTCGAATTGATATAAAATATACCAGTTCCTTGCATGCGAACCATTAGATTTAAAAGATGCTTTGATAAGTGTATACAGCCAAGTCAAAGTATTTAAATCCAATGGTCCACATGCAAGGAACTGATAATAGAAAAATTGTATATATATATATATATATTCATTCATATGCTCCCAGAACTTTCAAACCGGTTTTTATTACAACCCATTTCAGCCGGTTTGAAGCTGTCAAGAAGGTGGTTCTTAGGACTTTGAAGCTCCTCTTTTGGGGTATCCTATTACAAGGTTACTTTCATTTCTCATCTCCTCTTCATTTTACATTGGTTAGTGTGTAAATTATGCTGCCAAACTTTCATTACTCTGGTGATCAACTGGATAAAAATCTTACATTGATGTTAATTTGCATCTTCATATTATGAATTCAGGTGGATTCTCACATGATTCTGACAAGCTAACATATGGGGTTGGTGTGAAAAATGATAAGTGGGGGTGGTATTCTCCAGGTGATTTCATCTGAACTTCTATGTTAATTAGTTTCAGTTGCTTTTGCTCAAGAGAATAACTTTTGCATAATTTGATTGTGGCATTGGTGGAAATCTTTACAAAACATGCAAAAAATGAGGATTAATCAACCTGTCAGTTCTCTGTATTCAAGTTATATAATAAGCTCTGGCAGGCTTTTAATTCTATTGTTTTTCTTGATTTCTTTTGATGCCTTGCATATCTATGTAACAAACTTTGACTACATCTTTCTTTTCTAATTTGCAGGTTGGTGCATGTATACTCAGTTCTCCTTGTCTACTTGGCCCTACTTTATGGGACAAGGTTAGTGCTGATTATGACAAGTTTTTCACTGTAAGTCCCCAGTTGCTCTTAATTGGTATTATAGAACCATAAATTTATCCTGACATGACATTGTTTGATGGTCCTAATCCAGAGGACAGTACTTAGTGCTGGTGTTTCAGATTTCCACAGATTAAAATGTCAGCTTATCTATTGAATTTATATTATTTTGATTAACTTTCAGTAACATGTGTGAGCTGAAAACTGGATCCTCGCTGTAATGCAATGGGATATATTGACAGAAGTTTTAGGAAACAATCGCATGTCGTTCAGCCTTGAGGAGATCTAAAGTGAGTACTTGCTTGGCCATACATAAGATCTATTTAATATTGAGGTTACTAGATATAGTCAATAGCTATTACAAGTGTTTTATATTCTCCGTAGTGCTGATAGCTTGCACTCAAGGTTCACCATATGAGGGGCCTTTGTGGAATGATGCTCCATCTTGGTGTCATGCATGATGCACCTTTCGAACCTAAAGGAATCTTGAGATTTTTCTTACATCATTTCAAATTATGCACTTTAATGAACAGATGGTTTTAACCATTGGCCAGTGGAGAATGGGTAGTAGATAAGCCAAATACAATCTTAAAGCTTCCTCTTTGAGGGAACACTATAATTTACCAAAAGCTTCTTGAAAAGGAAGCCTTCCACGTTAAGAGTCATGGACTCTCCCACTCAACCATTGTATCAAAACTTTTCTTTCATTTATAGACATTCATGAAGTATGCTGTAAAATTTTGAGAAAAAGTGTTTTACTAAATAAGGGCTATATTTTAAATTGCAGCCGTATCTATCATTCTCTCTACAATTATAGTTGTGCATTTCAGACACGCACTTATACATTTGAAGGTTGGTTCAAATGTTCCAGTGAAATGGTGTATCCCAATGGAATTACACAAACGCTTAGAGAGAGAGAACATATATTAGATTTGTAGCATGTACATAGAGAACTTATATTTGATTTACATTTGGGGGCCGTTTGGAAGCTAGGATATTATAGGATTCGGCTTAATTTTAGTCCGATTCGAGAACATATATTAGATTTGTAGCATGCATAGAGAGAGCTTATATTAGATTTACATTTGGGTCCCGTTTGGCAGCTAGGATATGATAGGATTCGTCTTAATTTTAGTCCGATTCGAGAACATATATTAGATTTGTAGCATGCACAGAGAGAACTTATATTAGATTTACATTTGGGGCCTGTTTGATTTGTTTTTATTTGCCGAAAAGAAAAAACAATCTTGGTGATGATTTTTTGGGAATCAATGTATTGAATATCGATTTGATCAGATTTGTAAATTGGTTTAATGTTGTTATGACTTATAATTATTGAGATGTATGCATTTCAATTTGTTGTGTTTTCTTACATCCAGATCTGCAGCTGCAATGGATGTGTCAGATATTATCTTGAACAGTGCAATTCGCTCTCCTTGTTATGGAAACCAATTGCAAATATGTCCGGACCAGGTGCAGACATATTTATGTGGATTTGTGTAGAAACAGCTTTCCATGTCATCATTAACTAATTCGATTTGTCAGTACTTGGATTGATTTGTACTATAATTATGTAACATTAATTATTTTGTAATTTTAGTTTTGAAAGTATTTCACATGTAGAAAAGTTTAATTTCGCCTTGATAGACCCAAAGTATAGACCTATTGTCATGTGGTCACTATAGCAATAAAGTAGAGTACATATCATGATATATAAGAAATTAATTAATCATATCCTTGAAAATAATATCGCACAATACAGTTATATGAATATAATTGTATTGTGAGATATTAATCATATCATTTTGTTGATTATTGACAAATGGTTCCAAAAATCTAATACATGTAGACCCCCCTCCTTTTTCTATCTTCCAATCCCATTTTTTTTTTTCCCAGTTTGTTTATGTTCACACACAGTCATATTAATCAACCGGTGGTCAATTCTTGCTTTCTTGGGGTTACATCAAGTTGATTTATAAGTTGTCTTATTTTGTTCTTGTTGTTAGGTAAAAACAGTGTTGAGTGCAGACCAAATTATAATCATAGCTTTCATGAATCCAAGTCCACAGCCATGAATAATATTGTAGCGCGTCTTTGTTATTACTAGAACATGGAAATGTCTTCATAAATAAAAAAGAAATAAAAGAATAAAAGAAAATCATTATTAAGAAACAAACATTGTTTTTCTTTATATAAATTTAAGTATAAAGAAAACAGAGGAGAACTACGAACAGCAAATATACATTCACACGGTGTAACAGCTGAAATATTATTCAAATTATAGTGTTTCAATATTCGACAAACATGAAAATGATCGAAACTGTTATTAATACAAATAGACATTCAAGTAGTGATGAGACAACATGCACAACTGTGATTCATGATCAGAAACAAAAACAGAGGCGAGCTACGAACAGCAAAGATCAGCCCACTAAACAAATACACAGACCTCGACCTCCAGTAAACCATGGCTACAACAGACCCCAAAATAAAACAGCACCTTCCCAAAAACAGTAACAAAACATACTAGCTAGTAGTGCATGCAGACTCTGCCTTAAGCTGCAGTAAGCATTGGGGTACCAAATTAGACGGGTTCTGCTAACTCTATTCCGATTCTGAATCTCACCTCGTTATTTTCGAGAGTCTCCCGATAAAACGTGATCTTATCACCTTTATGAAGACCTCTCTCTCCAACAAATTGCCGCCATTCGTTACCGCTGATAACTGGCTTCAAGTATTTGCCCTCACTCCGGGTGGAGAGACGAAAATTCCATGGATGCTCATTGTCATCTATGACTGCAATATGCTTCTCCTGTCCTTGGGATAATGGTGCGATCTGGTCCAATTTCTCTGAGGGAATTGCTAGCCTTTGATTGACATCTGTGTCGGACAGTTTTTTTGAAAAGATAGTCTCCATCTTTTTAATCTGATGCTGAAAGAAGAGCAAAGTATGTCTGATAATCTGATATTGATAGAGCAGATTGTAGTGTGAAGTGTGTATTTATAGGCTTATAGCCAGCTTGATGGTGTATAGAGCAGCTTTAGTGTGGGTCCAGCTTGATGGAATTTGATAATAAATTGACATTTTATTTTTAATTTTTTAAATTCAAATTTCACATTTTTAGTAAATTGATTAATTTCCTAAATTCTATTAAAAGTTTACATTATAATAGTCAAAGTATATACAAACTCCAGCAGTAAAAAACCGGTAGCCTAGAAATGATAAGTATGTGCACATTGACGATGCGGATTTTTTAGTTTCATTGAAAGTAAAAATAAAATAATACGTATAAATTTTAAAACATAAATCCGATAACGATTGCTCTAAATTTTATAATGATCGCACATCGTGCGGGGTTGCAAACTAGTATATAATAAAAACGTTGGGGATAATGAGCAATTATCTTTAAAATAATAATAACAACATTATCCTCAACATTTTTTTTATTATATATTATATAATATATCTCTTAAAATGGTAATGAATATCTGGAAAAAAAAAATAACAACATTATCTTTATTATTTTTATTAACATTTAAATTTTTTTATTATATAATATTTATTTAATTATTTATTTTAGGTTATAAAATAATACAAATAGGGGTATTAAAGTCACTTTACCCTAAAAGTTTGATCAAAGTTAATTTTAACAAAGTCAACCAATGCTAGGGGAGGTTTGTGTAATTTTAAGTAAAAGATTCATTTAGCTACAATTAAGCTTAAACTCAAGTGAGGCTTGTGCAATTACTCCTTTTAAATATATGCAATAAAAAATTATAATAAATTTCATGCATACCTCAGCATAAATTCTATGTAAGGATTATGGTGAAGAAAGAACATAAATTCTTAGGTAAAGATTGTGGTGAAAAATGAAGGATAATACTTAGGTACTGATCGGTCAAATACTGACCCACCAATGCAGTGTTGATACGTGACATTTTTTCTTTCACTTTTTATATTTATTTCTTTGTATTCTTCCAAAATAGATCAGCCAACACTCTATTGATGGGTCAGTATCTTGGGTATTGACCCCAAACATTATCCTTTAGGGTAAAAATGTTTTTAGTCCCTCTAATTTACCCTATTGTATATATTGGTCCCCCTAGTTTAAGGATTGGCCATGCAGGTCCCCATAGTTTAAGTTAATGGTTGATTAGGCTCCTACTGTCCAATTTTGTTAGGGTTTTTACCAATTCTGTCAATGGGACGAGGGCAAAATGGTCAAACAACGTTTAGCGTTTCTAAAAGGTTCCTAATGAAGGGCAACATGGTAATTTTATATTTAATTAAATAAAAATGAAAAAAACTAATAAAACTAATTAAATTAGAAATTAAAAAATATATAAAACTAATTAAAAATAATAAAAAATAAATATTAAACTAATTAAATTTAAAATTAATATATATATATATATATATATATCTTCTCTTCTCTCTTCTATCTCCCCAAACCCTAATATCTTCTCTTCCCTCACCCCAAATCCCGATCAATATACACCACCAATTGATCCAGATCCAGAACCAAAAACTAATACAAAATTAAAATTAAACTTAAAAGAACAAAAAAAAAAAAAAAAAAACATCAGTCAACAGAGAATTGGATCTCTGTCATTCTCTCTCATCGTCCATTAAAAAATAAAAAATAAAAAAAACACAATACAGATTTACAAATCTCTTCACACCTCTCATCTCTCTCGTATCTCTCCTTTTCTCTTCGTCAGCGATCTCCTCAGCAGCGCCGATCCCTCACCAGCGATCTCACAGACTCTTCTCTTTCTCAACCCAGAAATCTTCTCTATCTCTCTCAACTGGTTAAAGGTTCGATTCGATTAGCTGTGCGTGTGGGTATTATGGGTTTGATTTCTGGTGGGGTGGTGGTTGTTTGATGGGGTTCAGGAGGAGGAGGAGGTTGAAATAGGAGGAGGAAGCAGATCGGCGGAGGAAGCCAGTGCTTATGACAGTGAGAGATCATAGGCGGGGAGGGTGCTGAAATTCATTGTGGCAATTTTTATTTTTATTTTTGTGATCGGTGGTGGTAAGGGTTGATTGGTAGATGAGGTATATATCTTTATTAGTTTTGTTTTGACATTTTTTATTTAAGTTTTTTTTTACTTTGTATCCAATTTTTAAATTTATTATTATTATTATTTTGATTTGGTGGACCGTCCATCTCATGTGATGGAGAGATAGACGGTGGAGATCCATTCTAGATCCCCTCCAAATCCAAATTTTAAATTATTATTATTATTTTTTTTGGATTTGTGATCTCCATCGTCCATCTCATGAGATGAACATTGGAGATCCAATCTAGATAGTATTTTTTAATAATTTGAATATTTATAAGGGTGTAATAGTATTTTTGCCAAAAGTCACACTTTAAGGGGTATTAATGTCATTTTACCCTCTAGACATGTCAGATGGTCTGGTTTTAACGGAAATAATAACAGAAGGATCAAACAGGTCAATATTAAAACTAGGGGGACCAAAACGTATAGTAGGACAAACTAGAGGGACTAAAAACATTTTTACCATATCCTTTATGTGGTGAACCGACTGGTCAGTACCCCAAGATACTGACCCACCAATGAAGTGTTGGTATATGACATTATTTCTTTCACTTTTTACATTTATCTCCTTGCATTCTTTCAAAATGAGTCGTGTGCTAACACCTCATTGGTGAGGTAACCGGTCAATACCTAAGCATTGTCCCCACATAAAATGTTTCAATTAATTAATTAATTGTTTTTGAGATTTCTAAAAAAAAGAAGGAAATAAAAAATAACTACATACCTCAGATTGTGTGGATGTTATGCGTTGGCGCAACTTGCTTGATTCTCGATTAATCGCAGATTCATCATCAACTGCTGGAGGTCCTTGTAAAACCGAATCTGAAACAACTTGAACCTCTTCATTATTTGATTCTCGATTAATCGCAGGTTCATCATCAACTGCTGGAGTTTCTACTGAAATGATATGGCTGACTGATGCCGAATCTGAAACAACTTGAGCCTCTTCGTTATTTATAGAAGCGAACACAACAGAACCTGCAGCGAAGGCCAGTGGAAGAAGGCACTCGTTGTTGTTGTTGTTGCTCTTTACCCTAATCAATTGAAAGAATGTAAGAACCAATTGGATAAACGACAAGAGAATATCCCCAGCAATCAGTCGAACTTCCGATTCCGATCTGGTTACTGCTGGGACTGTACTACTGAAAAAAGATGTATAAATGGTTGTCACGAAACCAATTGCCGATAAGAGAAATGAAGCTACATGGAAACGCCTGTTGCTTCCTCCAATTCGATCCAGCATCAATGATATTATCTCCGATGAAAGTAATAGAACCGCAAGTATAAGTTTCTTGTGCCAAAACGCCTGAAATTTAAAAAGAAAAAAACCATTAAATGAAATTGGGGCGATCATGAACAATTTAATAAATCAATTTAACAACGTTACCATGAAGATAAATGAGTTGATCGAAGAACAAGATTATATTCTATAAAATCATTTCTTTGTCTCATCGTCTACATATAGAACTGGAGGTCCGGAGTCCATCGTTACTAAGAAATTTCCGCGTATGTGGAAATTGGTAAGAAAGAGTAGAGCTAAAGGTGATCCGTTCCACGTAGGTGAAATTGTGGAAATTGCTAAGAAGGTGGAATTGTGGAAATTGGTAAGAATGAGTAGGATCCATTCCGCGTATGTGAACAGGGGCCCTGCTGTGTATATGTATTGAGTTTTAGTTCATGGACCATTTTTGTTTTATTTCGGATCATAAAATGTCCAAATATTTGTTTGAGTGACGATATTTGCACCCCTCTAAAACCGTTTGAACACCCCGAATTTATATATTTTTAAAATTCCAAAATTATCCTTAACTTAAATTATCTATCTTTTAATCAAAAGATATTATAATTTTTATAACTATTTTTTTGTGAGAAAATAATCAAAATATTAAAAGATCATAGCAACAAAAAGTGGATTACAAAATAGAATTGAGTGCATGCTTTTGCAATTTGATTAAACTCTCCGTAAATGAATCAAATTTAAAAAATGGGATAAAAGCTCAACAAATTTTAAAATGTCGAGTAGTTGACTTTGTTAAATAATTAGTTATTTTCTTGCATGCTGCACTGTCTTCTTCAAATTAATTCGATTCCATAAAAACTGGAAAAAAAAAAAAAAACTTGTATCGAGCCAAGTCTAAATCATATAGGAAGATCATAGCTTCTACAGTATTTACAGGACAACAAAAGGAGATCATCAAAGCAGCCATAACCAAATCACAAATATCAAACAGTAGAGAGGAGGCTACTGCATCTTCTATTAGAACTTTAAAGGAGAAGACCGCTGGTGTGGCTCCTCCCATGTTTTTTATTTTAATGTATCCAAAAGTAAAAAAGAAGGGCATATTTGGTAATTTATGGGGTGTGTTTACAAGACATAATCTTTTAAAAATATTTAAAGGGGTGCATGTACAAAAATGGGTGTACATACGAATTTTCAAGGGTGTAAATACCGATACTCTATTTGTTTTGACTGTTAGTCCAATTGTTTAGATAAAAAAGGCACACACACACATATATATATATATATATATATTAAAAAAAGCCTAAAAATTAAAATAAAACAAAAAAATAAAATAGGATCCAACTTGGATAAACAAGGATCCAAATAGAAATGTTTATTAAAGCCCAAATTTGATTTTGGTTTTTTTATTTTTTTTTCCAGACATATCAGTATATTACCTAAATGGCTAAATGATTTAAGGTTTCTTGTTTTTCTCTCCGGCTACGAATGCCCAAATTCGATTAAGGGGGTTTATTGTTGTTTTGGAGGCATAATTTTGCTTCTTCTTTTTCACCCATTTTAAATTTTTCGGAATTGAACAAAGGAGCCCATTTTAATTTTCACGCCCTGGGCCTCCAAAAGCTCAAGACTGGCCCTGCATTCTGATTACTACTTGATGATGATCCACGATCTCAATCCAATCCCATCAAATCCAACATAGTACAAATGTTGAATATCTGTAAAACACACAAATGAGAGAAAACAGAGAACAAAGATAATAAACAAATCAAAACCAAAATGAAATCCAAACAATGGCCTCAGAATTTTTTTGTTGGAAGAGAACTCTGTTTCTTCATTGCAATTTTTTTATTATACTTTTTTGTTTGTTTGTTTACTGAGTTCTCATGTATTATATCAAAAGATTATTTTTGTTTTCGTTTTTGAATTGTATTACCTATATATGTATGTACTATATGCACGTATTTAAAAGCAGAGAATCTTTAATTCAATGGACTTATGAAGTAGGAAAAAACAATGGATTTGTGATTGTAATAAAGAAATCTAACACCGGTGACGGTGGTACCCAACCAAGAATCACCTTTGGTTGTGAGAGAAGTGGACAATACAGAGACAATAAGAAAAAAGAAAACGAAAATGAAAAGGGAAAAACATAAAATTATTGGAACAAAGAAGCCCTTTCACTTTAAAGGGTGAGAAGTTGGACATTGATGATGACTGGATTTTACACAAACATAGCTGAAAGTGTACAATTGTTTATTCAAAGGAATAGCTGCAAGTGAAAAAAGAAAATAAGATTCAAATGCACGAATAGATAATAGATTTAGAAAAAGGAATGTCTTGAATAGTTCATGTTCCCATGCTCACCATGCGTTAGATGTAGAGTAAGTCCAAAAATGAGCAGTGCGATGAGCGTGATGGACCAATGCTTCAGTCTAGCCAAATGACCCTGTAACATAATTCATCAGGGAATGAATCAGTCGAGACCTATTGGTTTTAAGCCATGCACCCATTCACCGGAAGATTTGAACTAACCTTCAAATTTATAAGCACGTCCGAAATGCACACCTATAATTGTAGAGAGAATGGCAGATATGGAGCTGCAATTTTAAATACATCCCTTATTCAGTAAAACACATTTTCTCAGAAGTACAACATACTCCATTATGCAAGGGTCATATTGACCATAGAATTTTCCTCATAGCTGATTACAGATACAGCATTTACAATCGCCACATTATAAGAAACAAAGTCATGAATTTAGAGATATGAAATAAATGTTTCAATACAATGGTTGAGAGGAGGGAGAGTTCATGCCTCTTAGCACGAAGACATCCTTTTCAAGAATGCTTTAGATGCGAGATTTTAAATGGTATTTGGCACAAGGTACTAGTATCCCTTCCCGATTAGCGAATCGTAAAGACCATGAGCTTTTATTGGCCCATCAAAGTACATATAAAGTGAAAATAATGTCTAACAAACCTTAAGATTCCTTCTGGTTTGAAAGATGCATGACACCAAGAAGGAGCATCATTCCGCAAAGGCCCCCTCATATGGTGAATCTTGAGTGCAAGCCTGCAGCACTACGGAGAATATAAACACTTGTAATAACTATTGACTATAAACTAGTAACAGCAATTGTAAAGAGATATTTTGTCCGCCCGGCACACGCCTGGGATCTCCTCCAGGCTGGATGATGATAAATGTGATTGATTCCTAAAACTTCTCTGTCAATATATCCCACTGCATTGCAGGGAGGATCCAGTTTTCCTTTCACACCACACGTTACCTAAAATTAACAAAAATAATGTAAACTGAATAGATATCTCGACATTTTAATTTGTGCAAATCTAGGTTAGAACCATCAACAATATCACATCAGGAGAAACTTATGGTTCTATCATACAAGTAATGGGAAATCGTGGGCTCACATTGAAAACCTTGCCATAATCAGCACTATCCTTGTTATGAATGGTGAATTGCCAATCGGGAACATACGTCCCATAAAGTAGGGCCAAGTAGATAATGAGTACACATGCACAAACCAACCTGGAAATCAGAATAATAAGAGTATAGACAAAGCTTGTTATATAAATATGCAGGGCATCATCAGCAATCAAGAAAACAAAACAGTTTTAGAAGCTTACCAGTGCCTATAATATAACTTGAAGACAGAGAATTGACCAGGTGATCGATCCGTGGTGTCGATTACATCTTTTGTAAAGATTTCCACCAATGCCACAACCAAATATGCAAAAGCTATTCTCTAGAAATAGTAATCAAATCAAATTACTTCCAAAATTAGCATAAACTAGCAATTATATAGAAGCTGAGACAAAAATTACCTGGAGAATACCACACCATCTTATCATTTTGACATCAACCCCATATGTGAGCTTGTCAGGGGCATGTGAGTAACCACCTTATAATTGACAAAATAAACATACAAATCAAACATCAAGACTTTTGCATGCAATAACATAAAATGAAAAGCAGAGATGGAGAAAAAGGAAAGTAACCTTGTAACAAGATGCCCCAAAAGAGGAGCCTCAAAGTCCTAAGAATCACCTTCTTGACAGCTTCAATTCGGCTTGATATTCTCTACAAATGAACAAGAAGGTCAGCAATTAAACATTTTATTTATAAATTCTAGTAGTGTTTTTAAAGAAATGATGATAAGGAAAAGACCTTGAGAGAGAGTGAAATGGAGAAGACAACAATGAAGAGAGGGCATGACAAAATCAGCTAAGTTGCAGCCATTCCATGGAGCGTGACCAATCACAGGCCAGTCACCTCCCGCATCATCAACAAGAATCATCAACTACTTAAAAGTTAAAACCCCACAAGCCGTAGTTAAAGAAAAGTGGAATTAAACAATGAAATTGAGTTGATAAATTAATTTAGAGGTTGAAGAATTGAGTTACCGCAACAGTAAGACCTTTGAAGATGTCCAGAGAAGCGACACGCTTCGGTCTCTGCTGCTTCTTTTGTTGGTCTGAAATGTTACCGGAATCGGATACGATTAAAGGGTAGTGATGATGATTCGTTTCGACTTTGATTTCAGCCAATTTTTTTCTTCCAAGTCCCGATAATGAAGAAAGAGAAAAATAATTCAACATGATAATACGATAACGAAAGTGAAATCAAGTCACTTTCAAGTGACAACATGCAATGATCTTTACTTGGGGGTAGCTAGAAAAACTTGGAAGTGAATTTGGCAGCAAGCAGTCCTCGATGAAGAAACTAAATATGTAAAACTCCCATTGTAATTTCAGTATTTCACCATTGATATTTGGGAAAGAGAACAAAGACATTAACAACTAGTCAAATTACTCAACATTACAGCTGCCACTATGTTTGGGAATCTATCCCCAGAAACCATCATGCACATCCTTGTTGAACCATAAAACATAGGCATCACACTCCTTATGTTTATAGCTTTTTTTTTTTTTTTTTTTGAAGGAAAACAGCAGATTACACACAAGAGCGGCAATCCGCAACCACAAAGGGAGCAACACAAGGAGGAAAATCCTCCAGCCAAAACATGTCCTCAACGCAGGAGAGACCGTTTTTAGCTAAACCATGGGCTACACAATTAGCCTTTCTAGGAACAAAGTGTACAGAACTACAATGCATCCTATCTAATAAAAGATGAATATCAGTGATGAACGCACCCACTTCAGAGCAGAAAGAAGACCTGGAATTGATCCACCCAACCACTACTTCAGCGTCTGACTCAATCCGACAGGGATACAAACCCGAATCTCTAGCCAGCTGGAGCCCACGAAGAATAGCCCCTACCTCCGCAACTTGCGGGGAAAAGGTAGCTACCAGTTTTTGTGAACTAGCAGCCATGACCAAATCATTCGAATTACGAATCACTAAACCAAACCCCACCAACCGATCAGCCGAATTAATAGCAGCATCACAATTAATCTTGAAACAACCGGGATCAGGCGGGACCCATAACGGATTACGGACAAGACTCAACGCCAGCACTCTGACATTCAAATCACAGGCCCAACTAACAATCTCCACCTCCTTGTCCACGAGAACACCATGAACTGCAGCATTTCGAAGGGACCAGCACTTCCACAAACACACACAGAGAAGGCCGAAGTCCTCCACTTTCAGACGAGAGAAGCAGTCCAACAGAAAATCAAAAAAATGGTATTTGCCTTTGTGATTATTCTACAACTGGGGAAGCCACTCACAACGAACCGGCTTAAGCACCTGACAGGACCAGAGACTATGGAGAATAGACTCAGTATGAAAATTACAGAGAGGGCAGGCTTTACAAACCGGAACGTGCCTCAAGAGAGCACCCAACCCAATAACCGTTCTTCGTAGTAAAGGACCCAGAATGGTCGTAGTGCCATTGAATCGAGTCAGACACACGGCTGCTTCCCATCGGAATACTCAAAATAGCTATGACATCCTCCTCACAAAAAACTGCACTGAGTAACTCCACATTCCAAGCTTTGGAAGAAGTCAGTAATTGGCTAACAGTAGAATTGACGCTCAACACGGGAGAAGAAATGGGCTTGAATGTTGTCGGTCTCGGAATCCATTTATCTTTGTAGATACGGATCGTGGAACCATCACCTACAGCCCAACGGGAGCCAGCTACAAGGATCTCCTTTCCCCACATCAAGCTCTTCCACAAGAAAGAGTCGGCAGGATTACTAACGGCAGTGAGAAAAGAGTCATCTGGAAAATAGCACCCCTTGAGCAGGCGGGCAGCTAAGGAACCTCCATTCGACATAATCCTCCATCCTTGAGACGCCAGCAAAGATTGGTTGACAACTTCCAGATTCCTGAATCCCAGCCATCATTTATCTTTAGGCTCACATAACCTGGACCATTTACACCAGTGCATTCTCCTCGAAATCTCTGAATCTCCCCACCAGAATCGTGCGCAAAGGCGATACACCTCAGATATAATACTCTTGGGTAGCTGAAAGAGATTCATAGAATAGGAAGGAATGGCTTGGATAACTGCCTTTATCAAAATTTCTTTGCCTCCTGTCGACAGAAATTTATCCCTCCAGCCCTTAAGCTTGTCCCAGACTCTGGAAATAATACAAGCAAACAGATCTTTCTTTCTTCTACCAGAAAAGCACGGCAAACCTAGATATCTCTCATGACAAAACACCACTCGAATACCTAGAATATCTGCCAACTGACCGCTGAAAAACTCCGAAACTGAGGGACTGACGCACAACGCAGACTTGCTTCTGTTAATGACCTGACCAAAAGCCTTTGCATAGATACTCAGCAAATCTTGAAGCAGCACACAATTAGAAACATTCGCCTTAGCAAAAATCATACAATTGTCAGCAAACATAAGATGAGAAACCACAAGACCGGCCCGGCTGCATCTAAACCCCTGAAAATCCCCCTTACTAACAGCGCTGTTGATCAAGCACGACAGACCCTCTCCGCAAAGAAGAAACAAAAAGGAAGAAATCGGATCCCCTTGGCGAATCCCCCTAGAAGGCGTGAGGGAACCAGAAATCTCACCGTTTATTAAAAAGGAATAAGAAACGGACGAGATGCATCTAAAAATGAGACTGATCCATTTTTCTGAGAACCCCAGCCTCCTCATCATTTCCATAACAAAAGACCACTCTACCCTGTCATAGGCTTTGGCCATATCCAGCTTTACCGCCATGGAACCGAATTTTCGCTTTCTTCTCTTAATACGATGCAGACACTCGAAGCTAATAATCACATTATCAGAAATCAACCTCCCCGGGATGAAAGCGCTCTGGGCTTCCGAGATAACACCATCCAAAGCTAAACGAAACCGGTTGGCTATTGTCTTTGCAATAATATTGTAAATGACGTTACAAAGACTAATCGGCCTAAAATCATTCAATTTCTCTGAGACCTTCTTCTTAGGAATGAGGATAATCAACGTATCGTTCATAGCTGCCATAGACGCCCCATGATTCAAACAATCTAAACATGCCTTAACCACACAGGGACCAACTATCTCCCAATATCTCTGGTAGAAAAAGGCTGGAAAACCGTCTCTACTTGGAGCTTTCAGAGCCCCCATCTCGAAAACAGAATTCTTAACTTCCTCCTCTGTAAAAACTGAATCCAGAAAATTGCACATATGAGAAGACAGCTTAGGCTGGACAGCCTCTAAAATAACCTGCATATCCTCAGTTGACGGCTGACTAGATTGATATAAGTCGCCAAAATAATCCGTAACCGCTTTCTCTATACCACCCTTCGACCTCACCCATTGACCATCCAAACCTAAGATTCCTGAAATCTGATTCCGATTTCTACGAACAGTGGCCTTCATATGGAAGAAGCGAGTGTTGCGATCACCACACTTTAGCCAATCAACGCGAGAACGCTGCTTCCAATATCGTTCTTCATCTGCTAACAGACAATCCAGCTGAGACTCAATGGATTGGATAACCTTCCAGGATCCAGAGCATATATTGTTATAGGCATTCTGAAGTTCCATCTTTTTGTTAATAATAATTTCTTTATGCCTACGCCTACATTGCACATTCCAGGACTGAAGACGACTCCCACAATTACGGATATTGTTCAAAATCCCATCAGTCGCAGAACAACCGATGTGCGCCACCCATTTCGTAACAATAAGCTCCCGACACTCATGATTGTCACTCCAGCATTCTTCAAATAGGAATCTACGCTTGAACTTAGCCTCATCACTCCCCACCAATCGGTCATTCAGCTTCAACAGAACCGGTCGATGGTCGGAACGCCAAAAATTGAGATGCAGAACCTCAAAATTAGGAAACAGACTCTTCCACTCTTGATTACCAGTGCACCTATCGAGACGCTCACTAATCATGGCATCCCCTGCCCGCTTATTACACCAGGTGAAAGGAGGGCCAGCAAAACCCAAGTCGTCCAGGCCACTGTCATCCAAAGCTTCCCGAAAGCTAGAAAGACACTTCCACTCCTTAGGCAAACCACCCATTTTCTCAGAGGGATCCAAAACTTCATTGAAATCGCCTATACAAGCCCAAAGAAGAGAATACATACCTGCTAAACGATTCAATAAAGTCCAAGAATGACATCTCTGAGTACCGTTCGGATCACCATAGAACCCTGTGAATCTCCACGCCTTACACCCGAGACCTTCAATACGCACATCAATGTGTGCTGCCGAGAAACTCAAGAGACACACCTGAATTTCATCCTTCCAGAAAAGGCACAGACCACCAGATTGGCCACAACAATCGATAACTAATTTGCCCGCAAAACCTAATTTAACTCTCAATTTTTCCATCTGAACATGGCTGGCTTTTGTTTCCATCAAAAACATGATATCAGGATTAAACTCCTTTTTTTGGGAAAGAAGGGAGTTGAATGCTCGGGAATTTCCCAAACCCCGAGCATTCCAAGACAGGATACTCATTGAACCCGGCGGGCCGTCGAAGACTGGCCGACTGATACAATTGCGTCGTACGCATCAACTTCTGCTGGTAAACCCACACCTTTGGTAACCCCAGTAGAAACAACCCCTGCATGCCCCTCTTTTGCTGGTAAACCGACTCCATTGGTTACCCCAGGAGAAACAACCCCTTCGTGACCCTCTGCCTGCTCATCGTTGCTAGCAACCACTTTCCTAAATTTGGAACTTCTCCGATTGAAGACACTCGACTCGACTTCACTCTTTCTCTTCCCTCTCTTAAATAAAGAATTTTTGGAAATCCCTTTGACTATGGTCTTCCTTAGGGATTTATATCTTTTTTCCCCAAAATGACCAGATCCAACAGGAGGATCTAAAGAAGTGCAATTCTGACCCGAAAGCCCAAAGGCAGCCGAAGGAGAAGGAGGAGGTATAACAACAGAAACATCTTCATTAGGCCCACTCGTAGGTCCACCAGACGAACCGGGTAACTGTGGAATACTTTGGGCCTTAACCTCCGACCCAATCTCCTGAACTGAAACCACTGGATCCAAAGGATCCGGCCCACTATATGGAATACCTTTCCCCACCGTGCTTGTAGAACACGTATCCTCCATCAGCTTCCCTTCATTAATACCTCTACTTTCTGTCCCATTAACCATTAATGTTTCGACTTCCACAGCCGGTTGGTCAGTACCCCTGACAGCAGGTAAAGAACCCACCTCCATATGCGTTGCAGTATTTCCCACCACCCTTAACAAACCATCATGCACCTGAACCTGCATTGGGAAACCCCGTGAGGTGCTTGCATCATGGCTGACCGAAATATCACCATTCTCAACCACCGACTTCTGCTTTACCGCTCGACTGTCACTAGTAAACCGCCGGTCGCCACCTCCATTAACAGGCAAGAAGGACATATCTTTGTGACCCTGGAAATTGAAATGTTTAATCGGACCTGACGCCTTAAGCCATATACCAAAAGGGAACTGAACCTTTCCATCTACAACAGGAAGCGGCTCAGTCACTGCACATTCGGAAGTAAAGTGGCTGACCATTCCACAAACAAAACAATGATTCGGGAGTCTCTCATAACGAAGGATCATCAATGTAAGAACACCATCGCCTAAAATATCCACACGCAAACACCAAGTTAGGGATTTCGCAATATTAACTCGAACTCTCACTCGTAAAAACTTCCTTACACAATCACCCGACGAGCCTCCATCTACTTCGAGCACTTCACCTATCAATCCCCCCAAGAATTTCCCGATCTCATAAGTCATACAAAGAATAGGAACTTTGTGAATCTGTATCCAAAAATCTGCTGTGTCAAATAACAAGGAATCAATTTTACCTTTGCCTTCAGGCCTCTTCAGAGCTAAAAGCGCATTATCGAAACTCCACGGCTCTCCAGAAAGAACTCTTTCAAGATCATAAGTATCCTTGAAATGGAAACTGAAAATGTTACCTGTAATTGATTCGATCGTAATACCGTGTCTGACCTGCCATATTCTGCCAATAACCCGCATGAAGGCTTCCCTATTAACTCTTTTACTGGTAAGGATCCTCCCGACCAAACATAAAGACAAACGATGTTTGGCTTCAACCATAAGACCAGAATTTAATAACTGACTAGGACCATCATAAGTACAAATAGACAACGAGGCACACAAGGCGTCAATATCTACTGAATCCATATGAATAACAAAAGAGGAAACTGAGAAAAAAGAAATGAAAACAAAACACCAAACCACTCTCGCTCGCTTTTCAGAGAAAAAAGAGGAGAGACTTTAAATAATAATAAACTCAAACCATCATATTTTCCAAGCTTGAATTGTAACATGTTAGACTAATAGTCCAAAGTTCCTTATGTTTATAGCTTGAATGGATTTGGTTTGTTTAGAAGATGAATAATTAGGCTTTTTAAAGGATGGTGGATATCAATATAAGTCCATTTACTTGTTGGGCCTATTATAGGAGGGCAGTGATGGGCAAGTCTTATTGTATTGTTTATATACTATTTATGGATGAAATCTTAATTAAATTCCGTTGTCGTCCAACGGTTAGGATATCTGGCTTTCACACGGGAGACCCGTGTTCGATTCCGCAACTTTTTGATTATCTTTTTTACACTTTTTGTCTATCAATTTTTTTTTGTTTACTACCCCTTTTTTCCTTCGTTTTTCTGTCAAATTTCTTTTGTACACTTGTTAACAAGCAATAGTTAAAAAAGTAGTATAAGAATTACAATGATAAGTTGCAATGGCTCATTTAATTCATGAAGAATCAGTTGGACATCCAGAAAGTCAGAAACAATTTTACTTGTTGGGCCTTTTATAGGAGGGCAGTGATGGGCCTTCACTTACTTATTTGGTTTTTCCTTTAATATTTTGGGCCTCTTCTTTTCAAGTCTTATAGTATTGTTTATAAACTAATTTAGAGTCATCAAATTACGTAGTCGTCCAGGAGACCCGGGTTCGATATCGCAACTTTTTGATTTTCTTTTTACACTGTTTTTCTGTCAATTTTTTTTGGTTTACTACCCCTTTTTTCCTTCGTTTTTCTGTCAAATTTCTTTTGTACACTTGTTAACAAGCAATAGTTAAAAAAGTATTATAAGAATTACAATGATAATTTGCAATGGCTCATTTAATTCATGAAGAATCAGTTGGACATCCAGAAACAATTTCATGCATTGCAAATGTCCATCACTAGAAAATTAATGTCATCCACAAAAAATTTACTGCTATACACAAGTCCTATGTTAACAAACAGTACAAAACTACACACCTAAATTGCGAGGAAGTAGGAACTCTGTTGACATTAGATAGAACAACTGGAATGGCAAAGCGGAAAATCACCAAATTTGGCAAACTCCGAAGAATTTTATGTATTACAATTACAAATGACTGATAAGTTGGGAGCTTACTAACTCAAAATATTACAAATGAAAACCGAGGATTCGGATGTTGGGATGGTATTATTCACTTTTCGATTCCAAGTTCTTTTGTAATTTCTCTCGTCAGGCTAAACTGGGAAGTGTTATGCCATGGGAATAGGGTACGAGTGACGGGAAGTTTTCTCCGGAGATCCTGCATCACAATAACAACCATTAGACGGCTTCACATATAAAATGACTAGATAAGGATCATGCCAAATAAGCAAATATTAAATTCCAGAGAAAATGCAAAGATCAAAAATAAATGTCGTGTATTTCATAGTAGAATGAGATGACTTGACACGTCACACGAGTACATAAGTATGATGAAAAGAAAAGTTATAGCACAGTATACCATGATAAAGAGCTGGAATACAGTGGACTTGGCTTCTAACCGCTTCATTGTACACAGTTCCACTAAATTCTATAAAGTTCTGATTTTTAAAGATCTATTTGGGTTTTAGTAAGTAAAAGAGAAGAAAGAAAAGGTACTTCAAATGACTCCGAACAGATAGGTGTGCAGTCAATAACCATAAAAGAGTTACCTCCTAATCTATAAGGTTTCATGCCTAAACAACAACCATAAATAGCCCAATATTTCTCTAAGTAAATGGTACCTTGAATGTGTTATCCGGCAAATTTGAGTACGATGCCTGTCAGTATAAGAGATTTAAATGAGAATCCAAATATCAAGCATTTAAAAAATGAAACTGAGAAAAGGCAGAGTCAAAACCTCAAGAGATGTCAAGTACTCTGTCTCATGATGACGGATAATGGTGGCAATGGAAATTGCTGAATCATCAGGAGACTGAAACAAATAGAACAAGTATGAATACACGGATCGATAATCAATAGATGAAGCATGAACAGGTATGAGAACAGACATATGCTTAATATATACAAGAATAATGTACAGAATGGTTAGCTGTCAAGTAATTTTGATAAATAAAAACTGGAAGCTCGAGCCTGCAGCAAATTGTGAGCCTCTAGATGCATTCTGTTTGGAAATTATGTTTCATACTCATATAACAAACTCTAGCAACTCCTATAACACATTAGCATCCACACAAACAATTTAAATGCCTTCACATTCAAGTACTTGTCTTTTGTATTTAATTTTCAATTACACATATGAAAGACCACGTAATGTAGAAGGAAACCTATCATTTAAATCAGTTCTGAGATAACCTGAAAGATCGTTGAATCATGGCATTCATGTTTTGCATCTAACTGCACATTTCCCTCCTCGAAATAATGGGCACCCACCTGAAAGAAGAAAAATTTATGGTTTATAAATTGCAGCACACATACAATATAAATTGGAGAGAAGCTTAAAGGGATAATAAAAAAAATCCATCATGAAAAACATGATTTTATAATTTACCTGCAACTTGCCTTTCAGTTCCAGCACTTGAGCATCATCCTTGAACTCGATGTTCCATATCGAGCGCCAACTTCCATTGCTATATAATAATCCAGGAGATTATTGAAAGATCAGTCATACCATAACATACAAATAATACCAATCATAACATACAAATTTCCTCTAAGTACTAGCACATTACATTGTTGATTGATGTGAATAATTACACCAACAAAAGTTTGCGTACGAATGCCATAAGTAACCATAATGTCAAAGAAAGAGCAGAAAAAAAATTACTGTGACATAAAATGATAGAATTCACACACCAGAAATTCTGTGGGCTAAGTCTAGTAGCAGAAATCACCACAACAAGCTCAAAATCGGATCCTGGTTCCTCAACATCTTTTCCGTTGGCGCAATAGACTGAACATACACCTTTTGGATAAGCTTCACCAACATACTTGAGTATTTCTGCATCCAGAGCAAATCTGCCACAAGAAAGAATATGCATCATTAGCATAAGACTGTCATGCGGTACGCCATAGTTCTAGCCATAGGCTTCAGTGGAATAGGCACACATGCACCCACCAAGTCAAAGAACGCCACATGGCCTGGGTGGTTCAGTTTTTCAACCAATCATATATCAAATATGATTGGTTGAAAGACTGAACCAACCGGGCCACTTGGCTTTTTTTAAATCAGGTACGTATTATGTTATTGGAATTGCAACCTAAACTATGCAATTATTATATACTAATGACAATACATCTAAATAAACTGATTTCTGATCTAGTATTACTGAATTTCTCACAAATTAAGAGGATCTCCTTCATGATCATATAAAAAAATTCAAAACAGATGAGAGAAATAAGGCATACCGGAATTCCTCAATATATGGGGATGAAAGTTCCTCATCACTTGCAGGCCTCACTTCTGTACAAACCTGAACCAATTTAGCACAACATGACATAAAAAAATGGGCAATAAACACATGATGCTTATCCTTCCTCAAATCACCCTACAGTACAGAGTGCAAAACACTTGACAAGTAACACGACTTACTTGTTTAACATGGTCAACTGTAGCAACCTGGGCAGTCCTAGGATCAAGATACTTGTTCTCTTCAAGCTCACCATATGATGTTACCAGCACCTGTAACCACAAATCGAAAATATAGATATATAGCAAGAGAGATTGCCATGGGCCCACAACTAACATTTATATAGCCTGACTAAATATTTAGGCTTTCAAATCCACACATAGTCATTTTTAACCTGATCTTACATTTGATAGCCAAAATGCAAGAATGCAAACGAAACGAATCCTAAAATGCTATCTGTAAAACAATATACTAATCCATCTATTTGCAGTCAAAGTTCTTAGACAATGAATTAACATGATATTCAAACGTGAAAAATGAGCAAAACCCAATTACACATTCTAAAATACAATAATCTTCCTATCACCTTTCAGAGATCCGGGTGTATACACAACATTACTTCGAAACTCAGCATTTACACTATCATAAAATGAGCAAAAGCTGCAAAAGCCCATTACACATCCAAAATAACAACAGCAGCAAGAGTACATGGCCATAATAAATAAATAAATATATATATATATATATAAACACCTGAATCAATCAAAACTATCGAAAGCAACCGAGGTGCATTTTTTATTCGCACATATAGATACAATTCAAGCATATATAATCTAGGTTCCATCACATTTGAACAAAAACCAACAAAAAAAATAAAAAATCAAAAGAAGACTTACATCACCGCTGCGGTGGGGCATTGGGAGGCAGATCACATGAGATTTGTTGTAGACAGGAAATGCCTCGGAAACCGACTCGTTGTAGACTTGGTCGTCGTCCAATACCGATTTCAAGTCTGCAAAAAATTTAATCATGTCAATTAACTAACTAACTAACTAACATTGATGGATCCATAAACAATGCCGATTTCAAAAATTATAATTAAAAAAACATGAAAAAAAATAAAATAAAATAAAAAAACCTTTGGCGACGTATTGGATTTCACCAGCGGGAGAGTTGAGGAGGAACCATTTGGCGATCTCTTTCTTCTGCTTATCGCTTATCTCTACTTCTTCCGCCATTTTTCTTATCTCTTGTTTTGTTGTTGTCTTGCTTGTCAAATTTTCTGTCCTGCCTTTCAAATTTTCTCGAGAAAACTTGAAAGCTATGGAGTGAGCGAATCTTTGGAGAGAGAGAGAGAAGGATGAGGAGGGAGTTGTATTGTATGAACTGTAAAGGGCTTAGGGTGGGTCGAAATGATTTCGATGAGTTGGGGTCGATTGTTGTAAGATGATCCTGACCGTTGATTTATAAGGCCCTCTTAGGATCTGCACATGACTTGTCGATTTTGAAATTACATTTACTGGTTTTTAACAAAGTTTTAGATAAACAAGGTTAGGGTTGTCCGTAATAAATTAATAATTTATCATAATGATTACATCAACTTCCTTATATTAAACACTCATAAATCTCACTCCAGAACTTATAACTCTTTTGCAAATTTTGGAAAGCATTGTATGATTGCTCTTACAAATTCAAAAAACGAATTCTCCGATATGCATACAAAGATGAAATGTCTATCATTATTCATTACTCTACTCAACTCAACTACGATTTACATTGTTAGTGAGGAATTCCAATGTCCTAGTAAATTAACTTCCAAAAATTGTTTCCAAGCCCTCAACGGGCCGCCGATCTCTCTAAAATTTGCACAACTACTACTACTACTACTACTATCGATTGCTTTACGGTTCATGAACAGCCCTCTAGCTGCAAACCCCATTAGCTCACTTGGTTCCATATAACCACGGATTCTATTTCTCCATTCAACCAACACTCTCCGTTTTGGACCATTAATATCTGCATCGGCCTGACTCTCTTGTCCAAACAACCCATCTTCGGTTACAACATCATTTGCCATGCCCAGTGATTCCCAATCAAACTGCTTCAACATCTCCATTGCACGTTCCACACTTGGTTGTTCCAGTGCTAATTTGTCGACTTGTACCTTCAGTTGCTGTAGCCGATGACCGATTCTTGAAGCTACAGCATCGTAGAGTTTTCCTCTTGATACATGTTTGTTGTTTTGTTCCTCATTGACCAGATCATCAAACTCGATAGGGTCACCAATAACTACAGTGACCTACAAAATGTTTGGTAGGTTGAAATAGTTACTAGAATGCACAAGTTTTTGAACATTCCATACGATACCAAAAATAATGATTGTTTGAATTACCGTCTTGCCAATTCTTGGGAGGCTGGCACCTACAGGCATGATTTCCTGCATCCCACTATGCACGAATGGAACAACCATGGGGACATTGTCCGCATCCAGGACCAACCTGTTTAGGTGTTAACACACAACGCAATGAAGAGCAGCAAACAATCAGTAACTACCAAAACTTTTCAGTAGGAGAGAACATAGGTCCTTTGCATTAAATGAACTTTAAACATTTTCTCTTGGAATCAAATATAAGAAGAAAGATGTCTTCATCATACATTAGAAAAACTTATTTAGCAATAGATTCTTACCTCCCAACACCTCTCTTGGAAGACCCCATAGTTTTGCCGCCATCCCGTGAACGACTACCTTCAGGGAAGATGTGAACCCAACCACCAGTGTTCAATTTTGAAAGAGCTATGTCCATACCCTGAAGCATGTGAAAGAATCAAGTTGACAGAATAAGCATAATCACCACTAGCTTTAACTAGGAAGGAATAAAATTAGAAAAAGTAGATTATTAATGTAAGCTATCATAGAAAGCAAATTATTTAAACAATACCTTCTGATAAATCCCCTCCCCACGAGAAACTGGTAAAACTTTGACACTTCGAAAGAATGCAGAGGTCACAGGATTTTTAAAACATCGATCAGATGCACAAAGTGTCCATCTCAAATTCTGAGCATCCAAAAGAACTCTTGGAGGAAGTAGTGAGGCGATAACAAACGGATCATCCACAGAAGCAACATGGTTGCTCACCTGCAAATGAAATAAACAATCCACATATCAGCTAGGGAATGGATATGCACATTCACAATTCAGATTAACTCAGAAGGCTAAACTGAGTCAAAACACCTAAAATCCATTGACATAACTCCCTAATGTAACAAGTTCTGACTATACCGTTATAAGAGGCTTGTTCTTGGGTCTATTTAACAGTGCTTCATGTAATTTCTCCACACCATATACCTATACCGCAACACCAAATTAAATAAAGTGAACATCAGAATGCCAAGTGTAGAGGAGGTACAAAAATTTGAACTAAGTGAAATTTTACAAACCTGAACACGATTAAGGCCATTCATGAACACATGGCAAACACTCCCAAGGACAGGAACAGCCACAGCTTGAAGCATGCGAAGGATAACAGAATCTTCCTCTGCATTTAAGTCTTCACTCACTGCAAACATGACAATTTCATCAAATCAAGATTCAAGTCAGAGCACTGTAAATCCCCAATTATAAGCGCATAAAAAACAATGTAAGGATCAAAGAGAAGACTTGACTCAGCTTTTAAATTTTTCTTTCGAAATGGTCACATTGCCAAAGATACTACTAAAAAACTTGAGGAAGCTTACAAGAGGATAAGGTTGGAAACTCATAAATATAGCTGCTAGGTTTCAGAACATAAGGATTTGGTTTCCTATTTATAAAACGGATTTCAGTCCTCAAAGAAAGTTTATCCTTTCTCGAATAGAAAACTTAATCGACCAGCCATTTCTTAAACAATATAAACTAAAGTCATTCTGGCACCTTTAGAAGCTCTTTTGAATGATGACATACAAAATTGATGTCCATGTATTCTATTATAAATGGATATCTTAACTTACGTGAATGTGGTATAAAAGGAACCTTAATATGAATCTCAAAAATCCTTTTACCATTAAAAGCATACAGCAGTTCAAAAACTGATATATCTGCTCAGTCTGAAATATATTTTCAACAATAAAAAACAAAATACTCTGCTAACATGCCGTACAGAAAATTGCCTTTAATTTTCAAACAAGTATAATCTTTTTAGACATATACCCAATTGCTACTTGAATTTTTTTTTTTTTTTTAAAAAAAACAAAAATCAAACAAACAGTTTTTCGATGCTAACCAACTCGCACCCATGAACCAGATGCAAGATAACAATGAGCTCAAAAAAAAATGAGCATATGAAATGCATAATGCAATGTATTCATATTCAATTGCCAATAAATCCTATGATTAATTTATACAAGCACACGACTCCAGCTTCAAACCAGACAAAGCAATTACTCACATTCAAGCAATGAAATCAATATAGCAAGAATCCAAAATTATATATCAAACAACACACATAAATAAGAGACAGTTTAGCTAGCAAGCATCTAGATTTTCACTTTCGAAGCAGAAAAACAGTAATCACAATTGGATATACATTCCTTTAAGTAAACACAACAGAAATTCAACGGTTTAAAAGCAAAATTTTGTACTTTTGTATTAGCTAACATCAATATTTCTCTCGTATATCTTGGCAATTATATATTCTTCAGAACATAAATCAAAATGGATATCGATTTCATGCAATAAAAGCTGATCATACGATAAACCACAAAAAAAAAAAAAACACACTTTGATCTTAGAAAAGAAATACGAATATGAAGAGTAATAGACGGACCTCGTTTTCGATAGAGAACGGAGGAGGAAGGAAGGGAGTCGCGACGAAAATCATGGAAGAGACGGAGCCAGCGCTGGACGGAGGAGGAGAAGAAACCGTCTTGCGAGAATATCTCGGGGCGGCAGCGGTGGCGTTCGACAGCGACGCGAAACCTGTCCCGTAGACGTAGCTGGAGCTCTCGCGCTCTGTTCTTCCACAGATCTCCTTTTTTGTCGAGCCTCTGGACGCTGCTCATATTATCCTATAGGATAAAGGAGAGTTTTGCTTTGAATCGTTATGATTCAATTGAAGTTACTGTTTTGATAAAAGAGAGAGCTTTTGTTTTGTTTGATCTGTGAATGTTGAGGATTTGCAGGCGAACAGTGTGTGAGAGAGAGAGATGATACATGGGGTTTTTTTCCTTTTAGTGAGTGAGACGGACTAACGTGAGCAGCGGGTGCGTAGTGTGCGCACGTTCTGACTGGGTCCGGGATTTCCGGATAGGATTCACATAATTAATTAATATTTAATAACTATTAACGACAGAATAAATTTATCCAAAATGCGGGACCTTTTGATAATGACACGTAGGATTTTTTATTTATTTATTTTTATTTTATATGTCTGCTCCCATAATCAATAGAAATCGAATCTCAACTCCTTTAAAGGGTATTGTGGTTTGAATAATGCTCGGTACGGACTGTGTAGTACTTAAAATATTGACTCCATCAATAGAGTGCCAATTTGTGTGATAAATGTAAAATCTAAAAAGTAAAAGAAAAAAGACCACGTTCTATACTCCCATCGGTGGAATTAGTATTGTGGGTACTGACTATTCAATACCCAAACATTATTCTTGTGGTTCTATTGATAATTGTTAGGTAATATATACAAGGTGTCAATGTTACATAATACGTCCCCAGAGACATAGCTCTACTGGTAGATGGACGAGCTTAATGTTTAGGTAAATGACTCCCAAACCAACGGCTCGAATTCTACTAATGACAAAGGGTTTTAAAAAAATATCTAGTTTAGATGGATAGATAGATAGATACCGTAAAAAAAAAAAAAAAAAATTTGTTACATAATACAATTTTTATTTAAGAGATCAACTATCCAAGTACGGAGCATGTCCCTTCCTAGTATAGGCGGTATGCAAAATTGCAAATTCCTTTCCACGTTAGTGGTTGGGAATTTGAATCTCCTCCCCCTTCCACGTTAGTTGTGAGGACCGTGAGGAGCGATTCCCACTTTATGTAATTTACAAAGCACATGTGATTGAGTAAGATCATACTTTCAAATTGCAACTAGTTAAAAAGTAATTATCAGCATATAAATATATAATATATGATTATAGATTATACATGAAACTACAATTCTTAGATTATTAAAGAATGGAATATACATCTCTAATGTCAAAGTAAATGAGCTTGGCAGATTTTGGTGGGGATTATTTCATTGAGAAGATTCTAAGCTTATTCTTGACTGAAATCACATGAAACAAAGAAGCTTTGTAAAAACAGTAATCAGAAGTAACAAGTCATGAGTGAAGACAAGTGCTGCCTACTAGAGATGAGTGTCAGCAAATGAAGATCTGATAATCAACCACTTCTTCTCCGACATTCAAGTAGTTTACATCAGCCACCGCATCCCCTAAATCATCTGCCCGACAGACACCAATAAATTTTTGTTGTTAGAGCCTTCCAAAGTCCGAACCGAATTGTATGTATGCCTGCACGAAAAGGGAATAGCATAGGAAAGATAAATGGAGATGCAAACCTTCGTAAATGGTTCTTGCGAAATCTACATATTCTGGTATGATATCTCTGTATATAATTCCATCAGGACGCGCATCCAGAACAACCAAGACTCCTGTTAAGTTGATGACACAAACAAATTAAACATCACATATGTGTCTTGATGATCTTTTCATTTTCATTTCAATAATATTGGCTTAAACAAAAACCTTGCTTTCGTGTACTTTTTTTAGCAAATCAAGATACAAATACCAAGTATATAACACTGAATACTCAGGTTTGTGTTGAAACTTGAAAGGAGTACCTGGTGCCTCCCAACCTTTAGCTGATTTGTTTGGTAACGGAGCAAGCCAGAGAATATTTCGAAAGTTCATTGAATCATCATACGTCACATTGGACCCTAGTGGAAAAACAATTATATTAGATCCTAAACCATGCAATTCCATTACTAGAATTTCCATATAATAGTGTCTCTAATGCTAAAATTTTCTTTCTTGCTCGGGCAAGGAAAAAAAAAAATAACTATTGCTTAAAAATAGGTTCATTGTTTGACAGTGAACATTTCAAATCATAGGTATTAAGGAAAAGCAGCAAGACAGTAAATAGTTTCTCTTATAGAAAATTTCCTACTATTTTTTCTTCTAAATTACTTCCCAATAGAAGGCATAAACTACAAATACTATGCAGTAAACTTTACCTTTCTGGCAATAACCCATATTGTACGGAAACACATATTTATCATATGCCGGGTATTCTCTAGCATGAAACCTGTCATTTTAACATATAGTTACATGAAAGTTTGTGAGATGAAACAACTAAATGATATAGAATTGTACAAAGTTAGAGCACAAGCCCTACCAAGAAACGATTAATTGTGTGTATAGTACTCAAAGGTTCTTAAGGTGAGCCCAAACATAAGTGGTCAAGAACCTGACTAGATGCTTAGAAATAACATTGGCAAACTATATTTCAACCTCCTGAGAGCGTGTCAGTTTATGCCCCTAAAAACTAAAAGGCTTTAGAGTTAATTTGGCAAAAATTGTTTAATGAGTTTATGGCCAACTGGTTGAAAATGAAGAGAGGTGATCTTAAACAAGCTTTCGGCAGAATTCCATGAATTAGGCATGAGTAGGAAGCTTACATATTGTCAATTTGTCACTACAATGCTAGACAGTTACTTGTTGACTTCTTAATGAACGAAGATGATTAAACAGCTTGATATCCAACATCTTTTTAATAAAGTTTCACAAGTTAATTCTTAATGTGCGAACCATTCACTGGTAGTTTTTCACTTATCTAACAATGGGAAATATGTTGTTCTCAAGATAAGCAAATGCAGCAACAGTCAACACTTTGTTCAAATTGCAAATTCCATCTCTAATCAAATGCATACTACTATAAACTTAACAATAGAACAGCTACAATGACAAAGATATGTCTACTTACAATATACCAAGCCTTCCTGATTCCGTGGCAAGAATGAGGTGACCGTGAAATAAATCATAGCGATTCAACGACACACTCAACCCAACACTCGAACCCCGAGCAACAATAAGTTCAAATAAATACCTAAGATATGAATTCAACTCCTGCAATTCAACAAACACGAATGCCAATTCACTTTGAAAGAAACCAAGAAAGCAAATGCAATGGAATTGGCACTAAGAACATCTAACCTGAGATATGAATCGCCTCCCATACGGTGTCCTGGTGAGCTCACATCGATATTCTTTGCACCCTTCAACATCAGGTACCTATATATAACATTACTAACCAATTTGTTTCCATAAATCAAAGTTGATAATATCAGATAAGCATAAACAGCAGAAAATCTTAAAAATCTGGACTTTTTTTTTTTTTTTTCCAATTTTAAGACCAACCCAATTATGTTGAAGAAGCAAAGAACAACTTACAGGCAAAACTGTGGGGTCGAGAGCTCGATAAATGGCATCTGGGTCTCCGCCGGAATCAACGGCGAGGCGGGCCAGCTCAAGAACTGATTCGGGCGGCCACCAAATGAGCTCATTTTGCTCTCTCTGAGTTTTAAAGTTTTGATCTTTCAAGCTGCGTCTGATAGAGTAGTCTTGGAATCGGGTGCTGGATTTGCGTGGAGTGAATGGGACGAGGAACTTGAAGCAGGATTTGAGTTGTTTGGCGACGAGAGGATTGACAGTGGAGGATTGAGAGGTGGGGCCGAGAACAGAGAGCAGATCAGACGGTGTAGCTTTTGGGATTGATGATGATTTTGATTTGGAAAAGGAGAGTGAAGATGATGATGAGGTTGTTGAAGCAGTGAGAGAAAGAGAAAGAAAGATTGTGAATTTAATTGGGAGTGAGAGTTTCACCATTTTTCTCTCTCTCTCTCTCTCTCCTTGTGAATTAGTATTTGATGATTCTAAAAATTAATCTAATACTTCTACTGCCAACACATTTTTATTGTCAATTTTCAAAACATATTTTAGAAAACTACTCCCAGATGCAATTGATTCTGAGAATAACAAATAAAAAACACTATATTTATGTTAAAACAATCTGCAAGGTTTTATAGACCATGAAAGCAGTCAAGACATAAGAATAAACTACGAACACTTACCCGACATCCATTGAAATGGTGGTGAGTGGTGACTGTCTGACTGATCGGAGACTGACACACCACAAATTCTCACGTGCTGGTTCCGTCCTCGCAAAGATCAGCCCATTTTGCCTACATGTAAAATCACGTCAGCGCCTTTTACTCACGTGAGTGGCACGTCAATGACTTTTGCCGACGTGTTCGTTCGCATCCTCGTTGGCTTGTTCACGAACCTAACACATCAGCACATTTTTTAAGTGATGTGTCCAGTCATATTATTTTGGAACCGATGAAATGGCAGCGTATCGTGCTTAGTTTTGGGCCGGGTTTTCGATTAAAACAGGTTTATCCGATCACTAATGCTAGATAACCCAAAAAAAAAATATCCTAAAAACCAATTCAAATAATATGATAAGTGATTTATTTATTAACTATATCCTTCTTTAAAATTTGTATGTACACCCCAAAATTAAAAGCATGTTTGATTGTTTGGTATGGCTTTTCTATTGCCCAAAAGAGCTTTTTTAAAGCTAGAAGCTCTTTTGAAGCTTTTTTGGTTGTTTGACAAAACTCAAGAAGAGTTTTTTAATATATGAATTGTATCAACTATCCTTTATTAAAGTTAGTTTATGTGTGTGTTCGGTATGACTTTTCAAGTAAAGCTTATAGAGTTGATCTTTTTGTAGTATAGCTTCTAATGATGAGTAGAGCTCATAACAAAAAGACTTTAGGTTATGTAAATTACAAAAAATTTGTTGACAATGTATTTTTAAATAATAGCTTTTGGTTGTGTGAATTACAAAAAGAGTGTTAACAATGTATTTATAATAAAAGAGTTGTATAGTGGAATATCAAAAATTTATAAAGGGTAGTTAAAACAATCTATATGTTTTTAAAAAGCTAAAAAAAAAAAAAAAGCTTTTTGGAAAAGAGAGTTTCTTCTCACAATCCACAAATTATCTATTTACACTCCAATTTTTTTTTTTTTTTAATTAATGACAATTTTAACCTAAATTAAAATTACTAAACAAGACAAAACAAATCTAAAGACACTCCAAACTAATTAAATTAATAAAAAAAGAAATTCTCTCTCCTAAATCATTAGATTAAATATTACGTATTAAACTCCTCTCATAAATCTTTTATTACCATATTAATCACTCTCTCCTAATTACTTTATCTCTCCATTTTATTTTATTTTTAAAAAAAAATCTTATCTCCATACTTTCCCGATCAATATCTAATTAATAGTTGAAGAAAAAAAAAAACTTATGAAAACTTGATTTGTTGTAATTTATATATATATAAGTCAATACAAATACCTTGTTTTTCAAAAAATAAAATAAAATAGACATATAAAAATTTGATTTGTTGTAACTAGATTCAATTAAACTCAGAATTTCTAAGACTAATGAAAGAATTAAAGTTCTCTAGGTAATTATATACATACAAAAGTAACAAAAATCATTTTCATATTTCGATTTTTTTTTTTTTTTTTTTTTTTTTGAAAAACAAGGTACTTGTTTCTTGAGTTTTTTTTTTTTTAATATATACGTACATATGGTTCATAAAAATCAAGCTTATTCGTAAAGTTTTTTTTTTTTTTCCCCTTAATTGTTAGTCTTACTTGAGAAAGATTGGAGATAGAAAAATAAAGATATGTATTGGAGGAGGGAGAGTTTAATATGGTAATTAAAAATTTAGGAAAGAGCGTTTAATATGTAATTTTTAATCTATTGATTTAGGAGAGATGATTTCTTTTTTTAATAATTTAATTCAAAAAATATTACTCCTCGGATAAATTCAAAAGCTACAATGGTTCTTCCTAACTTTTATTACAATAAAATGGAGCGTCTTTAGATTTTTATTTTTATTTTTTAAAATGGAGTGTCTATTATTTTAAAATGGAGTATCTTTAGAATAGGAGTGTCAAAAGATAAAAAGAATAATCTTAGAATAAAAGGAAGTGTCTTTAGAATTTTTTTAAATTTAAATTTTGAGAATGAAGTGTTTTTAGAAAATCAGTATGAAATGAAAAAATTGGATTATCAAAATAAGCTTTCTTCGGAAAAGCCCAAATTTTGGGCTTCTCCAAGTAGACATAAAATGGTTTTTATAAAAGGTAATTTAGACAATTCATATATTAAAAAAGTTGTTTTGAGTTTTGCCAAACAACTAAAAAAACAATTCAAAATAGCTTATAGCATTAAAAAAGTGCTTTTAATCCTTACAAAAGCCATATCAAGCACACAATATGTCTACTAGGAGAAGCCCAAAATGTGGGCTTTCCCAATAAGCTCTTTTTGAGTTTTTTTAAAATATACGATTCTCTCAACTACCCTTTATAAATTTTAGATATTCCACCATATACCACTTTCATTATAAATAAGGTTCCTGGGTATACTGCTCTGGTATCTGGTGTTGCTACGTACCAATTGTTCTCCGGTTGCTGACGCCCCGTGGCAGGTTACTCCGACAATGTCCAAGAGCTGGTGATCGTTATTACTTTTGGGATTCCATCCGTGTTGTCCTTACCGTTGATGTTTCTCATGCTTCGAATTTGCTCACAGAGATACCTCGAAGTTGTGTCCTTCCCCCCTTCTTCTAGCGCCAATCGTTGACGGTGGTTTTTAGATTATGGGAAAAAGCCGCGCGTCCAACAATTAAAATACAAATAATGATAATACTGTGAAAGCAGAGAATAATAATGAAAGATGTGAAACACGAAGTTTATGTGGAAACCCTAAAAAAAAAAAAGGGAAAAACCACGGTGCCTATGATGGCGGAGAAAATATCACTGTGAACTTCTTAAGATTACACACTCAATGCTCACTCTTTCTCTCAAAAATTACTTGCGTCCCTTTACACATCATTTTTACTGATATTTATATGGATTGATTGGCCGTTGCCCTAATTATTGTTGTATGAATGACTAACTCTTTAATGAGAATCCTAACGAGATTCTAGTAGAGTGATTTGTTTTAGGATTTATTTCCTGTTTTACGCCTATCTTCTGGAAGCCCTTACTCTCTTTCTTGATTAGATCAACTCCATATCCCATGAGAGGAAAGAGTTATATTTCCTAACTGGAGCACAATCTTTTGGTCCCATTTCTAACTGGATTTTTACGAGAGATAATGTATCCTAACAAGGCAATACTTTCCATTTTGGCCGAGTAGATCTCACTGATGAGGGATATTCGACGAATAAGATCTTTGGTCATTGAAGCTTTCCGAATCAGGTGGCTTGGCTTGGCGAACATGTCATATTCTTGTGGAATATCTCGTCACATGCCCTGATCCAATGACGTGTCTCCGGTCAACCTCTTGTAGATTGGTCCATTGACTTATGATGATGTGGTGCTTCTAGATTTCCACATTTATTTGCTGCTTCTACTAACGTGTTACTGTAAGTCGCGCAGTGAAAAAGATAGTTTTTTAAATTAATAAAAAAACAAAGAAGAATGATAGGTTTCAAAAAAATTCTATCGTCTTCTTGGGACATTTTGTATATACACGAATATGAGGAGGAGATTTGTTTTCATACCTTTAAAGAACACTCATTCGTTTTCTTTTCGATCCAATACACTAAGCCTTCCTAGCTATATCTCGCGATCTAGCAACTGTGTGTGTGGGCACGTCACGGATTCTGGGAGCGGTTGAATGGAGGCTTGAGAGAACCGGAAGACAACACATTGCTTCCCTTAATGAATTCAGCCAACCCCAATAAGAGGAAAATATATATATATATTTTTTCTTTTCCCTCTATAGTTGCCGCACCTCTTGTTCTCCGTAGGGTTCCGAATAGCTTCTTTTTCTTGACAAGTACATCTTATATACTAGGAACATAGGGTTTAGTAATCCAAATTAAAATATGATTCTAAATCCTTTTTTAATTATTACTTTTTACTAGGGTTTAAACCTTTGATTTATTTAGAGTAAATAAAAATAATCACTTATTATTTTATTTGCTTTTGTCAATGTTAGAAACTGAAACCTCCATATGACAATTTAGTAATTCTTAATTATTAATATGTCAATTAAATAATCATATTATTTAATAATATTTAATTCAACAATTAAATAATATATTAATTAAATAATCACTTCATTTAATTAATTCCCAAAATATATTTAAGTTACTTTCGTAACACAATTAATTGGACCATCCAATTCTCCGTTAGTCTTTGTTATTATCAATAGTATAGGGTTAGCAATGGGACCTAATAGACCCACAGTTTTGAGCTCCAATAATTCTTAGAAAAAATTAATTAAATTCTTTAATTAATATTTCACAATTATTAACCTTGGAGTTATTCCACTAAAAGCCCAAGGTTGTACTCTCGTAATTGTAGATGTTTTACACAACCAATTTTATTAGTGTCCATTGATATAGCTATTACATATGACATGATCCTCCATAAGTAGTTTATAATTAGAGCTATGTCAAAAAGTCCGTTATACCTCTCTAATTATATCTTTTCCTTTAAGTATCATTGATTCTCTTAAATGATTATATCCTTCATTCCTTTACGGAAAAAGTAAAGCGTTCTTAATCGTTCAAGCCCCGAATTAACCCTTAATAGAACTACTTATCTACTTCTCGTAAGAATGAGTGGATTCTACTATTGTGTGTATACCTTCCCAACCACAAGCTAAACCGTGATTCTAAGATACAGAGATATTGACCGAGAATGATCTTCTGATCTCACAAAAACCACGATCTAACCTGAAGGAATCAGTAAGACACTCATGATTTAGATCACCCATATATAGCCATCATTAGTCGATATATATATATATATATATATATATATATATGAATCTTTTTAACTAACGGATCTTATTGATAGATTCATATAGATCGTGACCCAGTCATATATGATTACATCATATAAGATGCCTCCATTCTCATAACACCATATGAGTAATGTAGGATAAGACCACCGTACAATACGAAATGGACCGCAGCTATAGATTAACCACAAATAAAGTACCCAGCTTTATTTGCTTTCTACAGAATATTTAGATTACATGTCTCAAACTGAATTCCTCTGTATATAACATTCATATACCCAGTTTGAGATTACATCTAGCAATCTTGGATATTTGCATATATAATATAAGCGTATGAATTAATATATTTGAATGAAATAACTACTTTTTTATTATTAAATTTATAACATTTACATATTACAAGCTTTAAGGCATAAATCCCAACAGTTGCTACGTCGAATTTACACATATAACATAAGTCATTTTAGTAATTTTACTCAAATATAATATTGGATTTTAAAAAATGTATTACTTTTGGATGTACATACAGTTTTTAAAGAATACAAATATCTCCCCCCCCCCCCCCCCCCCCCCCCCGGGGAATAAGAGGAAAAAAAAATTCTTTTTCCTTTTTCCTTTACAGTTGCCGCACCTCTTGTTTTCCGTAGGGTTCCGAATCACTTTTTTTTTTCTTGACAAGTACATCTTATATACTAGCTAGGAACATAGGGTTTAGTAATCCAAATTAAAATATGATTCTAAATCCTTTTTTAATTATTACTTTTTACTAGGGTTTAAACCTTTGATCTATTTAGAGTAAATAAAAATAATCACTTATTATTTTATTTGCTCTTATCAATGTTAGAAATTGAAACTTCCATATGACAATTTAGTAATTCTTAATTATTAATATGTCAATTAAATAATCATATTATTTAATAATATTTAATTCAACAATTAAATAATCATTTCATTTAATTAATTCCCAAAATATATTTAAGTTACTTTCGTAACACAATTAATTGGACCATCCAATTCTCCGTTAGTCCTTGTTACTATCAATCGTATAGGGCTAGCAAGGGGACCTAATAAATCCACAGTTTTGAGCTCCGATAATTATTAGAAAAAATTAATTAAATTCTTTAATTAATATTTCACAATTATTAACCTTGGAGTTATTCCACTAAAAACCCAAGGTTGTACTTTCGTAATTGTAGATGTTTTATACAACCAATTTTATCAGTGTTCATTGATATAGCTTTTACATATGACATGATCCTCCACAAGTAGTTCATAATTAGAGCTAGGTCAAAAAGTCCGTTATACCTCTCTAATTATATATTTTTCTTTAAGTATCATTGATTCTCTTGAATGATTATATCCTTCATTCATTTACGGAAGAAGAAGTAGAGCGTTCTTAATCGTCCAAGCCCCGAATTAACCCTTAATGGAACTACTTATCTACTTCTCGCAAGAATGAGTGGATTCCACTATTATGTGCATACCTTCCCAACCACAAGCTAAACCGTGATTTCAAGATACGTACGGAGATATTGACCGAGAATGATATTCTAATCTCACCCATGGTCAATCAAAAACCACGATTTAACCTGAAGGAGTTAGTAAGACACTCATGATTTAGATCACCCATATATAGCCATCATTAGTCGATAAATATATATATATATATATATATATATATATATATATATATATAAATCTTTTTAACTAACGGATCTTATTGACAGATTCATATAGATCGTGGCCCAGTCCTATATGATCACATCATATAAGGTGCCTCCATTCTCATAACACCATATGAGTAGTCTAGGATAAGATCACCGTACATTACGAAATGGACCGCAGCTATAGATTAACCGCAAATAAAGTACCCAACTTTGTTTGCTTTCTACGGAATATTTAGATTGCATGTCTCAAACTAAATTCCTCTGTATATGACATTCATATACCCAGTTTGAGATTACATATAGCAATTTTGGATGTTTGCATACATAATATAAGCGTATGAATTAATATATTTGAATGAAATAACTACTTTTTTATTAATGAATTTATAACATTTACATATTACAAGCTTTAGGGTATAAATCCCAACAGTTACTACTCCGAATTTACATAAATAACATAAGTCATTTTAGTAATTTTACTCAAAGATAGTATTGGATTTTAAAAAATGTATTACTTTTGGTGTACATACAGTTTTTCAAGAATACAAATATCCCCCTCAATGCAATTATCTAATATCAAATACAGTTATTAATACAATTATCTAAAATCAAATATTCATCCATTTTATGACTAATCACAATAAAACAATTATTACACTCACTCTCCTCTTTTATTTTACAATTAAATGAGCTATAATATTATTAGTGGAAAAGGTTAGAAATCATAATCAGCATTTCTAGGAGAGTTTCTAGAATTAGAAACTCAATTCCATATTATCTAACTTTTTTCTTTTGCCACATCATCTCTATAGTGAAGTTAGATAATTGTATTGGAGAGAGTTTTTCTAACTTTTTAACTATCTATCTTATGTGACACTCAATTTTCTCTAAATGCATATTTGGATTAGAGATGCTCTACGATAAACACATTTGGGTAGAGAGAAGATGAGTGGTGAGGATAAGATGGTGGCGGTGGATGAGTGGTGGCGGCTGGTGATGTTGAATATGAGGATTAGGATGAGAAAGATATAGGTTTCATTTTACTTTAATATTTATTTATTATTGTTTTTAATTAGTTATTGGCTAGGTTTGATGTAAATCAATTGTTTTTTTAGTTTTAATTTGGTTTTATTTTTTTTAATTATTTTAATTACTTGTTTGAGATTTTATTATTATCATTATTTAGTTATATATATATATATATATATATATATATATATATATATATATATATATATATATATTTAAAATTTAATTAGTTTTATTTATTTTTATATTTTTCAATTATTAATATACCATTAATTATATAAGTTACCATTTTACCCTTGCAACAATGACAGAATCTTTGAAAACCCTAATAGAATTGGACGGCAGGGATCAAAATAAAGATTTTTGGAAACCAGAGGGACCTGTCAATATAATACTGGAAACCAGGAGACCAGTTTAACTATTAGGTCAAACTAGAGGGACGAAAATGAATTACACCCTAAAAACAATGCCTAATGATCTATATAATCAACAATTTTTCTTTTGTCAATTCCTCCAGATATATGAAGAATGTGGACCATTAGATTTACATACTTTGACTCAAAGTGTATGCACTTATCGAAACTTCTTCATAATCCATTGTCTACATTCTTCGTCCTAATATATTTTATACCATGGCGAACTGACAATAGAAAGACTGATATAATCAAATGGACTGGTTATAATAAAATCTATTTATAATAATCCGGAGACAGACAGCTTTTTTGACTTTCTATATTACAGCTCCGATATTTTGTTGAATGGAAAAACCGCGTACGTGCACAAGTTGGCAACCATAATTTGTGAAGTACATAAATTCAAGAGGTAGGGACACTTTCTAGTAAGGCAATTGGTGAACTTTCTAGTAAGGCAATTGTTGAAGCCGTGAAGTATAGAAATTCAAGAGGTAGTCAGGTAGGGACACTTTCTAGTAAGGCAATTGGTGAAGTTTATAAATTCAACAGGTAGGGACACCTTCTAGTAAGGCAATTGGTGAAGTATAGAAATTCAACAGACACTTCAAACTTGTTACCATAATTGGTGAAGTATAGAAATTCAACAGGTAGGGACACTTCACACTTGTGACTTGTTGCCACAATTGGTGAAGTATAGAATTTCAACTGGGATTGATCTCGAAAACATATCTAGAAAAAGTAAAATTTAAGATTTACCGTTTTAAAAAATTAAAATCAACACCATACTGTAATATGATATTGCACTATAAGCAAACGACTTGTAATGAAGTCACTTATAAGCAAAATATTTGTAGTGTAACTAAACATTACTGACAAATGTGATAAAATTTGTCACAACAAGATATATATGTCACATGTCACTTTTTTTTTTTTTTTACTGCTGAAATAAATTATTTTGAATAAAATAAATAGAGGCTATTATAAAAAGATATAAAAAAATAAAATTTTAACCGAAGTGTGAATTGAATTTGTTTTAGATAAACTTTTTCGGATCACAAAATTAAAAATAAATAAATAATATATAGTACTAGTCGTGATTCTAGTTATAATTAATTTTATTTTTTTTATGTACCCCTCCCATATAAATTTTTGTTACCACCACTGTCCAAGTGTGATTGTACACCAATTGAAAAATGAAAAAAAAAAAAAAAAAAAGAAGCTTGACAAAGTGTAATTGGACATTTGTACACCACCAATTGAAACAGACAAACAAATAAATAAATATAAATAAAAAAAATAAAATAAAATAAAAGCTTGACAAGCTACGTAATCATTTTGTCTAGAAGAATTTAGTTACTTAGCGCAGGTTGTGAACTCCACTAGAACACAATTAAGGGAGTTATTTAGGGATATGTTGGCAAAAATACACCTACTCCCTTAATTAAGCTAAGGATGTCTTCAAGGGAGGCTGTTGGAGATGCTCTTAAAGACAAAAGAATGAATAATAATTAGATTTGGTCAACCACAAGGTGGTTGCCTTAGTGGTCCAAGGCTTGGGATAAAAATCCCTAAGTCCTTGGTTCTACTCTTGGCAATTGCATTGTGGCCAGCCATCAGGGCGCTAGCTCAATAGGTGAAAGGACGAGTTTGGGGCACGAGTAACTATCAGATCAGCTATTAGAATCCTACCTAACGAAAGCGAGTTTTGATTTACCTGCTTGCATCTTTGTGTGACCGGTTTCCTATCTGACTCACATAGTCCGGGATCCTTGATGGACAAGAAAAAAAAATATCTTACAACAAAACATTTTATTGACGTTGAGTATGATTCGGTCACATAGTGCGACGTCACTACTTGTCCGCCGACCTTTTTTGTTTTTTTGTTTTTAACTTGTAATTTTTTCTTCTATATATTCAAAGCCGTGCAGGAATTGTAGCATCTAGCATGGCTATGCCGCACTTCAAAATCTCTAAGTTTCTCACTTATTCCGACATTACTTCAAAAATTGCGCTTCCAATCGATATTGTGGAGCCTATGATCCCGATTATGAATGGTAAAAACTTCATTGATTTGAAAGCTGTGGATTCAAGAGACCGGAAGTGGAAACTCCGTTACTACACTCGGCCCAACGGAAACCGAAAAGTTCCAGTCTTTACAACTGGATGGCTTCGATTTGTTCGAGCCAAACGTCTTCAAGTTGGCGATGAATTCACCTTTTTTGGACATCAAGTTAGAGCTGGTGACGGAGAATGGAAGATGCAGTACATGATTCAGGTGACCAGGCCAGGTTTCGTCACTTTTCAGGGTCAGCCTATTATTTATCTCGATGTGGACTACTTTCTATGAGGTTGATAAAGTTCTAAAATTTATTTTATGTTTCCCAAATAATTACACTGGATTTCATAGTTACATTTGTCCTATATATGTATGTGTGTACAGCAAAATAATCCAATTCGATTTGGAAACAAAGGTTTTTCTCGTATATATCTGTGTACGTATTTGTATATACATGTAGGGATAGTAAAAATATCCGATTCAGACTTGAATGTTCAGACTATTTTTATTTTTTTGAAGTATTACGTTGATTTAGGAATTTTTTTGGAAAGTGGAAGGACTTGAACCCGTAACCTTATAATATAACTTTTTTTTGGACTGGATCAACTTTATCTCATCTTAAATATTAAGAATAGCTATATACTCACGTGATCCATACATGCACGTGTCTGCGTATACATGTAGGGACCATACGTGCGTGCGTCTGTGTATGCATGTAGGGACTAGGGGTGGCAAAACAGTACAGGTCGGACGGACGAGTGCTTGTTACCTGATCGCATCAACAAGTCACGGGATCAATATTGTCTCCATTCTGAAGAATAATCTGCATAATCTCTTTTAAGACAAATGTTTACATAGTCAGAAAAGGACCCCACCACGCAATCTATAACTTCTTACTTTTGATTCTACTTTTGATTCAAATTAAGTCTCACGCCCTCACCAAACTCAAACTTCATGTACCGAGCCGTTTATAATATGTGTAATTTGATGATATTTTATAATAATTTAATCCAATAATATCTCATATTTGAATTGTCGTATCACAAATGGTATAAAAAAACTCTAACTCCGCATGAGAAGTCATATATACAGAAATTCTATTATTAGTTCGAACTGACAAAAGTTATATCAGTTCCTTGCATATGGGCCACTGGATTTAAATACTTTGACTTGGTTGTATGCACTTGTCAGTCAAAGTATTTAAATCCAGTGGCCCACATACAAGGAACTGATATAACTTTTACCAGTTCGAAATGATAATAGAAAGACTGGTCATATATATATATATATATTACTTACCCATATGATATATATAACATATATTTAATTTTGTAATTCAACATTCAACAAGATATACTTTCTGTCATAACCAAGTATATTAAAGCAAAGTTGAAAGTGAAACAGATGAGGTAAACAAAGTAATTGATCAGCTACTATACGGAATCCTCTCCGCCATTTCCTACTTTGTTCAAGTGCTTTTGAACTCATATAGATATATATATATATATATATATATATGCTATGGATACATGTTCACAGTAAAACCAGATATACATAACATAAATTCCTGTATATCATACAAATTTCACAACTTTATAGCTACAAATTAAGTAGGAAATGCAGGACTAGACAAACTATATGTTTGACCACAATGTCTTAAGTTAATTAATTGAGAAATCAAATTCTCGGACTTCCCATCGAATGTTCTCTTATGTAATTTTGCTGATTATTAACTAGGAAAACTTGTCATCACTTTCTACTGTTCACTGATCAGAAAAAAGAGGTTTTCTTCTTCTTCTTTTTTTTTTTTCAACTTCTTTTTAACTTTCTAGACAACACGTTTGTTATTATTGGGCATGGTTAATCTTTTTTTTTTTTTTTTTTTTTTTTTATATAATACAAACAACTGCCGGGATCGGCGAGATAGGGCTCTACAAGCGCAGCCCGGACGGCAACTCCCACGAGAAGGGAGAGAACACCCACAAAGTAGTGGGACACTACCCACACAAATGGTGGGAAAATTGGCACAAAGCCCATGCACCCACAAATCCTTGAACCTTGGTGGGGGTTCCCATTGAGAAGACCCACCACATTGGCAAGGCACCATGTGCGGGCATGGTTAATCTAACCAAACCTAAAGTAGTCTAAAAAAAATTATGAAGCATTTTCAAACATTTTAAGCACTTTTTAAAAAGGTTAAATTAGCTGACTATTATATTAACATGGAAAGCTTGCCAACTTTCTACTTTTGACCGAGAAAAAATGGTTTCCGTTACTTGCATGCAAATTTTAATTATGATTGTAATTTGTAAGCCAATCCATTTATATAAATGCGTGTGTGAAAACTCATATTTACTATATGATAATGATGCATGTTCACGCTAAAATCCAGGAATTTGAATCATCTACTGATTTGATCTTATTCATAACCTTATATAATTTCATGACACATAAACATTGCAATGAATATGTGGTTAAGATGTGATTGGTTTCTACGACCATTTTACCAACAACCAATCACATACTTTAAAAATGTTAGGAAAAAGATCAGATTAGTAGAGAATCCAAATCCAAAATCCAAATATACATAACATAATTACATTCCTGTATATCATCCAATTTCACAACTTTTTAGCTACAAATTTTACAATTAAGTTTTCAACTTTTTCCTTGATTTTCATTGATTTTGTCGATATATATTCTCTCCTCTAAAAGTTACTTTTTCTCAATTTTAACTGTATATATAATTAATCATATTCATGATCACCATTGCCTTTCAAATCATATTCATGCTAATATTGGTTGTTTTATATTGTCGTTTCAATATCACATTTGCAGTAGAAAACCAAAGTGAAGGATCTCTTATTTTAACTCAAAGTAAGGACCATATTAAAATATATCGATTTTAATGAATTTTGATTTGATTTTTTCTAGACGCTAAATTCAATTCAACTCTACTAGTGAACCAAATTCGAAAAAGTTTCAACCACATACCATAACTATTGTTTCATTTTTCTTGTTTATCACTTTTGTTGATGCTAAATTCTATAAAAAATCTTCGACTAAACCAAATTGGAAAATTTTTCAACCACATACTATAACTATTTTTTTTTTCTTGTTTTACCACTTTTTGATGCTTCATTTTCAACAAAATCGGGAAAAAACAAATAGTTGTAATAGTTGATAAATTTTCAAATTTGGTTCACTAGTAGATTTCTTTGAAATTAGCCTCCACAAAAATACAAAAATAAAAATATAAAATAAAATAAAAATAAATCAAATCAAATCAAATCGAAATTCATCAAAATCTATGGATTTCATGAAGGTCCCCATCTTAAAATTTATCGATTTTAATGAATTTTGATTTGGATTTTTTTTGTGGAAGATAATTTCAATGAAATCTATTTGTAAATAAAATTTTAAATTTTTTCAAGAACTACAACTATTTTTTTTTTAATTGAAAATCATGCATCGAAAAATGAGACCGAAAATGGGAAAAAAAAAAATAGTTACATTGAAAAAAAAATAATCATTATTCGAGATGCTCTTATCAATCAATTTGCATTTCCTTAAAAGAAATTGAAAATATATTTAAAATTAGTATATAAAAGTGAGAATCTAGGGTTTAAGAAAATAGATTTTTTTTTATAAATATAATTGATGTTAATATCAAGCCATCAATAGGAAAATTTGTTTTAACAATAGATTAAAATAGGAAGCTGATTAATAATTATAGATGTGTGTACTTACAAACTATTATATCATCTTAGTGATTTTACTAAAGGGTATTATTGAATTTAAAAAAAAAAAAAAACAAAAAAAAAAAAAAAAAAAAAACACTAATTCACTCTTAATTATTTGAGTTGTACATATAGTATTAGACCTCGTTTGATTTTTTGTCTTAAGATTGAACAGTGTTGAAAGTTGGGGTTCAAAATTTTTTTGTCACTATTTCAGCCTGTTTTTGTAAGAATATCACTAGTTTACTAATTTAAGTTTAAAAGGCACCTATTTAGGTGATCAGACAAAAATACCCTCATTTTGTCTGTTTGTGTCTTTTCAAATGTGGAGAGAAAAAAGTTGAGAGAGAGAGAACAGTGGAGAGAGAAAGCATCGTTGCAAAGAAATCCGACTGTAAATCTCACTGCGAACTCACCGGTGGTGGCGCTACAATCCTGAAGTTGATGAGAACCTGCAACTGATAGTGTTTATGTTTCAATTTCATTTTTGTTCTTGATAGATTATGGTTTTCGAGCCTTTTGAAACGTTGTTCGAGCTTAGGTTTGATTTGATTTGTGGTTGATTATGTTTGTATGATGAGGTTAGGTTAGGGTTTTAGTTTCTGAAAAAAGTTGTTTTGAAGACGATGAAGTTCTGGGTTCCCGTGACTTTTGAACTGTTCCCGTGACGTTTTGAACTGTTCCCGTGACTTTTGATACTGTGTCCTGTGACTTTTGATATACTTCCCGTAACTTTTTGAACTGTTCCCGTGACTTTTGATACACTTCCCGTGACTTTTTGATACACTTTCCGTGACTTTTGAAACACTTCCCGTGACTTTTAATACACTTCCTGTGACTTTGATACACTTCCCGTGATTTTTCGTTACTTTTGAAATACTTCCCTTGACTTTTCATTCACTAGTCCAGCCTTTTTGTTCGAGCCTTTTCAATTAGATTCAAAATTCACACAACTAGCTTAAGGTTTATGAAAGACTCTGAGAACAAATGAAAAGGAACCAAAACCAAAAAGAATTATCCCCGAATGCGTCTGCGTAGCGCCACAAAAATAATTATCCAATGAAGTTATATTGATAATGTTATGGTGTTGAACCTCCATTAGAGGTATGTTATAAAGGAAGGTGAAAAAATAGAATATCAGAAAACTTCAAAGTAAGAAAGAGAATGTGTAAAGTAAGGGCAATTTTGGTAGTTCACCATAATATGTGCCTTTTAAACTTAACTTATTAAAGCAGTGACTTTGTCACCAAATCAGTTCAAAAAAGTGACATTTTCCACCATTTCCACGTTGAATGTCACTGAAAATTGAATAGTGATTGAAAACTAAAAACTAAAAAACATGTTTGTTTGTTTTTTTTTTCACTAAAAACTTAATATAAGTGATAAGTTATTTGCTTTTTTAAGTTATAAATATCTAAAAATAAATACTTTTACATTTGTGCCCTTTTATATATTATTTGTTATATATTTACATTTTAATATATTAAGGACAACTCTAACATGTAAATTAATAATTCTAAAATAAATTTATTTAGTAATTGATAATATTTCAAATTTATATTATTATGGATAGGTTGGTTTTTGGACAGGTTGGTTTTTTTTTTTTTTTTTTTTTTTTGTTCTAAATTGAATATCATTATCAATGAATTACATCATGATTAATTTCTCATTGTAATGAACTAATGGTTATTGTTCTTGATTTATATCCACCGATATTATTTAATTGATAAATGCCCACTAGTACTACTTACTTGATAAATGCTCCAGTACTACTGTACACTCAATGATGTTAAATGAGATAAACCATAATACTATATATATATATATATATATATATATATATATTTATAGTGAGTCTCTCATAAGGGATCCTTTATTTTAATTTCAGTAAGGATCACCATAAAATCACATCGATTTGAATAAATTTTGATCTGAATTTTTTTGTAGATGATAAATTCATTGAAATCTACCTATGAATAAAATTTAAAATTTTTTCAAGTACTAAAACTATTTATCCCGATTATTTTAAATATGAAGGTATCGGAAAAATGAGCGAAATATAGGAAATTCAAGAAAAATAATTATAGTGCTTGAAAAATTCTCAAGTTTTATTCATAAGTAGATTTCGATGAATTTATCATCCATAAAAAAAAAAAAAAAAAAAAAAAAAAAAAAAAAAAAAAAAAAAAAAACTCAGATCAAAATTCATTCAAATCGATGTGATTTCATGATGGTCTTTACCGAAATTAAAATAAAGGATTCTTTATGAGAGACTCACTAATTTATATATATATACAATCAATCAGAGGCAAATGTAAGGGGGGGCCCATAGGGGCCATGGCACCCCCATCCAATAATAATAATAATAATAATAATAAAACAATTCTACTATATATAAAATTAATATGTGAACCAATAAAAAATCATTGTACATAAAATGTGATATATATATATATATATATATATATATATATATAAAGTAGCCGATAATATTATGTTGTCCCTCTATTATTTTAATAATATAAATTAACTAATAATTCTTGTTTCTATAATTCTATTGACCATGAAAATAGGAAACAAAATCAATCTATTTTAATATTTTAGTTTCCTATTATTTCATACATTATTACCTAATCTAGTGTATTATATATAATTTTTTATTTTTTATTTTAGATTTCACTAGAAAAAACTAAGTAAATATTGAACTCTTATAGCGATTACCTATATTATTTATTTTCTTAGGTTAATTATTAATATGATTTTGATAAATTTATTTTATTAGTTTATTATTTAAATTTTGTTTAAAATTATTATAAGATAATTTGGTTTGACGTGAATATTATAAAATTAAATTACTAGTATGTAAATAATTGTGATTTAAATATATCAAATTATCAATGGTATAATGATATTTTAATTAAGCAATTGAAATTTATATTTTATAAATCGGGAAATATTAAAATATTATTTTCAGTTATGCATACCTTTAAGAATAGGCATAGGTTTTGCAACAAAATAAAAGATGTTTTCTCATATACTCTTTAATTATGTAATTGAAATGACAATTATGAAGAAAATTAGATTGATTTGGTTATAAATAATTTTCTAGATATAAAATAGACGTGTTACATTTTAATTAGTTAATGTTTATTTCATTTGTTTATTTGTATCATTACTTTTAACACCGAATGATATTACATTTTGTTGAAAAGTTTCAGGTGTGGGATTATACACTTTTTCTTGTATGGGATTCCAACTAATATTATTTGAAGATTGCGTGACCTACAATATTAATTTTTGTCTTGGACCCTTAAAGATAAAATTCTGGCTTCGCCCCTACAATCAATGATGTTAAATGAAACAAACCATAATAACATATATATATATATATATATATATATATATAATAAATATTGTATCCTTGGAAATCTATAAGTGTACCACACTTTAATTTGTATAGGATATAATAATTACGATTAGGGTTTTAATAAAAGAAAAAATTGGAAATAGATTAAATTAGTAAAGATAGTTTTGGAAGTAAAAGTTTGTATTAAATTAATTCCGCTAGATTTTTGTTAAGTGAAAAGTGAAAAAATTTCACTTTTCAAAACAAGTTGTTTTAGAGGTTTATTAAGTGATTTTAATACTTAAAACACATTAAATACCGTTCAGTGTTAAGATGAAAAATCAAACAGGCCTTACTCTCGGTCTACTTCAAATATTCCTTAGCAGATTTGCGTTTTTTTTATTATTATAAAATTTGAGTTTATTAAAAAATTAACTTCAATTATTTTCTATTAGCCTCCAAATTATATATATATACGTGATTGCCTTAATATTTTCAGTTAAATAAATATGATAATAATTTATGATTATTGTTTTTTTCTTTGAAATTATAATTGATGATTATCAATAGGGTGGCGGCCGGGTGGGGCTCTATTGCCACCCAAAAATTATAAAAATTTAAAAATTAAATTTTACTTTCTGCACCGAAATACCAAAACTATTTTTAAATATCATTTGTAATTTTAATCATGTTTTTTTTTTTCTCTCTGCACCCATTTTTTTCCAATTTACAAATCCAATAAAATTTGTAGAGATAAACGAACCAACCACAAAATACAACAAATTGAATCAAATTGTGTTTAATTGCAGATTGCTGCGTTTTTTTTCTTCAATTTTACATTAAAATTTTGCACTTTTAACAAACTTTATTTTTTTTCCAATAAAAAATCAATAGTAAACATTAAAACAATCATACGTTATGAATTCTTAATTCTTTGAATCAAATTCATTTTTAATATTTCCACATTATTTTGATTCCAAATGTAAAACTAGGGTTTATGATAGATTATGTGGCCGTAGCGTAGAAAAAAAATGGTTTTGTAATAACCCATAAACACTTCTAAAATATGCACTATGCCCCTTATACTGTTTTTTTTTTTTTTTTTTTTTTTTGCAATTAAACTCTCTAAACTCTCATAAATTGGCAATCGCTTAAGGAATTTGCCCTCTGGTTGCACTTGGTGAGGGGGGCAAATTCCTAAAGCGATTGCCAATTTATGAGAGTTCAGAGGGTTTAATGACGAAAAAAAAAGTATATGGGGTAAGGTGTAAATTCAGCCATAGTTCAAAGGGCATCAGTGCCAATTAGCCTTATCAATATTATACCGAGACTTGTTTAAACAATACCAAAATTCCAAATTCAAGTATGGATTTCAATATAATTGTTCCAAATGCTCATGCAGGAGGTATTTCCAGGAAACGATGATTGATCAACCACAAAAATTAAAAAAATCAAACATAAAATTAACGTAAGCATAAACCTGATTATGATTATTATCCATAAAAAATTATACACAACTCCAATGCAAAACTTAAAAGTACAATTGTTTTAAAAATCATGCCTTCTGAACCTGGTATTGCACAGCTTTTATTATGGTTCATGATACAAAGAGTTGTCAGACTGAATTTCGGTCTTCCTAAGCTTTGCTCACATCAGACGGCCACTCTGTTTCTGCATCCACGAGCGTTCATGACCACCGCGGAATATTAAACTTCTATGCAGATTCTCTATCGATAATTGGATATCCACCCATGTAGCTTCTTCATAATTCCTACACAACAAATCAGGATTATTATTCCAGTTTTTAAGGGTCTCTCAGCAGCACATAAAGGAGTTTTGACTATCATGCCATGAATGATTCTGAATGTACAATAAGAATAATAGGAGAGTTTACTTCCAACAAAATGCATTCATGGAAGACCAATTAAAATCCGTCCACGGATTTAATGCCGGCTTTCTTGTCCCATTCCTCAGGAGCACCAACATCAGCAATGATCGATTCCTGACCGCGCCAAAGAATCTGGACCCGGTAGTATTCCAGAGTTAGTTCAGTCAATGACAAGCAACCACAAAAGACAATGTAATCTTCACCGTATTCTATACAAACATATATACACATGAAATAACCTTATCAATGACTCCAAATTCTTTAGCTCTAGTACCATCCATATAAAATGGTCTTCTCATCGCAGTTCGAATAGTCTCCTCTGACTAATGAAAGATGACAATACAAACAATTAGTCCTCTATTTTTTTAATATTTTATATTCATTCAGAAAGAGGGTTAATGTTCTGAACCGTACATTTTCGGTGTGCTTGGCCAGAAGTTCTATTAGAGTGTCCCTGTTAGTTACTGCCTGCAGAAAGAGTCAAGGCAGAATAAAAATAAGCACCGGCATTTATATGCCAGCGAGCATAGAATAAGTTCAACAAATCTCTTTTGCACGGATAAGAACATCACTAGCAGGCATCAACCCAGATGATGGGATACGAGGCTGTTGTATCATAGCTGAAACAAAATTCAGTTAAACACATTAAAATCGGACAAAGGAAATGACATGAGCATCAAAGATGGGTGTGGTGTTTGAAGTAGCAGATGAAGAAGAAGCAGAGAAGTGTGTGATCTGTGATGCGTTTTTTGTAATTTATTTTATTTTTTTTAATTTTTTAAATTTCTGTGGGCAGATGATGAAGATGAATAGATGATGTTGGTGATAGGTCGATGATAATGATTTGAGGGTTAGGGTTTAGTTTGATTTTTTGTTTTTTAATTTGATTTTTTTAAATATTAGTTTTTTTTAATCAATTTTTAATTGTTTTTAATTGAAATTATTAATTTTAACCTTGCTTTTACCATTATACTTTTACTGACGAAACCCTAATAGAATTGGATGGTAAAGACTAAAATATAATTTTTTGGAAACTAGAGGGACCTATCAATATAATATTGAAAACCGGGGGACCAATTTGTCTATTAGGTCAAACTAAAGGGACTAAAATGGATTTCAGTACCCTTGTTATTATGGATTTTTTTTTTCTTCAATTTAAATATAGGGAAATAGCCTTTTTTAGCCATAAAATTAAGGGGTTTTCTATTTTTAGCATGAATTAATATTTTTGTTGTTCTTAGCAAACGATCCAACAAAAAGACATAATTACCCATGTTTTTATTATTTACTTTTATTTTTTAAAAATAATTTTCTTAAAAAAAAACTTTCTTATTAATTTTTTTGAATATATAGGTCCTCAAACCTCTATTGGAGGTCTGTGTGACCTCTAATGGAGGTTTAGGCGACCTCCATTGTAGGTCGAAACCTTCATTGAAGTTTTGTATTTAAAAAATAAAATTTAAAAAAAAAAAAAAAGTTTTTACAAACCTCCAATAGAGGTGAGGTCTGAGACCTCCATTGGAGAGGTCTGTATTTAAAATAAATAAATAAAGGTTTTTTCAATGGAGGATTGATTTTTAGATTATATTTTTAAAATTAAAGTATTTTTATTCTAAAAACCATTAAGGATATTCCCTTCAAATCTCTCTATGCATTTTTCTTCATTATCGCACCAAAGTTTTTTTAGTTTCGTTGTGGTATTTCATTATCTAGGGAGGGGATATTCAACCATTTTAGAAGGGGTTAATATTAAAAACATCCCCTCATTTTTGAACTATTATTGCATGTATAATTACAAATGCTTTTATTTTAGAAATCTCTCATTTGAACTAACACCATTAGCATTCCATTCGTGTTAACTGAGTTTGACTATTAAAAAATCCAAAATATCTCTTTTTAAGCTTCAATTGTATGAATTAACCATATACCATTATATTTTTACCAAATAAATTAATAAAATTATACAAAATGTGAAAATGTTAACTTGCGAAGAAGAAATTATTTTATGGATAATTTTATCCTTAAAAATAAAAAAATTACAAATGAACCAAAAACATTGAAAATGAGCATTTGCTTAGATTTATAAAAAAGACAAATAAATACATAAATAAATACATATTCTAATTTACTTTTAATGATTTTAGTTCATTTGTAATTTTGTTAATTTTAAGGATAAAATTGTCCATAAAATAACTTCTCCTTTACAAGTTAACATTCCCACATTTTATATCATTTTATTAATTTTTATGGGCCATCCTGGCCTGTGTATTTTGGAAGAATTTTTTTTAAAAAAAAGAAAAAAAAGGAAAAAGCTCAACTTTGACAACAAAAAGGTATGTAACAAAAAGTCAAGAATATGAAAATTCCCAATCACCAAAAAGGTTAAACATAGATAGCTCATGCGTGTGTTCCTGATTGGAATGTATTATGATTGATCTTCTTTAATATTCTGTCTCTTACAGTTTAGATTTAGATTGATTCAGAGAGTTTATTAAACAATGTCAGCCACATTACGGACTTGGAATATTACATGTCCCATCTTATTCAGGATGCTTGAAAGGCAGCTGGGTAGTATAACCTATTGTAAATTGCTGGTGATAGATTAGCTGCAACAAATCCTGCAGATTTCCTTATGTCTTACAGTTACATGCAGTTTACATCTAGTGGTGCTGTGATAGAAAACATGTACATAAACATCAAGTACATCCATCCAAGCTTCCAAATAAATCCGAAGCAGGTGCAAACTGCCAGTTACAATACCTCAGAACAAGATCTTTGCCAAGATAACATAAAGTAGAATGTCTGTCTACTCGTTGTGCTTTTGAATCCCATATACCTGTAATACATTAGATTTATTCTCTGGTAAGTAAATGAATTTTTACGGATGCTGGAAATGATCAAGAACTTGGTCATGTAGTACTATATCTATACACCTAAAATAATAATCACAGGATCTACAAGAATCAGGCAGCTAAGGATGATTAATCAAAAATCTGTCAGATGACTCGATCCAACAACTTTGAGTACCTGTTCCAACTCAACTTCAACTTGAACCAGTACCACTACTCAAATCTACAAATCTAATATATGTTCTCTATGTGCATGCTACAGATCTAACATATGTTTTCTTTTCTCTCTGTGTGTATGCATTTGTGTGTAATTCCAGTGTGATACAGAAGCTAAGACCTCAAAGCAGACCTCAAAGCAGAGAGCAATGATGTAAATATATAGATCAAGGGAAATGCTATTTCATCCCAATCCCTCGGGGAGGACTAAGGCTGTATAAATTTGTTCTAATGTTATTCTTCTTGAATTTAAAATCAACATATATGTATACAACATAACAAGAAAACACACCAATGCATTATGTGGGTCATCATCATACCACCCACCGGTGAAGCCGACAAAGATGCCCACCATTAAGTAAACAAGCATAGCATTCATGCCAATCTGTTCCAATGGCAGAAACATGTACTTCAAATCCCAAATATCAACTTGCACGACACAATATATGCATCTCAAATGAAATTAGATAAGAGAATAAAACAAGCTTCCATTCTAGTGGTTGCTTGTGCATATTGGTGAACTGCACATATTATGAGATAGAAAGATAATATATGTTTCACACAATTACTGAGATCAGAATACCATGTCAATAGTCTCTGAAGACTTTAAAAAAAAAAACAAAACAACTAAGCACAGCAACCGCAACTAAACTAATTCAGAACACAAAGCATCTGTGTAGATGTCCTGCCACACACTCTCTCTTCTAGAAGAGACGTCCAAGTTATGGGCCAAGGTATTACACTATTACCTGCTCTGGGCATAGCTTGACATTTAGAAACTTGGACCTCAGCGCTCCTCAAGGACAAAACCAGTATCACTTTTAGGAAATTTGCGGTCATTGATGGCAGCTGCCACATTACCTGCATCTGTTTCAGCCCAACAGTCAGTAGAGTTATTCCCTAAAATACTGAGGTTATAAAGTGTATTCTGTATTTCTGTGGCTTTATCTCTCCTGTATAAGCCAGTAGGATCATATTCCAATAGAACCTTATATATAGGAATATATCCAATCAATAAAATAAATCATATTGCAGTTTCAAAAGATCATCCTACCAGGGCAGTAGGGCATAGACGGCTGAGAAAACCAGTGCCGCTCCAGATGTTAGACAAACATAGCTAAAAGTGTACAACTTTTTATTCAAAGGGATGGCTGCAAGTGAAAAAAGAAAATAACATTAGAATAGATTAATAAATAATATATTTAGAGAAAGGAATGTCGTCAAGCTTCCATGCTCACCATGCATGAGATGCAGAGTAAGTCCAAAATGAGAAGAGTCAGACCCATCATGGCCCAATGCTTCAGTGTAGCCAAATGCCCTCAAACAGAATTCATCAGAGAAATGAATCATGATCTACTATGCACCATTTTGCCAGGACATTTGAAGTTTTGAACCAACCTTCAAATGTAGAAGCGCATGTCCGAAATGCACATGCTTATAGTTATAAAGAGAATGATAGATATGGCTGCAATTTAAAATATACCCCTTATTCAGTAAAACACATTTCTCAAAATTTACACCATACTTCATGAATGTATATATATGAAAGAAAGTTTAAATAAAATGGTTGAGAGGGAAAGTCCATGCCTCTTAGCACAGAAAGGCTTCCTTTTCAAGAAAGCTTTAGTACATCTTAATGTTCCCTCAAATCCATCAATTTTTTTTTAGTTTTTTTTAAATCCATCAACAAATTATTGGATATTTTTGATAAGAGGAAAAAAAAGGGTCTAAAACTGGACTTATTGGCCAACAATGTATGTAACCTGATCGACTTGATAAGAGATACTATAAATTCAAGGAAGAAAACTTCAGAATTATGTTGACATTACTTGATCAGAGTCTGTCGAAGATTTACAGTGAATTGTCCAATCAATATATTCATCAGCATTGCATAGACAGCTGCAGATAATGTCAGATAAAATTGCAAAATGTTAGTATAAGCACAACAATCACATAATCCAAATTCAAATGATATATACTATGATAGTTGAACCATGTTAACATTTCAATCCCATATCTTAAAAACTATTTTCAGAACTTCTCAGCCTTAGGCACATACTGAGGCAGCCAGCTCTGTGTTTTAACCACAAGGCAGCATTTCATCAATGAACATTTACAGGTACCAAAGCAATTATTTGAAAAATTGAAAATTTTCCTTTCATCAAACTACGAACATTCACAGAGTTCACTAAAACACGACAAATCCCCATTAAAAGAGAAATAATTAACTGACATTATGTAATTCATCCAACAAATAAAAAATTATATAATGCATGACATTGTTTCTAAACAATTTTCAACAACTTGTTAAACCAAAATCAATTGCCTCACATATTTTAACACCTACAACAACAGTATCATCTTTACCAAAATCAAATACGGAGCAAAAACTGAAAGTATATATACTCTCCGGTCTCATCCAAGATTCAATTCTCATCTGCACCCGCACATGGAAATTAGAATTCTATTTCTATGCATACAAACAGAGACAGAGATATAGTTGTGCATACCAGAAAAAATACAAGATTGTAGATTTACTTGTTGCGAGGACTGTGGAATTTGATCAATGGAAAACTGGGTTGTTTGGGAAGATTCCTGGAGGCGAAGAGCCAGGACGTTTACAGCAGCGCCGGAGACTTCCATGGATTGCGAGCTCAACATCGAATCCATGTTTTAAGGCAGAACAAAAAGTACAAGGAATGCTAGTATGGTGGTTTTCCACATTTAAGCGATATTTTATTTCACTTATTAAAAAATCCCCAAATTTGAACAGCTAATTGAGATTTTCTTCTCATACAATCCCTAAAAAACCTAAATAAAATAAAAGGGCAAAAGCAACTTGAAAATGAAATCGAAACGAATATATCATATTGACTTTCTCAAGAAATAAGACAATCGTACGAGTTTAAGCGTTTGTGTACCAAAAGTGATGGAGCCGGCAGCGACGCTGTTGCAAGGAATTTTGACGCCACTACGAGGTGTGAGTGTGTGACGACTTCCAGAGAAACGAAATCATGGAGATAAATTAATCTCAGAGAAGATAATTTAGAGAAACAAACGAGAAATTAGATAGAAATCTACCTCAATAGCAATGAAGAGAAATCAATTGAACTTTGAATTTTTTACATATTCCAATAAAAAATTGTAAAAATCATAACATATATATATAATATGCATTAAAAATAACAAAGCAAGATCAAACAAAGCAAAACCATACTTTATTAACAAGCCTCAAGCAGAAAAAAACACGAAGTACAATAATATTAACTGTTGGACACTAGCAAACCTTGAACCAACCCGACTCGACCCGATATAAGAACCAAAGTACAATAATATTAACTGTTGGACAATGCCAAACCTTGAGCCAACCCGACTCGACCCGATATAAGAACAAAAGTACAATAATATTAACTGTTAGACACTAGCAAACCTTGAGCCAACCCGACTCGACCCGATATAAGAACAAAAAGTACAATAGTATTAGAGTTATAAGAAACCTTCGGACTCTTGCCACCCTTTACCGACCCGATATAAGAACAAAAGTGCAATAATATTAGAATTATAAGAAACTTTCGGACTCTTGCATGCCTTGACGAGACCGACATGTAGAGTACGTTAGAGTCAGAGAAAGTCCTCCACATCCAGGTAAACATGCTCTCCTTGATAAGTGACATTGCTTTTTCTTGTTACCTGAATCTGCATTTCTCCATCTTGGCGCCCATAAATGGTGAGTTTATCGTCAGCCTCAAGACGTTTAGCTCGAGCAAATTGCTTCCACCCGCTTGTAAAGACAGGATTTGCTCGGTTTCCACCGGGCCGGGTGTAGTACCGGAATATCCACACTTGCTCCCTTGAATCCGTGACCTGCAATTCTGCAAAATGTTCTCCTTGCGGAAGCCGGATATGCTGAAGAATCTTAGCTGGAAGTGCAGGTTTTGTAGTAATATCATAATCGGTGAGGAGTTTAGAGACAGTGAATGGCGGCTGAAACATGGTTAATGGTTATAACTTATTATTATCGAATATTGTGCGCATGCAGTTAGACTATTGGAAATGGTTATATGGGCAACGTACGTGAATGCAGACAAGCAAAATGTCGATGACAAGGCTAGAGATGTGAAAGGACCTTAAACAGACATGTAGATGTGAAAGGACCCCACGTTAATTATTCCACCTAAGTAAATCTAGTGAAAAGGCTAGAGATGCTAAGAGCATCCACAATGGTGCCACAACTATTCAAGATCCATTTATTGTCACATCATCAAAAATGGCTCTTGAATAGTAAAAAATGGGTCTTCTCATTTGAGTCCTATTTATTTGGGTCTCATTTTCCCACAATGGTGTTCAATTGAAAAAGTAAAAGTGGATCCACTTTTTTAACTTTTTTTCAAACAATCATTACTCTTCTTTAAAATATTATATTTAAAATATTATATATATATTCAATAATTATTTAACAAATTATGATTAATTTAAAATAATTTTTTCACAACCGAATTACATCAATAATAAAAATAAATATTTAAAACAAAATATTGTATAAGATTAGACATGGCACCGGTTTCAGTTCGGTTCAGTTCGGTTGGGTTCCGGTTAGGTTTCGGTTCCGATGGTTCTAGTTCTGGTTCTGGTTCTGGTTCTGGTTCTGGTTCGGTTTCGGTTTCGGTTTCGGTTTCGGTGGTTCGGTTTCGGTTCCGGTTCCGGTTCCGGTTTCGGTTTGGATTCCGGCTTCGGCTTTAGTTTCGGTTTCAAATTTCGGTTTCGGTTTCGGTTTTGGTTTTGGTTCCAATTCCAAACCTTCAAAAAATTAATGTTTTCACTTAAATAATTTTAATTTCATTGAACTAAAATTTTATAATTGAAATTAAATTTATTTATAATTTTTTCATTATATATATAATTATTGAAGTTAATAATAATATATTTAAATTTAATTAATTGAAATATATATATATTAAATTTATTTATATTTTTTCATTAACAATAAAAATAAATATTTAAAACAAAATATTGTCTACGATTAGACATGGCGTCAGTTCCGGTTCTTGCTTCGTTTCGACAGTGGCGGTTTCGAAACTGAAACCGAAATCGGAACCAAAATCGAAACCTCCCTCGGAGAGATTCCGGTTCCTCGGTTCCGGTTCGGTTCGGTTCAGTTCAGTTCAGTTCTGGATGTTTTGATTGTTCGGTTTCGGTTTCAGTTCCAGACCGGTTTTGGTTCCGGTTTTGAAGGTTCGGTTTCGATTCCGGTTTTGAAGGTTTGGTTCCGATTCCAAACCTTAAAACAATTAATGTTTTCATTTAAATTATTTTAATTTCATTGAACTAAAATTTTACAATTGAAATTAAATTTATTTATATTTTTTTCATTATATATATAATTATTGAAGTTAATAATAATATATTTAAATTTAAATAATTTAAATATATATATATATATATATATATATATATATATATATATAGGGGCCCAACCCAATGATTGGGAAGTGAGTGTTGGGAACCCAACCCAATCATTGGGCAAGACCCAAATTGAGTTCCAAATGTGGAACCCAATTTGGGTCTACTTGGGTGGGCCCCACATTTGGCTCTCTTTTTTTGGGTCTCATTTTGCACCATTGTGGAAAAATGTTATGGGTTTCAAAGTGGATCTTGACAAAGTGGGTCTCATTTTGGCACCATTGTGGATGCTCTAAGTTATTTGAACGCCACTTTAATTATCCAATAAGGGCAAGATTCAGGAATCGCGTCCTATATGTGTATAACTCTAATATTATATAGGGCAAATTGCACTGAACCCCTTGAGGTTTGCGCAAGTTACATTTAATTGGAAACCTTTTTTTTATTATACACTAACACCCCCAAGACTTAAATTTGACTTTAAAAATGTTTAAAATGCCCCTAGTTATATTATTTTATACTTTATTTTTTTACCTTTTAACCAAAGACTTTATAAACTTTAATAAAATAAAAAAAATTAAATAAAAAATATGATTCATTAAATAAATAAATATTTTTTAAAAAATTAAATAAATAAATAGTTTTAAAAAATAAATAAATAAATAAATAGTTTTAAAAAATCAAATAAATTAATATTTTAAATAAATTAATTAATTAAAAAAATAAAAACATTAATTTTTTTTTAAGGATATCCATTAATAGGGACAAGAAAAACTCTCAATATCCAAACTTTTACGGTAAGGATAATGGTGAGAGAAAAGCTTCAAAGTTCCCAACACTGAAGAAAGTGGTTGAAGAAGGCAAGAATACTTCCAGTGTTGGGAACCTTGAAACTTCTCTCACCATCATCCTTACCGTAAAAGTTTGGATATTTAAAGTTTTTTTAATCCCTATTAATGGATATCCTTAAAAAAAAATTAATGTTTTTAATTTTTTTCATTTATTTATTTATTTATTAACCCCTTTATTTATTTAATTTTTTAAAACTATTTATGTTTTTGATTTTTTAAAACTATTTATTTATTTAATTTTTAAAAAATATTTATTTATTTTAAACTATTTATTTATTAAAAAATTATTTATTTATTTATTTATTTATTGTAAACTATTAATTTATTTAATGAATCATATCTTTTATTTTATTTTTTATTTTTTTATTAAAGTTTATAAAGTTTTTGGTTAAAAGGTAAAAAAAATAATATAAAATAATATAACTAGAAGCATTTTAGATATTTTTAAAGTCAAATTTAATTCTTGCGAGTGTTAGTGTATAATAACTAGACATTTCCAACTAAATGTAACTTGTCCAAACCATAAGAGGTTAAGTGGAATTTGCCCTTTTATAAAACACTGTGCAAATCTCACGTTATAATTAGAGGCTGTTTTTCATTTTATAAAGGGTAAATTGCAATAAAGTAACCTCACGTTTCTTTACCTAACATGTTTGAAAAAGTAGTGGTGGTGTGATAAACTAATAAGGAAGATGACATCTCGTAAAAGCGATGGTGAATGGTGTAATAAGTTAATATTGAAGATGACATCACTTTTCAACTCGTAAAAGTGATTGTGATGGTGTAATAAATTAATAATGAAGATGACATCAATTTTCATCTCGTAAAAGTGATGGTGAATTGGTGATGGTGTAATAAATTAATAGTGAAGATGACATCTCGTAAAAGTGAACAGAAGAGAAGTGGAGATTGGCAAATATTGCCAGTAATGAAGATTGCTATACGGATAAACAAAAGAAACCAATTAGATATTTTGTGGAGGCACACAAAAAGTCAGTGGAATTATCTATCATATTTACAAGAACAAAGCAAGGAACATTCCAAGCAAGTTTTCATTATCATACAATAGTCTTTTGTATAATATTGTCCAATTTTACATTATTATATTAAATTTTGAAATTCATTTGTTATCAAGTTACTAAACAAGTGACACTAGGGATGGCAATGAATCGGATCGGGGATGGATACCCTATTATTCATCCCCATATCCGTTTAAGATATGTATATCCATTCCCACATCCATCCCCTTTTCAAAATGAGTGGGGTGGATTCAGATAATCCGTAAATTTAGATAACGATATCCATCCCCGCTCCGTCTATATCCGTATCCAATGAAAAATATATATAAATTGTTATAGTTTATAGGAGAAAAATATAACTAACGTTTATAATGGTACCTTTTATCTTATTTAAAAGGGAGAAACAAATACATCCAATCCTCAAATAACATAAATTCAACAAATGAAAAAAAAAAAAAAAAAACCCACAACTTCAATATACAAACAAAATTAAATAGAGAGTTTTAAATCAGTATTCACTTACAAAGAAACTCAGCAGCAAGTTAGCAACAACCAACAGCCAACAAGCAAACGTAGTCACAACTCTCCAGTCTTTCAACTGCTTACTTTAGAAAAATAGCTTTTAGGGTTTTGATGATAAAAAAATTAATAATAACTTATATAATTAATAATTAATAATTATATAATCATTTATATATTTTTTAAATATTAAAATATATAACGGATCCGGATGGGGATGGATATCCATAGACGATATCCATCCCCATATCCGAAAATTAAACAGATATTAGGATCATATCCATCCCCGCTCCATCCCTGAAATAATAGTATCCATCCCCATTATGAATGGAGTAGATCCTTACGGATATCCATGTCCGTGGATAATTTTGCCATCCCTAAGTGACACCACGTGTTTCCTTTTATGATTTGTCTCTACAGTCCACCCAACTAATTAATTAGAAAAAACTTGGTATATAAAACTATAAAAATATGTGTACTTTGAAATATACCTACTTGGCTGCAAACTATTAGATAAATTTCACATTAATTAATTATTAGACAAAGCAAGGTATATAGACTAATTACAGTTAATAATTAGAAGAAAACAAACCAAGTAAATATTTTTACTTTGAAATATACCTACTTGGCTGGATGTTTATATTTATATTGATCATGATTATTTAATATATAAATTAATAGTTTTAATCAAATTTCAGTCAACTTATCCATCCTGCTGAGTGCTTAAGTGTTTACACATGTATAATCACTTCTTCGTTAGTCTTTCTTTTTCTTTTTCCTTCTCCTTTAATTTATTGTTAATTTATTTTCATTAATCTCTCTCTCTTCTCTCATTTATCATATATTCACTTTCCTAATTAAATCTATTTAATATTTCCACCCCCTCTCTCTTACTTTTTTTACTCTCTCTTTTTAGTTAATTTTTTGAAAAACAGCTTATTGTATTGAACTTTTTATATATAAGTTCATATATATCATTTTTTTTTCTCTAAATTTTACAAAATATGAACTTATATAATAAAAACAGATTCAGATTCAGTACTGTAGACACAATATATACAATCGTATGGAATAATTGATGAAACTTGAAAGGGATTTTACGTTCTAGAATAAAACAACCTTGTACTAAATGAAACAAAAAATAAAATAAAAAAAATCTTGACCATAGATTTTACTAATCTGCCACACGTCTGTTGATCCTTCAAAGATCAATATAGTTCAGAAGGGAAAAAACTCAACATAGGATCCTAGTCCCTATAATATGTGTAATTTGATGATGTTTTATAATAATTTAATCCGATAATATCTCAGATTTGAATTACCGTATCACATATGATATGAAAAAACTTTAACTCCATATGAGAAGTAATATATATATATATTACTTTAATTTTGTAATTCAATAATATATATTTTCTGTCATAACTAAGTATATATATTAAAGCAAAGTGGAAAGCGAAACAGATGAGGTAAACAAAGTAATTGATCAGCTACAATACAGAATCCTCTCCACCATTTCCTACTTTGTTCAAGTGCTTTTGAACTCATATATATATATATATATATATATATATACAATTTTTTTATTGTCAGTTCGTCCTGATACATTTTATATCAGGACGAAGAATGTGGACCATTAGATTTACATACTTTTAACTCAAAATGTATGAAATTATCAAAACTTCTCCATAATCTATGATCCACATTCTTTATCTTGATTTATTTATTATTAGAATGAACTAACAATGGAAAGACTATATATATATATATGACCAGATATACATAACATAAATTCCTGAATATCATCAAAATTTCACAACTTTATAGCTACAAATTAAGAGGAAATGCAGGACTAGACAAACTATATGTTTGACCACAATGTCTTAAGTTAAGAAATCGAATTCTTGGACTTCCCATCGGATGCTCTCTTATGTTATTTTGCTGATTATTAACTAGGAAAACTTATCATCACTTTCTACTGTTTACTGATCAGAAAAAAGAGGTTTTCTTCTTCTTCTCTCTCTCTCTCTTTTTTTTTTTTCTTTTCAAACTTTTTTTTAACTTTCTAGACAACAAGTTTATTATTATTATACCTAACTCTATATAATTTTGAAAGAAAAAAAAATCTCTATATAATCAGAGACATGAACACCGCTGCGTTGCCTTGAAATCTCCTCATTTTTAACATGTACAAGAAAAGAACATGTATAATAATAATAATAATAAGCAGTGGATTTGCAAAAGAAAAGGACTCCTTACACCGTTAAAGAAAATACTGCTTTTGAACTCATATTTATATATAAATGCTTTGATGGATCAGGGATGAATGTTCACACTCACATAAATTCCTATATAACATCCAAATTTCACAACTTTATATCTACAAATAGGGTTGGGCATATATGCATGGTTAATCTAACCAAACCTAAAATAGTCTAAAAAAATTATGAAGCATTTTCAAACATTTTAAGCAAGTACTTTTTAAAAGGTGGAGTGGTTTGTTATCTGTTATACGCGTTGGTCCTAAGGGTGATAACGGATCGGATCGGGGCTAGGGGTCGGAGGTCTACTAGTACCTGGTGAGATTAAGCTCTACACGTACGCTTTAGAATGCAACTCCCATACTAAGGGAGAGTTTTTCCCACACTTTATTGTTTAATGAACAAATATCATGAGATTATATACGTTTATATAATACCAGCGTTTGAAAGGGTGGAGTTTTATTTTCAAGTCTCTAACCACCAAACCAAGATGGACCCTCAGTTATTGTCATGTAAGTTGTAATATTCATGATCACAAATAATGTATTTGACTAATGGGGTCTTGCAATTAGAGGCAGCTGGCTTGACTCTGCTTGAAATTAAGATAGATATAGACTATAGTTAATAGTTGTGGTCAGACAAGCATCAGTTCAACAAAACGTAGGCATATTTTAAGCTAATGGAAGGGGTCATTTGTTTTTTCCACTTAAAACTTAATGGATCTGAATAATAATTATTAAGTTGTTTTATTTATTTTTTTAAATGGTCAAACAACTTAAGAATACCAAAAAACAATTTAAAATAAAAAGTAAAAAATCCTGACTTTTCACTTAATTGCAAATAACTGAATTGCGTTAAATGCAATTTGAAATCTTTTCTTCCGACACTATCCCCCATGTATAACATATTTTTCAATTTCAACATAATTATATATGGTATAGAAATCTTTATTTTAATATATTGCTTATTTTAAATAACTTTAAAAAAAAAATTAAATAGCTTTTGAAACAGTAAAAAGCCCAACCAAACAAACACCGAATCTTCTTTTACGTAGAATATAAATGTAATTAGCTGATTATTATATTAACATGGAAAGCTTGCCAACTTTCTACTTTTGACCAAGAAAAAAAGGTTTCCGCTACTTGCATGCAAATTTTAATTATGATTGTAATTTGTAAGCCAATCCATTTATATAAATGCGTGTGTGAAAACTCATATTTGCTATATGATATTGATGCATGTTCACGCTAAAATCCAGAAATACATAACATAATTAAATTCCGGCCTGTATATCATCCAAATTTCACAACTTTTTAGCTAAAAATTTTACAATTAAGTTTTCAACTTTTTTCTTAATTTTCTTAGAGAAGTAGGAAAGAGTACATAGATGGAGAAGTTTATAAATGTATGTATGTAATAGATACGAGTTTGATACGAGTTACCTCCATCAAATGAAGTATTCGTGCTTCCTAACATATAACTCTAAAATTATATATTGTAAAAAAAATATTACAATAATTATTAATGATTAGTGTCTTATGATATTGATGTGATGGTGCACATTTGTACCTTCTATTTTTTATTTTGTAGCTTTTTCTTCATTATTAATTAATAAATTATGTTCTTCTTTATGTCGACACTGCACATATCATATCTTTGTTTTATATGGTGCGGACACAGTATAAATGGAATGGTTATATAGGCTGTTTTGACTTTAATGCATTACAGTAGATATATAAAAACAAACTCACTTTTGGGACTACTGTAGTACGTGACAAATTTTATCCAAAATTCCAAAGGAATAATCAATCACTATTTTAATCAAGTTTTGGACTGAATCCTATAAATAACTAGTAGATATATAATAACAAACTCACTTTTGGGACTACTGTAGACGATAAATTTTATCCAAAATTCCAATTAAGTTGTTGCAGGCTGGATGTTTATATTTATATTGATCATGATTAATTATTTAATATATAAATTAACAGTTTTAAACTTATCCATCCTGATGAGTGCGTTTACATATGTATAATCACTTTGTTAGTCTTTCTTTTTCTTTTTCCTTCTCCTTTATTTATTGTTAATTTACTTTCACTAATCTCTCTCTCTTCTCTCAATCACTTTCTACTGTTTACTGATCAGAAAAAAGAGGTTTTCTTCTTCTTCTCTTTTTTTGTTTTTTTGTGTTTTTTCAACTTCTTTTTAACTTTCTAGACAACAAGCTTATTATTATTATACCTAACTCTAAATAAAATAAAAAACTCAATATAATCAGAGACATGATCACCGCTGCGTTGTCATTTTTAACATGTACAAGAAAAGAACATGTATACTAATAATAATAATAAGCAGTGGATTTGCTAAAGAAAAGGACTCCTTACACCGTTAAAGAAAATACTGCTTTTTTTAAAAAAAATTTTATGAAACAATATTTATGCCTTTCAAATCATATTCATGCTAATATTGGTTGTTTTATATTGTCGTTTCAATATCACATTTGCAGTAGAAAACCAAAGTACATAAAGGATATCTTATTTTAACTCAAAGTAAAGACCATAGTAAAATTATCGATTTTAATGAATTTTGATTTGATTTTTTATAGATGCTAAATTCAATTAAACTCTACTAGTGAACCAAATTTGAAAAAGTTTCAACCACGTGGTATAACTATTTTTTCATTTTTCTTGTTTAACTCCTTTTGCGGATGCTAAATTCTATGAAATCTACAACTGAACCAAATTTGAAAATTTTTCAATCACATACTATAACTATTTTTTTTTTTTTTTCATTTTTCTTGTTTACCCCTTTTCAAGACTTCATTTTCCATAAAATCGGGAAAAATAGTTGTAGTGGTTGATAAATTTTCAAATTTGGTTCACTAGTAGATTTCATTGAAATTAGCCTTCACAACAAAAAAAATCAAATCAAAATTCATCAAAATCTATGTATTTCATGAAGGTCACCATCTTAAAATTCACCAATTTTAATGAATTTTGATTTAGATTTTTTTGTGGATGATAAGTTCAATGAAATATATTTGTAAATAAAATTTGAAAATTTTTTAAGAACTATAACTATTTTTTTTTCCGATTTTATTGAAAATCATCGAAAAATGGGACCAAAAATAGGAAAAAAAAAATAGTTACCTTGAAAAAAAATCATTAATGGAGATGCTCTTAGCAATCAATTTGCATTTCCTTAAAAGAAATTGAAAATATATTTAAAATTAGTATATAAAAATGAGAATCTAGGGTTTAAGAAAATAGATTTTTTTTATATTTTATAATCTATGTTAATATCAAGCCATTAATAGGAAAATTTGTTTTAACAATAGATTGAAATAGGAAACTGATTAATAATTATAGATGTGTGTACTTACAAACTGTTATATCATCTTAGTAATTTTATTAAAGGGTATTATTGAATTAAAAAAAATAATAATAAACTAATTTAGGGTGTACAAGGGATGCAAATATCGTCACTCTTAATTATTTGAGTTGTACATATAGTAGTACTCTCGGTCTACTTCAAATATTCCTTAGTAGATTTGTGTTTTTTTTTTTATTATTATTATTACAAAATTTGGGTTTATTATACAATAATGAAAAATTTTAATAAAATTAACTTCAATTATTTTCTATTAGCCTCCAAATTATATATATATATATATATATCAGTGAGTCTCTCATGAGGGATCCCTTATTTTAATTTCGGTAAGGACCATGATGAAAACACATTAACTTTAATAAATTTTAATCTGAAATTTTTTTGTGGATGATGATTTCAATGAAATATACATATGAACAAAATTTGAGAATTTTCCGAGTACTAGAACTATTTTTCTTGAATTTTCCTATATTTCACCTATTTCCGATGCCTTCATATTTAACAAAATTTGGATAAATAGTTCTAGTACTCAGAAAATTCTCAAATTTTGTACATATGTATATTTCATTGAAATCATCATCCATAAAAAAATTCAGATTAAAATTCATTAAATTCAATATGTTTTTATCATGGTCCTTACCGAAATTAAAATAAAGGATCCCTCATAAGAGACTCACTGATATATATATATATATATATATATATATATATATATATATATATATATATATATATATATACATACATACGTGTTTGCCTTAATATTTTCAGTTAAATAAATATGATAATAATTGATGATTATCAATAGGGTGGGTCTCTATTGCCACCCAAAAAATTTAAAAATTAAATTTTACTTTCTACAACCTTTAAAATACCAAAACTACTCTTAAATATCATTTGTAATTTTAATCATGTTTTTTTTTTTTCTCTCTGAACCCATTTTTTCCAATTTACAAACCCAGTAAATATTGTAGAGACAAACGAACCCAACCACAAAATACAACAAATTGAAGTAGTTTTTATTTATTAATTACTGCATTTTTTCTGCTTTCAAATTCAATACTCACATATATAGTTTTGAGCAAGCAATTTGCCGTTTAAAAAAAAATGCAGCAATTCGTTGCATTGTTTTTAATTGCAGATTGCTGCGTTATTTTCCTTCAATTTTACATTAAAAAATTGCAGCAATCTGCTGCACTTTTAACAAACTTGAATTTTTTTTCCAATAAAAAAGCAATAGTAAACATTAAAACAATCATACATTTATGAATTCATAATTCTTTGAATCAAATTCATTTTTTTTATCCATTCTTTGATTATAATCTTATTTATCAAAATTATGTTTCCACATTATTTTGATTCCAAATCTAATATTAGGGTTTATTATAGATTATGTGGCCGTTAGCCATTGAAAAAAAATGGTTTTGTAATTATATACACGGATATTTTAGTAATAAAGATTTTCATTAATATATGGGTGTTGTGAGAAGTTTTTTGGATGGCAATAGAGCCACCCTTATTAATATGAGTAGTGCTAGAGGACCCAAAAAAGTGACCCAAATTTTGGACCCAAACCTATGTGGCAACATCACATGGGATCTTTGGGAAGAGTGATGTGGGCCCGTGTTGTGTGTGATGTTGCCACATAGGTTTGGGTTCAAAATTTGGGTCACTTTTTTGGGTCCTCTAGCATTATTGTATTAATATTATATCAAGACTTGTTTAAACAATCCCAAAATTCCAAATTCAAGTATGGATTTCAATATAATTGTTCCCAAATGCTCATGCAGGAGGTATTTCCAGGAAACGATGATTGATCAACCACAAAAATTAAAAAATCAAACCTAAAATTAACGTAAGCATAAACCTGACTATGATTATTATCCATAAAAAATTATACACAACTCCAATGCAAAACTTAAAAGTACAACTGTTTTAAAAATCATGCCTCTGAACTTGGTATTGCACAGCTTATATTATGGTTCATGTTACAAAGAGTTGTCAGTCTGAATATCGATCTTCCTAAGCTTTGTTCACATCAGACGGCCACTCTGTTTCTGCATCCACGAGCGTTCATGACCACCGCGGAAATATTAAGCTTCTATGCAGATTCTCTATCGATAATTGGCTATCCACCCATGTAGCTTCTTCATAATTCCTACACAACAAATCAGCATTATTATTATTCCAGTTTTTAAGGGTCTCTCAGCAGCACATAAAGGAGTTTTGACTATTATGCCATGAATGATTCTGAATGTGCAATAAGAATAGGCGAGTTTACTTCCAACAATATGCATTCATGGAAGACCAATTAAAATCCGTCCACGGATTTAATGCCGGCTTTCTTGTCCCATTCCTCTGGAGCACCAACATCTGCAATTATCGATTCCTGACCGTGCCAAAGAATCTGGACCCAGTAGTATTCCAGAGTTAGTTCAGTCAATGACAAGCAACCACAGAAGACAATGTAATCTTCACCGTAAACTATGCAAACATATATATACACATAAAATTACCTTATCAATGACTCCAAATACTTTAGCTCTAGTACCATCCATATAAAATGGTCTTCTCATTGCAGTTCGAATAGTCTCTTCTGACTAACGAAAGATAACAATTCAAACAATTAGTCCTCTATTTTTTTCCTATTTTATATGCATTCAGAAAGAGGGTTAATGTTCTGAACCGTACATTTTCGGTGTGCTTGGCCAGAAGTTTTATTAGAGTGTCCCTGTTAGTTACTGCCTGCAGAAAGATTTAAAGAAGAATAAATATTTCAAATCTATATAATTCTTGAGTTGCAAGAGAGAGGAAGCAACGTCAATAAGCACCGGCATTTATAAGCCAGCAAACATAGAATAAGTTCAACAAACCTCTTTTGCACGGATAAGAACATCACTAGCAGGCATCAACCCAGATGATGGGACACAAGGCTGTTGTATCATAGCTGAAACAAAATTCAGTTGAACACATTAAAATCGGACAAAGGAAATGACATGAGTATCAAAGACATGGGATCGTATGTTAAACAATAGTGTTCTCTAACCTTTGGAATGAGGCATCATAGACCGATTACCCTTGGATCCTGCAGAAAGCAGTAGACAAGTGTGCCCAATAGCAGCTCCCACACCAACTGTGTGAACCTGCACAAGCAATAACAAATGTCAAAACAAACACATAGATCAAATTCTCAAATCATAATTCATACTCTCTATGCAAAACCCATGTTCTTCTAAGGAACAAAGTACATCACAATTGCAGGGACATTCAGTAAACAACTCACTACTTATTTTGCAATCAAACAGACAACCTTATGAAAATACTCAATAGTAATAAAAGGATTGGAACCACCCATGTTGTCAACTCTGACTTCACCATTAAAACCCCATTTTAAATAAATTGCCAAGAACATCACACTACCAACATTACCAACAAATCACCAGTACCACCTCCAAAATAATGGAAATAAGAGATATCTAACCATTTTAGAGAAAAGGACACTCACCTCATTTTTTAACTGCATCATTGCATCATAAATGGCAAAACCTTCTGCTTCCATCCCGACCTAAAAATATACATGTGAAATCGATGAATTAAAATATTGTAAGAAAACAGATGTATAAAAAATTGGTATGATTTATGATAAGCAAATTGAATCCACATTGACTATTCAAATGCATAATGAACTCAAGTCACTACTAAGCAAATCATGATTATTGATTCAAATAGCTAATGATCAATTCAAATAATTCATTATAAATACAACACATATAAAACATGATCCAAGATCCAATTGACAAATGTTGTATGAATGGAACCTTCAAACCCACCAAGTTTATTCTTCCTGTAAAAATAAAAGACACCAAGCAAATGTTGTATGATGGTTTGATAACTGTAACCATAAACCTTCCTGATGTGAAAGGATTAAACTTTAATGGGTTAAGGAGCTAACACCTTCTATATAATTTAATGGGTTAAGGAGAAAGAAGGATTGTGAATTTAATTGGGAGTGAGAGTTTCACCATATTTCTAAAAATTAATCTATTACTTCTACTACCAACACATTTTTATTGTCAATTTTCAAAACATTTTTTAGAAAACTACTCCCCGATGCAATCGATTCTGAGAATAACAAATCAAAAACACTATTTTTATGTTCGATTCAGTTAAAACGAATTGCGTAGGAACAAGAAGAAATCGTAACGACACTTGAAAGCAGTCAAGACATAAGAATAAACTACGAACACTTACCCGAGATCCATTGAAATGGTGGTGACTGGTGACTGGTGACTGTCTGACTGATCGTAGACTGACACTCCACAAATTCTCACTGGTTCCGTCCTCGGCTCCTCGCTAACGACTTTTGTAAAATCAGCCCATATTGCCTACATGTAAAATCACGTCAGCGCCTTTTACTCACGTGCGTGGCACGTCAATGACTTTTGCCGACGTGTTCATTCGCATCCTCTTTGGGAGTCCATTTTTGTTCAGGGGGTAAGCATTACCCTCCTCCCCAACACATGACATGTATTTAGGAAAGGGTTATTTTTATCTAAATACATGATAGATTTTGGACAAAAATACCCCTCCCTTGACACATGTCAAGTGTTGGGGAGGGGGGTAATACTCACCCCCTCTTTAAGCAACAGTAATCTCCTTTGGTTTGTTCACCTGCCTACCACATCAGCAAATTTTTTAAGTGACGTGCCAGGCATGTTATTTTGGAACCGAAGAAACGGCAGCATATCGTGCTAAGTTTTGGGCCGGGTTTTCGGTTAAATCAGGTTTATCCCACCATTAATGCTAGACAACCAAAGAAAAAATTATTCTAAAAATCAATTCAAATGATGTGATAAGTGGATTGTTCATTAACTGCATCCTCTTTTACAATTTTATGTACACCCCAAAATTAAGAGCATTTTTGATTGTTTAGTATGGCTTTTCTATTGCCTAAAAGAGCTTTTTTAAAGCTAGAAGCTCTTTTGAAGATTTTTTGGTTGTTTGACAAAACTCATGAAGAGCTTTCTTAGTATATAAATTATATCAACTACCTTTAATTAAAGTTAGTTTATGTGTGTGTTCGATATGGATTTTCAAGTAGAGCATTTAGAGTAGATCTTTTTGTAATAGAGTTTATAACAAAAAAAAGCTTTTGGTTGTGTAAATTACAAAAAAAGTGTTGACAATGTATTTTTAAAAATAACTTTTGGTTGTGTGATTTACAAAAAAGGGTGTTGACAATGTATTTATAATGAAGGAGTTGTATAGTGGAATATTTAAAATTTATAAAGGGTAGTTGAGACAATTCATATATTTTTAAAAAGCTTAAAAAAAAAAAAAAAAAAAAAAAAAAAAAAAAAAAAAAAAAAACCTTTTTGGAAAAGCCCAAATTTTGGGCTTCTCCAAGTTATAGACATAAAATGGCTATTATAAAGAGTAATTTAGACAATTCATATATTAAAAAAGCTGTTTTGAGTTTGCCAAACAACTAAAAAAAAAAAAAAACTTCAAAATAGATTCTAGCATTAAAAAAATGCTTTTCATCCTCACAAAAACCATACCAAACACACACTATGTCTATTAGGAGAAGCCTAAAATTTCGGTTTTCCCAATAAACTCTTTTTAAGTTTTTTTAAACATATGAATTGTCTCAACTACCCTTTATAACTTTTAGATATTCCATCGTATACCACTTTCATTATAAATAAGGTTCCTGGGTCTACTGCTCTGGTATCTGGTGCTGCTACCAATTGTTTTCTGGTTGCTGACGCCCCATGCCTGGTTACTCCAGCGATGTCCAGGAGCTGGTGATCGTTATTACTGTTGGGATTTCCATCGGTGTTGTCCTTATTGTTGATGTTTCTGATGCTTCGAATTTGCTCACAAAGATTCCTTAAAGTTGTGTCCTTCCCCCCTTCTTCTTGACGGTAGTTTTTAGATTATGGGAAAAAGCCGCACATCTAACAATTAAAATACAAATAATGATAATACTGTGAAAGCAAAGAATAATAATGAAAGATGTGAAACACTGAGTTTACATGGAAACCCTAACAAAAGGGAAAAACCACAGTGCCTATGATGGCGGAGAAAATATCACTATGAACTTTTTAAGAATACACACTCAATGCTCACTCTTTCTCTCAAAAATTACTTGCGTCCCTTTACACATAATTTTTGCTGATATTTATATGGATTGACTGGCCGTTGCCCTAATTATTGCCACATATGAATGACTGACTCTTTAATGAGAATCCTAGCAAGATTCTAGCGGAGTGATTTGTTTTAGGATTTATTTCCTATTTTGTGCCTATCTTCTGGAAGCCCTAACTCTCTTTCCTGATTAGATCAACTCTCTATCCCATGAGAGGAAATAGTTATATTTCCTAACTAGAACACAATCTTTTGGTCTCGTATCAAATTGGAATTTTACGAGAGATAATGTATCCTAACAAGGCAATACTTCCCATTTTGGTCGAGTAGATCTCACTGACGAGGGATATTTAGTGAATAAGATCGTTGCATTGCTCATTAAAGCTTTCCGAATTAGGTGGCTTGGCTTGGCGAACACGTCCTATTCTTGTGGAATATCCCGTCACATGCCCTGATCTACTGACGTGTCTCCGGTCAACCTCTTGTAGATTGGTCGTCGACTTATGATGACGTGGTGCTTTCAGATTTCAACATTTATCTATTGTTTCTGCTGATGTGTCACTACGCCGAATTTACACATATAACATAAGTATTTTAGTGACTTTACTCAAAGATAATATTAGGTTTTTAAAAATGTATTACTTTTTGATGTACATACAGCTTTTGAAGAATACAAATATCGCCATTCTAGTTTTTAAGGGGTACCATTATCGCCACTCGCCAACAATTATAGGGCATGTCACCACGACACCGGTCGTATTTGATGGCATGATCGGAAAAGTCACAAAGAATCAACCCAAATAAAACAACAGGCCAAAATTACCCGATGTGGCAATAATGGCACAATAAGCAGTCAGGCCCACCTATACCCTCCTATAAAAAAGCCCTATTTACAGTATATCTGTCCCAAAAATTATAAGTGACGTGCGTCCCCAAGTATCTGGATGGACACATCACCAATTATCAACCAAATAATAAGTGTATCTCTTATGGTAATGTGGGTTATGAAAAAATTAGATACTATGTAGGATGAACAACCACTTTGTTAAAAAATTCATCTCCAATTCAACCTTTATAATATAACTTCTAACTGAGGTGGCAACTTTTTTTTAGAGGTTGTCAACATGACTATCTGATTTCAGAGGGTCTGTTGGACAGCCATCTTGCTGGCCCAGTCAGAAACTACTCTTGTCTTCTACTTTATTTTATTCAACAATTCTATAGTATACTTAAGGAGACCAATAATAAATTGACATGTCATTAAAAACATGTACGTATTTTACAAGTGAAGCATTGGTCTAACATGTACGTATTTTACAAATGAAGCATTGAAGACCACTTTTTCATTTGGACGTCTATTAAATTTAATTACATACCACATATGAAGCACTTGGCTTGACAATATTGACATATCATCATTTTTTTTAAATACAAGCCACATTACCATTGGAGATGCTTCAAGACAAGCTCAGAATACCCAATATGTAGTGAAGGCCAATTAGTCAGCTTCATAAACTAACTTGTTATGTTTACAAATTACCAAGCACGGAGTATAGACATGAGAGTGAGGATTTGACTAAATTAGTTTATCTATTAATCGTCTTCTTCGAAAACTTATCCTCTCAATCTCTCCTGATGAGTGATGGCTGATCACATTTATTTTTTGGGAGTTTTGGAAGCTTTGCATTTAATTATTTCACGAATATGTATAAATTCTTGCACTTGACATTGAAAAGTACTGCATGTAACTCAGGCTTTTGCCAAAACTATACTAATAATTAGCACTGTGTACATATTAAAAAAAAAAAAAAAAAAAAAAAAACTTCATGCGCCACATGTATGATGGCTGTCATTTATGAGGTGATGACACTATAAAATTTGATTATGAGTTATCTAATTCCATGCATGATTTGTTTCTTTAATTAATCAAATGCTTGGATTGATTTTATTTTATTATTAAGAGCATCTCCAACCGTGGTGCCAATCTCTACTTTGCAGCTCGAATGATCATCTCCAACCGAGTGCCAATCTCTACGCCAAAGTCCAGCTGAAGAAATTTTATCGCCAAATCCGACTATGACCAAAGGTTCAGCGCTACTTTGCTGATGCACTTTCTTTTTTTATTTTTCAGTCCCTTCATTTTATGTAATCATGTAATGACCGTGGGGTTTGCTAAAAAAAAAATAAAAAAAATATGCCAAAGATAAGAAAAACAAAGCTAGTTACCGCCGGAGAGAAGAGAACATGTCGCTGTGAAGAGAAGATGTTGAAGAAGAGATGAAGCGAAGTGAAGATCCGAAGAAGAAAAGAGAAGAACTCGAATGTCAGGAGAAAGGAGATTAGGGTTTTATGTAGTTATTGTTTACGAATTGAAGATTGAAAGATTGGATTTTAGGTTAATCAGCTAGAAGAAGAATTATGGATTTCAAAAGGGAGATCGTGAGATTTGGGGAACTCTAAGACAAAAATAGATAAGTGAGGTTTTATAGGACCCTAAACATAAGCGGTGTGTTTTGGGACTCAATTGGGACAAAATCAACATAGGGCCAATTGGGCCAATATTGCAATGTTAATTTAATTTAATTTATTAATTTATTAATGAATTAAATTTATTAATTTATCAACTTATCGTAATATTATGTTAATTTCTTAACTTATCGTAATATTATCTTAATTAAGGGGTGAAGTGTTAAGTGTTAATTGTTGAGAATATTTAGGGAATATTCTTTTTAGAATAGGATTTGGAGTTGCTAGTTGAAGATGGAAGCGTGAAAATTGCAACATTTTAGAGCAAAGTTGCAACAAATTGGAGTTGCTGGTTGGAGATGGTCTAATATGAGTTATATATATTTGATTCTATATAATTTTATTTGATTATTTAATTTAAACAAGTTTTGGACACTAATGCATATTAAAAACAATGACTAATGATCTATATAATCAAATGGACTGAATCTATTTATAGAATAATTCACGTTTGTGAATCAATTAGGCTTGAGTCTCTCCTCTGTTTTTTCTCTGAAAGCTGAGTGAGAGTGTGTAGGGTTTTTATTGTTTTTTTATGGGCTGATAGTTCTTTTTCCGTTGTTACAAGTTTATTGGCATTAGGGTCTTTTAGTGTTCGTTTGGTTATCTTAGTTCGTTTGTAGTGGGTGTTACTGGTGGTTCTTCTGTTGGAGTGTTGTGGTTTTTTTGAGGGGTATGGAGTTTGAAGATACAGCTAAGCTGTGTGCTTCTATGTCTCTTATTGATCGGGAAGGTCCAGTTCAAGTGTTGAAGACGAACCTTAAGGTGGCGGCCATTCGAAGGCTGGAGTTTAGTCTAGTTGGGAAAATTTTAACTAGGAGATTGGTGAATAGAGAGGCTTTTATGAGAATTGGGAAGATATGGAAGGTATGCAAGGGAGTTGAGATTGAGTCTTTGACAGGAAATGTTTATTCTTTTCGTTTTACTGATATGGAAGATCGCAGGAAAGTGCTGTCAGGGGCTCTGTGGACCTTCGATAATGCACTTTTGGTTCTTGAAGAACCAGCAGGTAATGGTCTGGTCGAAACAATGGCTTTCAATAGGTGTGATTTCTTGGTGCAAATTTACCAAGTGCCACTTCTATGTACAACAAGAGAAATTGGGTGGTTTTTAGGAGAGATGATTGGGGAAGTGATAGATGTAGAGAGTGGTTTGGCAGGGGATTGTGTTGGTAAATTTATGAGAATTCGAGTTAGAATTGATATTGAGAAACCTCTGAGAAGGTGTTTACGCATGGATGTTATGGGGGATGGAGTTGAAACCACCATGCTTCTCCGGTATGAGAGGCTTCCTAACATTTGTTTCATATGTGGGCAGATTGGCCATTTGACTAATGAATGCATGGAGGTGCAGGGAAACCCTCTGGTGGAAGGTCAGATGAAACCTCTATTTGGGGCATGGATGAAAGCTTCAGGATCTTTACGGAGGAACAATTTCTGGAACCAGAGAGGATCGAATTCCCAGAATAATTACTCAAGTGGTAGCATCAGCATAGCAAAACCTAGTGGGAGGGTGACGACAGACAATGCGGTGCTGTCTGAAGTGATTGTGCAAAAGGATAAGGGTGCAGAGGAAATTGTGATGGGAGATGATGCCATGAAAGGTGTGCCAAAGCATATAGAGGGTTGGGATTCGGGGAAACAGGGATGCATTAATGTAGGTTTTAATGCCGTTAATGCTGGTGCTATGATTGAAGGGGAGTCTTTGGCGGCTTTTGATTAGGGGAGTGTCCTGAATAGGCTGGAGGAAGTGATCCAGGTGGAAGGGGGTGAGGAAAAAGGTATGGGTTAGAAAGATTAGGGCACCGAATTTGAAGTTTTCTGGGTATACAGGAGATTGCTCAATTGGGAAATGAAGAGGGGATATTCTGATTTCTGATGAAGATATTTGCGGGGGTTCAGACACGAAGAAGAGGAAGGTTGGTTTGGATTCGGTTACTGCTACCGTCCTTCAGTTGAAATCAACAATTGACGACGAGGTGGATTCTTCAGTCGTGAGGACCGATGGTTATGATCGGTTGGGAAAGTTTGCAACCAGAGTGGCAGAGGATAGACCTGATGGTGATGTTAGCCGGAGTGAGGTTTCAGCCATAGGGGATACACCGGATTTATCAGCCGGCCGATCTCTATCGGCCCGCCGAATTCAATGAATATCTTCGTATGGAATGCCCGAGGGCTGGGTAGCTCTCGGGCGTTCAATATTCTGCAATCATATAAGCAGGAAATCAAACCGGAGTTAATGTTTATTATGGAAACCAAGTGTGAGCATCGGAAGTTGGAGTTTTGGAAGGTTAAATTGGGGTTTGATGGAAAATTAATGATGGATAGCGTTGGAAGATTAGGGGGTTTGTGTCTGTTTTGGACAAATAAAGCTACGGTGGAACTCGTGTCTTACTCTCAAGCTCACATTGATGTGAGGATTCGGCAAAGTGGCTGTTTGGATTGGAGATTCACGGGCTTTTACAGTCATCCGGAGGCAGCTCAGAGGAGTCATTCTTGGACCCTCCTCCGACGTTTGGCAGGTATGTCAAACCTCCCTTCAGTATGCATGGGCGATTATAATGAAATTCAGTTTGATTTGGAGAAAAGAGGGGGTGTGAGAAAACATTGGAAGCAATTGACAGAATTTCGTGAAGCCATGGTGGACTGTGGGTTGGAAGATATGGGGTACGTAGGCCATATTTTCACCTGGAGTAATAAACGGAAGGGTGATTCCATGATTTTAGAACGGCTGGACAGGGGTTTGTGTAATACAGAGTGGAGAAATATGTTCACAAATTCTAAAATTCACCATTTAGATTTTTGGGGGTTGGATTATCGGCCTTTGCTTCTTGAGGTGTGGATGACAGCCGGTAGGAGAATTTCTGGGCAAGATTATGGGAGAAATAGAAGGTTCTTTTTTGAAGAGTGCTGGTTAGAATATGAGGAGTGTTCTGACATTGTGCTCTCTGTGTGGAATCAGCATCAAGGGATTGTTCGGATGCCAGATGTACTGCGCAGTATTCGTTCTTGTGGTCATCTTTTGGAGGCCTGGAATGTCAAGAAAAGGAAGGAGTTGAGTTCTAATATCTCAGCCAAAAGGGAAGCTTTAAAGGAGGCCTGCCAAACGGAGCAGCCAGCTTCTTGGAGGGTTATTAATAATTTAGAAAGGCAATTAGATAGGGCTCTCAGTATAGAGGAAAGGTACTGGCGGCAAAGAGCTCATATTGATTGGTTAAGGAATGGAGATCGTAATACTAGGTTTTTCCATTCCAAGGCCTCTGCCAGAAGATCTCGTAATAAAATTAGTGGTTTGCTAAATGATGATGGTCAGTGGGTGGAGTCGCAGGAGGAGATGGAGGCAGTAATATCATAGTATTTTCAAAAAAATTTCACTAGCAGTTATCCGTCACAGGAAGATATTAGTAGGGTAACGAATAGGGATCATGTAAAGCTTGACGGCCAGAAGGTGGGTTTTTTAGATGCTTTATTTGTTGGTGAGGAGATTAGAGTAGCTATTTTTGATATGAGCCCTATCAAGGCTCCTGTGAAGGATGGGTTACCTGCGTTGTTTTTTCAGAATTTCTGGGGAACACTAGGGCCTTCTATAATTTTAGCTTGCTTGGGGATTTTGAATGATGGGCTGTCGGTGGAGAGCATTAATAGTACTATCATTTCTTTGATTCCAAAATGTCTGTCTCCGAAATCTATAGCTGATTTCAGGCCAATCAGCCTTTGTAATGTCATTTACAAAATCATTACTAAGGTGATGACCGATAGATTAAGGCATGGAGAGTTTGGTTTTTAAGAAACCTGGTTGTGCATGGGGCAGCAGATCAGAATTTTTTTGAGATTGGACAGTGGTGCAGAAATTACTTGGCTGATTTCCATAGTTGTGAAGAGGGTAATTCTCGGCCTCCCTGCCTGCCTGGTCAGATTACGAGCATTTGGAGACCACCAGATTCGGAGTGTTATAAGATGAATTGCGATGTAGCAGTTAACAGTACTGGTGGTCGTATTGGTTTGGGGATTGTTATACGGGATCATTGTGGCTTTGTGTTAGCTTCTTGCTCGTTGAAGTTAACAGCAGGTTTTGATGCAACCTTAGCGGAACTATGGCAATCTATAGAGGGTTGATCTTCAACAGAGATTGTGGATTAGCTCCGTGTTGTTTGGAATCGGATGCAGCGGTGGTTGTTAAAAGGATCAGTGAAGGAAGTCATCTGGATTCTGTTAGTGGGTCTATTTTAGCTGAAATTTCTTCCCTTGTTTCTAATCTTAATGTGATTTCAGTGTCCTATGTTCCTAGGCTGGCCAATTGTGTTGCTCATGGCCTAGTGAAATTTGCTTTAAAGGTTGATGAGGACCTTTTCTGGATGGAGAATGTTCCTCCTTGTATTAGGCAAGCTGTCCGGTTGGATATGCCTGTATAGGCTCCAATTGTTTGGATTGTGCTTTCCTAGTTGTTTGGTTTATGTTACTCTAAAAAAATAAAAATAAAAATAAAAAAAATCTATTTATAAAAATCTGGAGAGTGGAGACAGACAGCTTTTTTGACTTTCTATATTACAGCTTCGATATTTTGTTGAATGGAAAAACAGCGTACGTGAGTCGGTTACCACAGTTGGTGAAGTATATAAATTCAACAGGCAGTGACACTTCACACTAGTTACCACAATTGGTGAAGTATAGAATTTCAACCGGGATTGATCTCGAAAACATATCTAGAAAAAAGTAAAATTTAAGATTTAATTACCACTATAAGCAAAATATTTGTAGTGTAACTAAACATTACTGACAAATGTTTATCACTAAATGTGATAAAATTTGTCATAACAAGATATGTCAAATGTCATTTTTTTTTTTTTCTTTTTTACTGCTGAAAAAAATTATTTTGAATAAAATAGATGGAGGTTATTATAAAAAGATATAAAAAATAAAATTTTAACCTAAATGTGAATTGATTTTGTTTTAGATAAACTTTTTCGGATCACAATTTTTTTTTAAAATAAATAAAGAAAAAAAGAAGCTTGACCAAGTGTAATTGTACATTTGTACACCACCAATTGAAACCAAAAAAAATGAAGCTTGACAAGCTACGTAATCATTTTGTAAGCTAGAAGAATTTCCCTACATGTATACAAATACGCACGCACGTATGGATCACGTATGCATATAGCTAATCTGGACATTTAAGATGAGATGGGGTTGGTCCGGTGATAAACCCCTCACACTTGCACTACAAGGTTGCGTGTTCAAGTCCTCCAACTTTTCAAAAAAATCATAAATCAATGTAATATGTATACACACATACATACACAGATATATAGGAGAAAATCTTTGTTTCCAAATCGAATTGGATTACCAATGGCCCATTGCCTTGGTGGTTGGAGTCTCCCAAAGGGTGCTCCACCACCAAGGTTCAAACCTTGGCGTTGGTATGTATATATATATATACATTATTTGTCCCACCTTGAGTGTGGGTGCTCTCTCCCCGGTAGTGGGAGTAGTGTTTCGGGCCGTGCTTTGGAGTCTAATCTCGCTGGTCCCGGCAGTTGTTGTAACATCAAAAAAAAAAAAAAAAAAAAAATCAAATTGGATTATTTTGCTATACACACATACATATATATAGGACAAATGTAAGTATTTAACTATGAAATGCAGTGTAATTATTTAAGTATTTAGGAAACATAAAATAAAATTTGGAACTTTATCAATCTGGTAGAAAGTAGTCCACATCGAGATAAATAATAGGCTGACCCTGAAAAGTGACAAAACCTGGCCTGGTCACCTGAATCATGTACTGCATCTCCCACTCTCCATCAGTAGCTCTAACTTGATGTCCAGAAAAGGTGAATTCATCGCCAACTTGAAGACGTTTGGCAAAATTGAAGCCACCCAGTTGTAAAGACTGGAACTTTTTGGTTTCCGTTAGGCCGAGTGTAGTAACGGAATTTCCACTTCTGGTCTCTTGAATCCACAACTTTCAAATCGACGAAGTTTTTACCATTCATAATCGGGATCATAGGCTCCACAATCTCGATTGGAAGCGCAATTTTTGAAGTAATGTCAGAATAAGTGAGAAACTTAGAGATTTTGAAGTGCGGCACCATGCTAGACGCTACAATTCCAGCACAGCTTTAAAATTATTATGAATATATATATATATATATATATATATATATATACATATAAAATGATAAGTTAAAGAAAAAAAACAGAAAGTAGCCGGCCAAGTAGTGACGTTGGACTATGTGACCGAATCATATTCAACGACAATAAAATGTTTTCTTACCTGAAACTAATTATTATCCTTTCTTTATTCTTTAACTTACTCTAATCTTAACTATGAAGTGATCAATATAATTGTCTCCATTCTGGAGAATAATCTGTTTACTTAGTCAAATGTTTACATAAGACAAATGTTTGGAATGTTAACAGTCGCATAAGACAAATGTTAACATAATCATAATCTCCATTCTGGACCCCACCACGTAATCTACAAGACTACAACTCCTTCCACCGTTAGCTGTTCCCTGAAATCTAACCAATTAACTAGAGTATTTTCTTGCATACAAATTTTATGATTGTAACCATTACATTTTAATAAAGATTTCGCATGTTTTTTTCACAACGTCCACCTAATAAATTATTTATATATGTGCGGAAGTCACCTTCTGATTATACTCATTCATTTATCTCTCTATATAAATTAAATATGAGTAAGACAAAAGTGTAACTCTTCTTTTTGTTTTTCAAGTATTTAATTAAATTAAATACAATTATTTTGAACTCATATACTGTATATGCTTTGATGGATCATGGAGGCATGTTCACACTCACATAAATCCATATATAACATCCAAAATTCACTACTTTATATCTACAAATAAGGGTGGGCATATATGGTTAATCTAACCGAACCTAGAATAGTCTAAAAAAAATTATGAAGCATTTTCAAACATTTTAAGCACGTACTTTTTAAAAAGGTGGAGTGGTTTGTTATCTATTATACGCGTTAACGTTGGTCCTAGGGATGATAACGGATCGGATCAAGGCTAGGGGTCAGAGGTCTATTAGGACCTGGTGAGATTGAGCTTTACACATACGGTTTAGAATGCAACTCTCATACTAAGGGAGAGTTTTTCCCACACTTTATGGTTTAATGAGCAAATATGATATTATATACATAAATATAATACCAGAGTTTGAAATGGTGGAACTTCATTTTCAAATCTCCAACTACCAAGCCAAGATGGACCCTCAGTTATTGTCATGTAAATTGTAATATTCATGATCACAAATAACATATTTTACATTTTTACTAATGGGGTTTTGCAATTTGAGACAGCTGGCTTGAGTCTACTTGAAATTAAGATGGATATAGACTATAGTTAATAGTTGTGGTCAACAAGACGGCATATTTTAAGTTACCGTTTGTTTGGTTAGGTTTATGAAAAACCTCTATTTATAAAAGATCTACTACAGAAATAAAGTTTTTTTTATTTAAAAAAAAAAAAACTTTATAGTTGTTTGGTTAGTAGACTTTAAAATATATATATATATATATTTGGAGATTAAACTTCTCCCCGTGAGCTTTTGCCTAGTAGAGGTTTAAACTCTATTAGCCTTTACTGAATTTCAATTATACAATCTCAAAAGTCCAATCAAACAACTCTAAAAAGCTCAAATAGAGGTGTGTAGAACTTTTGAAGCAGTAAAACCCCCAACCAAATAAGAACCGAATCTTCTTTTACGTAGAATATAAATGTAATTAGCTGATTTTTTATAGATGCTAAATTCAATTAAACTCTACGAGTGAACCAAATTTGAAAAATTTCAACCACATACTATAACTATTTTTTTCATTTTTCTTGTTTAACCCCTTTTGTGGATGGCTAAATTCTATGAAATCTACAACTGAACCAAATTTGAAGTAGCTTTTTTGATTAATTATTACATTTTGTCTGCTTTCAAATTCAATACTCACACATAGTTTTGAGCAAGCAATTTGCCGTTTAAAAAATGCTGCAATTTGCTGCATTGTTTTAAATTGCAGATTGCTGCGTTTTTTTTTTTTCCTTCAATTTTACATTAAAAAAATTGCAGCAATCTGCTGCACTTTTAACGAACTTGAATTTTTTTTTTTTTTTTTTCCAATAAAAAAGCAATAGTAAACATTAAAACAATCATACATTTATGAATTCATAATTCTTTGAATCAAATTCATTTTTTTATCCATTCTTTGATTATATATCAAAATTATATTTCCACTTTAAAGTAGAACCCCTCTAAATTAATATTCTTGAGACCCACCCTTGAGTATTAATTTAGAGGGGTTATCAATTTAAAGGGTTTCACCTTATAAAGTGTTATTTTGTCTTAAAAACATATGGAAGTCAGTTTTCTTGTTTAGAGAAGGTTCCTTTTCGGGATTCATTGTTTAATTAGTAGGTTTTATTCTTTATGGAAAGGTTTTTTTTTTTTTTTTTTTTTTTTTTCTTCAGGATTCCTTGTTTAGGAAAATTTTGTTAAGGAAATTTCCTGTTGAAATGTTAAATTTAATTGAAATATTGAAACATGGTGGAAATTTTTAAGGAAATTTTTTCAGGTTACAACAAGAAGATGATCATAATAATTTTTATAGGACAATTTAAAAGATGAAAGATGAAGTCAAAAATATCAAACATGGTGGTTTTGTGCAAACTAGCATCTTGAAGCACTTTTCTAGTTCTTGAATATTATGTAATATATTTTATAATTTTATGAAATTATTAATTTATACGACAGTCGGGACCGAAATTTTACACTAGGTTTCAAAAAGAAATTATTAATTATTATGATAGAGAGGTTTATTAATTTTTTACACTAGCCTAAGTCAAGACCGGGATTTTTTATTAATATAGGGAGGTTATTAATTTATAGGAGATTAATTTACAGGGTTCTATTGTTTTTTGATTCAAAATCTAATATTAGGGTTTATGATACATTATGTGGCAGTAGCTTAGAAAAAAATGGTTTTGTAATTATATACATGGATATTTTAGTAATAAATATTTTCATTAATATATGGGTGTTGTGAGAAGTTTTTTGGGTGGCTATAGAACCACCCTTATCCATATTATACCAAGACTTGTTTAAACAATCAAAATTCCAAATTCAAGTATGGATTTCAATATAATTGTTCCAAAATGCTCATGCAGGAGGTATTTCCAGGAAACGATGATTGATCAACCACAAAAATTAAAAAATCAAACATAAAATTAACGTAATCATAAACCTGATTATGATTATTATCCATAAAAAAATTATACACAATTCCAATGCAAAACTTAACAGTACAATTGTTTTAAAAATCATGGCTTCTGAACCTGATATTGCACAGCTTATATTATGGTTCATGATACAGAGGGACTGAATATCGATCTTCCTAAGCTTTGCTCACATCAGACGGCCACTCTGTTTCTGCATCCACGAGTGTGTTCATGACCACCGCGGAAATATTAAACTTCTATGCAGATTCTCTATCGATAATTGGCTATCCAACCATGTAGCTTCTTCATAATTCCTACACAACAAATAAGCATTATTATTCCAGTTTTTAAGGGTCTCTCAGCAGCACATAATGGAGTTTTGACTATCATGCCATGAATGGTTCTGAATGTGCAATAAGAATAGGAGAGTTTACTTCCAACAATATGCATTCATGGAAGACCAATTAAAATCCGTCCACGGTTTTAATGCCGGCTTTCTTGTCCCATTCCTCTGGAGCACCAACATCTGCAATGATCGATTCCTGACCGCACCAAAGAATCTGGACCCGGTAGTATTCCAGAGTTAGTTCAGTCAATGACAAGCAACCAAAAAAGACAATGTAATCTTCACCGTAAACTATGCAAACATATATACACATAAATTACCTTATCAATGACTCCAAATTCTTTAGCTCTAGTACCATCCATATAAAATAGTCTTCTCATCGCAGTTCAAATAGTCTCCTCTAACTAATGAAAGATGACAATACAAACATGGGTTCAAAAATTAACACCACTTTTTGGGGAGGGCTTGTGCAAATAACACCACTTTAATAAGTGTTGTTTTAATAGCACCAAAATAGGTGATGAGACCAAAATACCCCCACTTACCCTTTTCCTTTTTATTTTTTTTCTCGAAAATTCAAGACTTATTTACAGTTTCGAGACTTATTCATGATTTTTTCGAGACTTGTTCATGCGTTTTCGAGACTTATTCATGCGTTTTGAGACTTAATTCAAGTTTGTTCGGGACTTATTCTGTTCGACCTCCATCAATGGTGACAGTGACGATCCAACGACGGCGCCAGTTGACTTTGGAAATAGTTGGATCTAGAAGATTGAACGATGCCAAGTTCATTGGCGTCATCGGTTTCGTCAGATTCGCGATGGATCGTCATAGATCGGACGACGAAGATTCGCGACGATTTGGGTTTTGCTTCGTTTATCTCTCTACACAACTCGAAAATGAAAACGAACACTTCGGTTACAATTATTGGCACTCGACATACGTTTTCCCGGTGGTTTGGCCGGTCAACTCGCCGATCGGCGGTGGCACCTCCATTGAAGCTCCATCAATGGAGGTTTTGGAAAAAGAAAGAAGAAGGTGAAGGACACACAAGAGAAAAGAAAAGAAGCTGGGGGGGTATTTTTGTCCAAATTCCATTTTTGGTGCTATTAAAATAAGAGTTATTAAAGTTTCATAGTTGCACAATTCAAAATTTAAAAAGTGCTATATACCCCTATTTCCTCATACGGACAATTAGTCCTCTAATTTTTTCCTATTTTATATTCATTCAGAAAGAGGGTTAATGTTCTGAACCGTACATTTTCGGTGTGCTTGGCCAGAAGTTTTATTAGAGTGTCCCTGTTAGTTACAACCTGCAGAAAGAGTCAAGGCAGAATGAAAATAAGCACCGGCATTTATATGCCAGCGAGCATAGAATAAGTTCAACAAACCTCTTTTGCACGGATAAGAACATCACTACCAGGCATCAACCCTGATGATGGGACACGAGGTTGTTGTATACTTGTATAGCTGAAACAAAATTCAGTTAAACACATTAAAATCGGACAATGGAAATGACAAGAGCATCAAAGATGGGTGTGGTGTTTGAAGTAGCAAATGAAGAAGAAGCAGAGAAATGTGTGATCTATGATGCGTTTTTTGTAATTTTTTTTTTTTTTTTTTTTTTAAATTTTTGTGGGCAGATGATGAAGATGAATAGATGATGTTGGTGATGGTCGATGATAATGATTTGAGGGTTAGGGTTAGGGTTAGGGTTTAGTTTTATTTTTTTTGTTTTTAAATTTGATTTTTTAAAATATTAGTTTTTTTTTATCAATTTTTAATTGTTTTTAATTGAAATTATTAATTTTAACCCTGCTTTTACCATTATACTTTTACTAATCTGACGGAACCCTAATAGAATTGGACAACAGAGACCAAAATATAGATTTTTGGGAACTAGAGGGACCTGTCAACATAATATTGAAAACTGGGGGACCAATTTGTCTATTAGGTCAAAATAAAGGGACTAAAATGGATTTTACCCTTGTTATTATGGAATTATTATTTTTTTTCTAATTTAAATATAAGGAAATAGCCCTTTTTAGCCATAAAATTAGGGGGTTTTCTATTTTTAGCATGAATTAATATTTTTGTTGTTCTTAGCAAATGATCCACAGAAAAGACAAAATTACCCATGTTTTTACTATTTACTTTTATTTTTTAAAAATAATTTTCTTAAAAAAAAATTTCTTTTTATTTTTTTTGAATATATAGGTCCTCAAACCTCCATTGGAGGTCTGTGTGACCTCTAATGGAGGTTTAGGCGACCTCCATTGTAGGTCGAAACCTTCATTGAAGGTCTGTATTTAAAAAATAAAATTTAAAAAAAAAAGTTTTTACAAACCTCCAATAGAGGTGAGGTTTGAGACCTCCATTGGAGAGGTCTATATTTAAAATAAATAAACAAAGGTTTTTTAAACGGAGGACTGATTTTTAGATTATTTTTTAAAATTAAAGTATTTTTATTCCAAAAACCATTAAGGATATTCCCTTCAAATCTCTCTACGCATTTTTCTTCATTATCGCACCAAAGTTTTTTTAGTTTCATTGTGGTATTTGATTATCTAGGGAGGGGATATTCAACAATTTTAGAAGGGGTTAATATTAAAAACATTCCCTCACCTTTGAACTATTATTGCATGTATAGTTACAAATGCTTTTATTTTAGAAACCTCCCATTTGAACTAACACTATTAGCATTCCGTTCTTGTTGACTGAGTTTAACTATTAAAAAGTCCAAAATGTCTCTATTTAAACTTCAATTGTATGAAATGACCATTATACCATCATATTTTTACCAAATAAATTAATAAAATGATACAAAATGTGAGAATGTTAACTTGCAAAGAAAAAGTTATTTTGTGGACAATTTTATCCTAAAAAATAACAAAATTACAAATGAACCAAAAACATTGAAAATGAATATTTGCTTAGATTTATAAAAAAGACAAATAAATACATATTCTAATTTACTTTCAATTATTTTGGTTCATTTGTAATTTTGTTAATTTTAGGGATAAAATTGTCCACAAAATAACTTCTCATTTGTAAGTTAACATTCCCGCATTTTGTATCATTTTATTAATTTTTATGGGTCATCACGGGTGTGTATTTTGGAAGAATTAAAAAAAATAAAAATAAATAAATAAATAAATTAAAAGCTCGGTTTTGACAACAAACAGGTTTGTAACAAAAAGTCAAGAATATCAAAATTCCCAATCACCAAAAAGGTTAATCTTCTTTAATATTCTGTCTCTTACAGTTTAGATTTAGACTGATTTAGAGAGTTTATTAAACCATGTCTGCCACAGTATGGACTTGGAATATTATAGGTCCCATCTTATTCAGGATGCTTAAAAGCCAGCTGATAGTATAACCTATTGTAAATTGCTGGTGATAGATTAGCTGCTACAAATCCTGCAGATTTCCTTTTGCCTTACAATTACATGCAGTTTACATCTCGTGGTGCTGTGGTAGAAAACATATACATATACATCAAGTACATCCATCAAAGCTTCCAAATAAATCCGAAGCAGGTGCAAAATGCCTGTTACAATACCCCAAATCAAGATCTCTGCCAAGATAACATAAAGTAGAATGTCTCCTCGTCGTGAATGCCAATCTTTGATAGAAACATGCTTTTGAATCCAATATATACCTGTAATACAATAGATTTATTCTCCGGTAAGTAACGTAACAAACACAACAGATGCTGAAAATGATTGAGAACTTGGTCATGTAGTACTATATCTATACACCTAAAATAATAATCACAGGCAAGAAAATTATGAACATGAGAATTGGGCGGCAATGATTAAGCGGAAATCTGTCAGATCCCTAAACTTTTAGTAGCTACTCCAAACTCAACTTCAATTTGAACCCCTACTCCAATCTACAAATATAAAATATATTTTCTCTCTGTGTATGCTACAAATCTAAAATATATACAATAAACCTGTCATACATTAGATTGATCATTTGGTAAGTAAATGGATTTTTAAGTAACACACACAACAGATGCTGAAAAAGATCAAGAACTTGGTCATGCAATTCTATATTATACCTAAAATAATCACAGGATATACAAGAAAATTATGACCACGAGAATCAGGCAGCTAAGGAAAATCTGTCAGATGACTCAGATCCCTAAACTTTGAGTAGCTGTTCCAACTCAACTTCAACTTGAACCCCTGCTCAAATCTACAAATCTAATATATGTTCTCTTTGTGCATGCTACAAATCTAACATATATTTTCCTTTCTCTCTGTGTGTATGTTTCTGTGTGTATGCATTTGTGTGTAATTCCCGTGTGATACAGAAGCTAAGACCTCAAAGCAGAGACCAATGATGTAAATATATAGATCAAGGGAAATGCTATTTCATCCCAATTCCTCGGGGAGGACTAAGGCTGTATATATTTGTTCTAATGTTATTCTTCTTGAATTTAAAATCAACATAAATGTATACAACATAACAAGAAAACACACCAATGCATTATGTGGGTCATCATCATACCACCCACCGGTGAAGCCGACAATGATGCCTTCAGCTACCATTAAGTAAACAAGCATAGCATTCATGCCAATCTGTTCCAATGGCAGAAACATGTACTTCAAATCCCAAATATCAACCTGCACGACACAATATATGCATCTCAAATGAAATTAGATAAGAGAATAAAACAAGCTTCCATTCTAGTGGTTGATTGTGCATATTGGTGAACTGCACATATTATGAGATAGAAAGATAATATATGTTTCACACTATTACTGAGATCAGAATACCATGTCAATAGTCTCTGAAGACTTAAAAAACAAAAAAAACAAAAAAAACTAAGCACAGCAACCGCAACCGCAACTAAACTAATTCAGAATACAAAGCATCTGTGCAGATGTCCTGCCACACGCTCTCTCTTCTAGAAGAGACGGCCCTTGAATCCAAGTTATGGGCCAAGGTATTACACTATTACCTGCTCTGGGGATAGCTTGACATTTAGAAACTTGGACCTCAGCGCTCCTCAAGGACAAAACCAGTATCACTTTTAGAAAATTTGCGGTCGTTGATGGCAGCTGCCACATTACCTGCATCCATTTCAACCCAACAGTCAGTAGAGTTATTTCCCTAAAATACTGAGGTTATAAAGTGTATTCTGTATTTCTGTGGCTTTATCTCTCTTGTATAAGCCAGTAGGATCATATTCCAATAGAACCTTATATATATGAATATATCCAATCAATAAAAAAAATCATATTGCAGTTTCAAAAGATCATCCTACCAGGGCAGTAGGGTATAGACGGCTGAGAAAACCAGTGCCGCTCCAGATGTTAGACAAACATAGCTAAAAGTGTACAACTTTTTATTCAAAGGGATGGCTGCAAGTGAAAAAAGAAAATAACATTAGAATAGATTAATAAATAATATATTCAGAGAAAGGAATGTCGTCAAGCTTCCATGCTCACCATGCATGAGATGCAGAGTAAGTCCAAAATGAGAAGAGTCAGACCCATCATGGCCCAATGCTTCAGTGTAGCCAAATGCCCTCAAACAGAATTCATCAGAGAAATGAATCGTGATCTACTATGCACCATTTTGCCGGAACATTTGAAGTTTTGAACCAACCTTCAAATGTAGAAGTGCATGTCCGAAATGCACATGCCTATAATTATAGAGAGAATGATAGATATGGCTGCAATTTAAAATATACCCCTTATTCAATAAAACACATTTTCTCAAAATTTACACCATACTTCATGCATGTATATATATGAAAGAAAGTTTAAATAAAATGGTTGAGAGGGAAAGTCCATGCCTCTTAGCACAAAAAGGCTTCCTTTTCAAGAAAACTTTAGTACATCTTAATGTTCCCTCAAATCCATCAATTTTTTTTGAATTTTTTTAAAATCCATCAACAAATTATTGGATATTTTTTATAAGAGGAAAAAAAAAAGGGTCTAAAACTGGACTTATTGGCTAACAATGTATGTAATCTGATCGACTTGATACCATAAATTCTCCTACCTATTGCATTCTAAGAGATACTATAAATTCATTGAAGAAAACTTCAGAATTATGTTGACATTACTTGATCAGAGTCTGTCAAAGATTTCCAGTGAATTGTCCAATCAATATATTCATCAGCATTGCATAAACAGCTGCTGATAATGTCAGATAAAATTGCAAAATGTTAGTATAAGCACAACAATCACATAATCCAAATTCAAATGATATATACTCTGATAGTTGAACCATGTTAACATTTCAATCCCATATCTTAAAAACTACTTTCAGAACTTCTCAGCCTTAGGCACGTACTGAGGCAGCCAGCTCTGCATTTTAACCACAAGGCAGCATTTCATCAATGAACATTTACAGGTACCAAAGCAATTATTTGAAAAATTGAAAATTTTCCTTTCATCAAACTACGAACATTCACAGAGTTCACTAAAACACGACAAATCCCCATTAAAAGAGAAATAATTAACTGACATTATGTAATTCATCCAACAAATAAAAAATTATATAATGCATGACATTGTTTCTAAACAATTTTCAACAACTTGTTAAACCAAAATCAATTGCCTCACATATTTTAACACCTACAACAACAGTATCATCTTTACCAAAATCAAATACGGAGCAAAAACTGAAAGTATATATACTCTCCGGTCTCATCCAAGATTCAATTCTCATCTGCACCCGCACATGGAAATTAGAATTCTATTTCTATGCATACAAACAGAGACAGAGATATAGTTGTGCATACCAGAAGAAATACAAGATTGTAGATTTACTTGTTGCGAGGACTGTGGAATTTGATCAATGGAAAACTGGGTTGTTTGGGAAGATTCCTGGAGGCGAAGAGCCAGGACGTTTACAGCAGCGCCGGAGACTTCCATGGATTGCGAGCTCAACATCGAATCCATGTTTTAAGACAGAACAAAAAGTACAAGGAATGCTAGTATGGTGGTTTTCCACATTTAAGCGATATTTTATTTCACTTATTAAAAAATCCCCAAATTTGAACAGCTAATTGAGATTTTCTTCACATACAATCCCTGCAAAAACTTAAATAAAATAAAAGGGCAAAAGCAACTTGAAAATGAAATCGAAACGGATAAATCATATTGACTTTCTCAAGAAATAAGACAACCGTGCGAGTTTAAGCGTTTGTGTACCAAAAGTGATGGAGCCGGCAGCGGCGTCGTTGCAAGGAGTTTTGACGCCACTACGAGCTGTGAGTGTGTGACGACTTCCAGAGAAACGAAATCATGGAGATAAATTAATCTCAGAGAAGATAATTTAGAGAAACAAACGAGATATTAGATAGAAATCTACCTCAATATCAGTGAAGAGAAATCAATTGAACTTTGAATTTTTTACATATTCCAATAAAAAATTGTAAAAGTCATAACATATATATATATAAAATATGCATTAAAAATAACAAAGCAAGATCAAACACAGCAAAACCATACTTTATTAACAAGCCTCAAGCAGAAAAAACACAAGTACAATAATAATTTTTTTTTTTTTTTTTGGGTACAACAACAAGTATAATAATATTAACTGTTGGACACTTGCAAACATTGAGCCGACCCGATTCGACCCGATATAAGAATATTAACAAGCCTCGAGCAGAAAAAAACACAAGTATAATAATGTTAACTGTTTGACACATGCAAACCTTGAGCCGACCCGGCTCGACCCGATATAAGAACAAAAGTACAATAATATTAGAGTTATAAGAAACCTTCGGGCCATGACTAACAAAAGTGCAATAATATTAGAGTTATAAGAAACTTTCGGACTCTTGCATGCATTGACGCGACCCGACATGTAGAGTACGTTAGAATCGGAGAAAGTCCTCCACATCCAGGTAAACAGGCTCTCCTTGATAAGTGACATTGCTTTTTCTTGTTACCTGAATCTGCAATTCTCCATCTTGGCGCCCATAAATGGTGAGTTTATCATCAGCCTCAAGACGTTTAGCTCGAGCAAATTCAATCCAACCCCTTGTAAAGACAGGATTTGGCCTTCCACGGGGCCGGGTGTATAACTGGAGTTTCCACAGTTCTTCCCTTGAATCCGTGACCTGCAATTCTGCAAAATGTTTTCCTTGCGGAAGCGGGATATGCTGAAGAATCTTTGCTGGAAGTGCAGGTTTTGTAGTAATATCATAATCGGTGAGGTGTTTAGAGACAGTGAATGACGGCTGAAACATGGTTAATGGTTTATAACATATAATTGTTGAAAATTGTGCGCATGCAATTCTATATTTGGTATGAATATATATAAATAAAAAGCTTGGTAGGGTCTGAATCATAATTATTAAGTTGTTTTGTTTGTTTTTTTTAAGTGGTCAAACAATTTAGAAATACCAAAAAACAACTTAAAATAAAAAGTAAAAAACCCTGACTTTTAACTTAATTGTAAATCACTAAATTACATTAAATGCAATCTAAAATCTTTTCTTCTGATACTATCCTCCATATATAACATATATCCAATTTCATCATAATTATATATTGTATAGAAATCTTTATTTTAATATATTGCTTATTTTAAATAGCTTTAAAAATAAAAAAGAACCCTAATCACTTATCATATTGGTGTTTAATATCAATACTTTATTATGATATTAGGTTGATATATTTATATATTATTTTTTTTTAGAGTGTTTTGTGTGAGTTTTCATGTTACCCCTTTTATTTTTTGAAAAAAAAAAAAAAAAACCCTTTTCTTTTCTTAGTAAAAATAAAGTTTGTTTGTAATCGAAGAAGAAGATCATGATCATATGTGTACATATATAATTATTATTTTTGTATTGTTTTTATTCTATATTATATGTATAATTGTTTAACATGGGTATAGATATAAAATTACTTCTTTTCATACAATTTTATTTTTAAAAAACAAACATGTTGAAAGTACATTCAGATGTAAGGAAAAAAAAAAAAAACAACAAACATGTCATTCAGATTTAGGTTTTAGTCACTATTCAGTCTTCAGTAAAATTCAGGACTATTCAATCTTCAGACAAAAAAACAAACGACCGCTTAAACTCAACATACATATGCAGACAAGCAAAAATATGGATGGTTGGTGAATGCAGACAAGCAACGCACTATGTCTCTACTGAAAAGACAAGCAAATGTAGAGTGCGGTATTTTTTTTATTTTTTTTTTATTATACAACAACTACCGGGACCGGTGAGATTGGGCTCTACAAGCACAGCCTGGACTGCAATTCCCACAGACGGGGAGAGAGCACCCACATATTGGTGAGACAACACCCACACTATTGGTGGGAAAATTTACATATATAGATGCATTATGCATAATTGGATACACTAGGCATTGAACCTTGGTGGTGGGGGGTTCCAAGGGAAAGGCCCACCACATTGGCAAGAGGCGACCCCAAGTTAATTATTCGAAAAGGGAAAGATTGAACGTGTCCTATAAACTCACTTTTGGGACTACTGTAGATGATAAATTTGATCCAAAATTCCAATTAAGTTGTTGCAGGCTGGATGTTTATATTTATATTGATCATGATTAATTATTTAATATATAAATTAACAGTTTTAAACAAATTTCAATCAACTTATCCATCCTGCTGAGTGCGTTTACACGTAGTGACAGAAAGTAGCCGGACAAGTAGTGACGTTTCACTATGTGACCGAATCATATTCAACGACAATAAAATGTTTTGTTACCTGAAACTAATTATTATTCATTGTTTATTCTTAAACTTGCTCTAATCTTAACTATGAAGTGATCAATATAATTGTCTCCATTCTGGAGAATAATCTGTTTACTTAGTCAAATGTTTACATAAGACAAATGTTTGGAATATTAACATAGTCTTCATCTCCATTCTGGACCACCACCACGTAATCTACAAGAATAGAAGTCTACAATTCCTTCCACAGTTAGCTGTTCCCTGAAATCTAACCAATTAACTAGAGTATTTTCTTCCATACAAATTTTATGATTGTAACCATTACATTTTAATAAAGATTTCGCATGTTTTTTTCACAACGTCCACCTAATAAATTATATATATATGTGCGGAAGTCACCTTCTGATTATACTCATTCATTTATCTCTCTATATAAATTAAATATGAGTAAGACAAAAGTGTAACTCTTCTTTTTGTTTTTCAAGTATTTAATTAAATTAAATACAATTATTTTGAACTCATATACTGTATATGCTTTGATGGATCATGGAGGCATGTTCACACTCACATAAATCCATATATAACATCCAAAATTCACTACTTTATATCTACAAATAAGGGTGGGCATATATGGTTAATCTAACCGAACCTAAAATAGTCTAAAAAAAATTATGAAGCATTTTCAAACATTTTAAGCACGTACTTTTTAAAAAGGTGGAGTGGTTTGTTATCTGTTATGCGCGTTAACGTTGGTCCTAGGGATGATAACGGATCAGATCGGGGCTAGGGGTCAGATGTCTATTTGGACCTGGTGAGATTGAGCTTTATACGTACGGTTTAGAATGCAACTCCCATACTAAGGGAGAGTTTTTCCTACACTTTATGGTTTAATGAGCAAATATTATATTATATATATATATATAATATCAGAGTTTAAAATGGTGGAGCTTCATTTTCAAGTCTGACACTGAGGTAATTGACCATTTTACCCTTCTCCTGTTAACTTTTAATGGTCACTCATTAATAGCTGGGGATGTTTATGTAATTCAAGACAAAAGTTGCATATGTATACAATTAGATCTAATGTCAGGGGTGTTTGTGCAATTAGACCTTCATTCTTTATTCTTAAACTTGCTCTAAAACTCTAAAAGTAACTATGGATGGCAAAACAATCTAGCTCGGACGGACGCGTGCTTCTTACCTGTCGCATCAACAAGTCACGTGATCAATATTGTCTAGGATATAATCATTTTCTCTCATGTAGTTTGACATTTAGACACTTTGCCCCCTCTAATTTCAGTAATGGCCATTTCCCTGCTGAAAACTAAAATATTAGACATTTTACCCCCTTTAGTTTCAGTAATGTCCATTTTTCCCCCTAAAAACCAAAATATTTAACATTTTACCCCATAACAGTTAGGAAGTCCATTGGTCAACAACTTTGACAGTCAAAAAACAATTAAATGATCTTATTACCCTTGAACACATTAGCTATGCCACCTAATGACACCACTAATTGTTTTTAAACAAAAAAAATCATAAATAAATAAATAAAAAACTAATAAAAGTATTTAAAAAAACATAATTGAAAATAAAAAATTATAAAATTTAATTAAACTTTAATAAAAAAATTATTTAAACAAAAATAAATACAAAGAATTAAATGTAAAAATAAAAAATTTATTTAAAAACATTAATATAAAGAATGAAATGTAAGTAAATATTAATATAAATAATGAATAGGGGCGGCAAAAATCCCCAACCCACCCCAAACCCGCAAGGCCCCGGTCCGTTTGGGGCGGTTAAAACGGGTAACGGGGCGGGTTTGGGGCACATTTCTTGACCCGGCCGGGTTATCAGGCCGGGTATGGGGCGGTTTATTTTGATCGACCCGACCCGCCCCGTTTGACCAGGAATATATATATATATTTTTTAAATATATATTTTAAATATAAAAGGAAAAGAGAAGAAACCCTAGTTGGAAAAAAAAAATTGTAAGAAAATAATTCGAAGTGATGGTGAAGATGTTGGATGGATTTTGTTATTGAAATTTTGTGTTTAAACTATTTTAATGAAGATGTTGAATGGATTTTGTTGATACCAAAAATGTTGTATGTATTTTGTATTTTTGTTTAAGTTATTTTGAGATTTGTATTTTATACTTTACCTATGAATTTAGTATTTATTAAACTCAGTTATTGTGTTATGTTAAATTTAAATTTACTATCAATTTTTTTTCTTTGATGAAACGGGTCAAACGGGGCGGGTTTGGGGCACCCCTGCCCCAATCTGGGTGGGTTTGGGGTGGAAGTTTTTGACCCGGCCGGATCATGGGTTGGGTTTGGGGCAACCTTTCAAAACCGGGTTACGGGTTTGGGGCGGCCTCGACCCGCCCCATTGCCACCCCTAATAATGAAATGTAAAAATAATTAAAAATTTTAATTAATGTAAAAATCATTAATATTTTTTTTTTGAAATACTGAATAATTTATTTAAAAAACATTAATATAAAGAATGAAATGTAAAAATAATTAAAAATTTTAATTAATGTAAAAATAATGTAAAAAAACGTTAATATTTTTTTTGAAATACTGAATAATTTATTTAAAAAACATTAATATAAAGAATGAAATGTAAAATAAAAAACATTAATATAAAGAATGAAATGTAAAAATAAATAAAATTTTAATTAATGTAAAAAAACATTAATTTTTTTTTTTTGAAATACTAAATTTTTTTTTATTAAAGTTTAATTAAATTTTATAATTTTTTTATTTTCAATTATGTTTTTTTTAAATACTTTTATTAGTTTTAATTTTTTATTTTTGATTAAAAAAAAAACAATTAGTGGTGTCATTAAGGGGCATAACTAATGTGTTCAAGGGTAATAAGGTCATTTAATTGATTTTTTTATGGCCAAAGTTGTTGACTAACGGACTACCTAATGGTTAGATGGAAAAAGTCTAATATTTTGGCTTTCAGGGGGGAAAATGGCCATTATTAAAACCAATGGGGGCAAAATGTCTAATATTTTGGTTTTCAATAGGGAAAATTGTCATTACTGAAACTATAGAGGGTAAAGTGTCTAATATCGAAATCTAACGGGGAGAAATGATTATTTCCCATATTATCTCCATTCTGGAGAATAATCTCTTGGGGTATTATCACTAAAGTCCCAACTTTTTCATAAATTGTCACATATTTAAACGTCTTTGCCATATTAGTCACTTTAGTCCCTTATTTTTTCAAAATACATCATTTTAGTCAATTTGACCAAAAAACTAATGGTCAACTATAACAGAATGTGTAAAAAAATACAATTTTACCCTCTATTTTTATTATTATTATTTTTTCTTTTAATCCCTCTAGTTTCAATAATGGTTGGTCAACCCCTGAAAAAAAAAATTAAAACGCTTTCATTAAGGATCGAACCTTCAACTTTAAGGTTAAAAGCCACAAGCTTTAACCAGCTAAGTTACTCTAGCTCATTGTTGAAGGTTTGTTGATTTAAATGTGTGTGTATATATATATATATATATATATATATATAGTTATATAATTTGTTTAAACTAATTTAAATATGTTTATATAATTTAAAATCAAAGCCCATAATTTTTTTTCTTTCTTTCTTTTTTTTGGATTTTTTTCTCTTCAAAAAATATATTATTTCAATTTGATTAAAAAAAAAAAACCCCCCAGAAAATCAAAGCCCATAAATTGAAAAGGGAAAAAAAATCATATATAATAATAATATATAAAAAACATAATTTAAAATAAACTCATATATAATAATAAGAAACTCATATTTATATAGTTTAAAATAAACTCATATATTATAATAATATATAAACACATATTTATGAGAATGAAAAAGAAAATAACAAAACAAAAAGGAAAAAAAGGAAAGAAAAAAAAAAGAAGAAGGAAATTTTCAATTTATGGGATTTTATTTTCTGGGTTTTTTTTTTTATCAAATTGAAAAAAAAAATTACAGGCTTTGATTTTCTGGATTTTCTAGGTTTCCTTTTGTTTTGTTGTTTTCTTTTTCATTTTCGTAAATATGTTTTTATATATTATTATTATATATGAGTTTATTTTAAATTATATAAACATATTTAAATTAGTTTAAACAAATTGTATAACTATATATACATTTAAATCAACAAACCTTCAACAATGAGCTAGAGTAGCTCATCCGGTTGAAGCTTATGACTTTTAACCTTAAGGTTGAAGGTTCGATCCCTAATAGAGGCATTTTATTTATTTTTAGGGGTTGACCAGCTATTATTGAAACTAGAGGGATTAAAAGAAAAAAAAATAACAATAAAGGGTAAAATTGTATTTTTATATATTATGTTATAGTTGACCGTTAGCTTTTTTGTCAAATGAATTAAAGTGATATATTTTTTAAAAAAAAACAAGGGACTAAAGTGACTGATATAGCAAAGATATTTAAATATGTGACAATTCATGAAAAAGTAAGGACTTTAGTGATAATACCCCTAATCTCTTTACATAATCGAACGTTTACATGAGACAAATGTTTGCATGTTAACTGTCGCATAAGACAAATGTTGTTAAATGTTTACATAAGACAAATGTTGTTAAATGTTGTTGTCCCTGAAATCTAACCAATTAACTAGAGTATTTCCTTGCGTACAAATTTTATGATTGTAACCATTACATTTTAATAAAGATTTCGCATGTTTTTTTCACAAACGTCCACCTAATAAATTATATATATATATATATATATATATGTATGTGTGTGTGGAAGTCACCTTCTAATTATACTCATTCATTTATCTCTCTATATAAATTAAAGACTTAATAGCACCGGACTCCCCTGAATTATACACGAATTTGTAAATTGCCCCCTAAATGTTTTTTTTTTTCCGGTGGTAAACCCCTCGAACTGTTAGAAATTGGCAATAATGGACGAAATAGGGACGGAACCCTTATTCCGTCTGATTTTCCTTGCATGTGCGCCTCACATGCATAAGTACAAAAGGCATTTTTATCTTTTCACAGTTAAAAAAAATTAGGAATAATTTTTAATAATTAAATTGAAATGTCTCCACATAATAATAATAATAATAATAAATTATCAGCATCATCTCCACCAAATTAATCCAATGCCTGGGTTTCAACATCTTCAACATCTTCAGCATCATCAGCCACACCACTCCTCCACAGCCATCTCTCTTCTTCTCTCTCCCCAAACCCTAATCTCTACTCTTCTAACCCAGTGTTTTCAATCACCCATCCACCACCACCATCTCCATCTCCATCTCCACCGTCCACCACCACCATTTCCATCAGTCAACCATCCACCATCTTCACCGTCCACCACCACCATCTCCATTAGTCAACCCATAATCAAATCACAAACCAAACCGAATTCAACCACCACAAACACAAACCATCATCATTACCAAACCATCACAAACCCAATCGAACTCCATCACCAAACCCAATTAAATCCAACCCGATCGTGTTTGCAAGTGAGGGTTTAAAGAGAGAGGGAGATTCGTGAGAGAGAGTTCCAAATCAGATCGGTGGCGGCGAGATGATGGGGTTCAATCGGTGACGAGATGATGGGGTTTAATCGGGTTTGCGGCGACGCAATGAGGGATGGGTCTCGTTGGTTCTGGTTCGTGCAATAGGTGAGGGGTGGAGCTTTACTGGTGGCGAGATGGAGGGGTTGGTCTGGGTTGGTGTTTGATGATGGTAATGATTTGGTGGAGATTGATGATTGTGATGAAGATTTTGTTCAGAAGATGATTCTTGGAGATTAATTTCTGGGTTTGTGTTTGATTGTATGGGTTTGGTGTTGAGAAGAATAGATGGAAAAAAGAATAAGAGAGATTGGGGTTTGAATTTTTTTTTTTTTTTAATATTCTTTTTTTTTCCTGTTAATGTTAATTATTTAATTTAATAATATTTATTATTTTTAACAATCCAAAATTTCAAATTTTTTGTTATTATTATTTTAATTTTTTTAATTATTAATTTTTTTAAAAATTTGTTTTTATTAGTAGTGGTCACAAAATGACTAAAATGCTCTCATTGGCTTCACATGTGCAGCACATGTGTCAAGAAAATCAGACGGAATAAGGATTCCGTTCATGTTCCATCCATTATTGTCAATTTCCAATAGTTCGAGGGGTTTACCGTCGAAAAAAAACATTTATGGGGTAATTTGTAAATTCACGTATAATTCATGGGGGTCTGGTGCTATTATAGTCTAAATTAAATATGAGTAAAAGAAAAGTGTAACTTCCATCAAAAAAAAAAAAAAAAAAAAGAGAAAAGTGTAACTCTTCTTTTTGTTTTTTTTTTTTTAAGTATTTAATTAAAGTAAATACAATTAATTAAAGAAAATACAACTTTTGAACTCATATACTGTATATGCTTTGATGGATCATGGATGCATGTTCACACTTATCTGACAACTGAAAACTGAAAAATGTGTGTGTCGGTGTGTGAAAACTGAAAAATCGTCTGACAGACTCCCAAACCTTTTTAGAGAATGAGCGTGTGGGGTTAGATAGTTGAACGCGCTTGGTGCGATTTCGGCGATTGGTCTTTGGCTTGTGTGTAGTCCACGCACCACCTTTTCTTCCTGTTTTCTTGCGTTTTCTTTCTGCGATCTGTGATTTGCTTTGGGTATGGAAAATCCAAGTGAGGCTTTCATTTTTTCAGCTCACCAATGTCTTAATAATACTGAAGGTGAAGGATCTAGTATGAATTTGGATAGTGGAATCTCTACGAAAAGAGCTAGAGCTGAGAGTGATGTTCTGGGTTGGAATGATGTTGAAGTCGAGAAGCTAAGGAAAGAATCTATGGGAAGCTTTAAATCAAAGCTTATGAGCATGTCTAGCCCTAGTTCTTGGTCTGGGTTTGGTGCTAACAAGGAAAAATTAAGAATCGAACATGATGATATCATTGTGGTGGACGGTCCCAATGGCCCTACGATGAAACTCTCTCCCAATTTGAAAGAACAACTGCATAAATCGTGGGTAAATGCGCTGATTCTGAAAAATATGGGTCGATTGCATACTCTGAACTTCATGATTACTAAGCTCATGCAGAAATGGACTCTTTTGGGATAGTGGCATCTGACCAACCTTGGAGAGGGATATGTTATGGCTTGTTTTCAGATGAAAGAGGAGCTAGATTATGTGCTTACCAATGGTCCATGGGTTATCACGAACCAATACTTGGTGGTGCAAAGATAGAAGCCTAACTTTGTGCCTGGAGAGGGCTCAATCCAGAGTATGCCAATTTTGGTGAGATTATCTAAACTACTAACGGAATTGATGGTATTAGATCTGTTATGGAATATTGGTGGTATGTTGGGAAGGATGTGCAAGGTGGATCTGATTATAGAGACTCAAGCCCGAGGTAGGTTTGCCAGAATTTGTGTTAAAGTTGAGATCACCAAACCTCTTGTAGGTACTCTGAATATTGATGATGGGATCATAAAGATGGAATATGAAAGCTTAGGTTTAATGTGCTTTAAGTGTGGAAGATATGGGCATAGCAAGGAGAGTTACAAAGAAGGTTTGGAGAAGTCAATTCAGGTGGATTTGGATGCTAATTGTGATGTTCGGGCTACTGATAAGAATGAGAAAGCTCTCTACAGTCCGTGGCTCCTTGTCTCGTATGGCAAACAAGGAAATAGGTACTTCAAAGGAAGGAATGGAAAGGCTGGAAATGGTAATGGATTCAATGATGCTAAGAATGGATCAGATGGCAAAACCTATGCAGAAGGAAGCAGTACTGTTAGGAAAATGGAGGGTGACTTCATTGATGTTAGAAGTGGTAAAAAGAGTTATGATACTAGTAAGAATGCTAAGAGCTCTGAAGGTTTCCTCAACACTGAAGGTGGATCCAGGTTTGATATTCTAAGCAAAGAAATTGATGTTTCAATGAATGAAGGATTTACTACTGGAGGTACAAATATTAAGGGCAAAACTGTGCTAGCAGACATTACTAATCTTGGTAGTCAAGGTGAAAAACCTGGTGAGTGGTTAAAAAAAGAGTAGCAAAAAAGCTAGCCCAAGGGACAAAATGACCTCCAAAGTGGTTAATCATCAAGTGACTACTAGCTGCTCTAAAGGAAATAAGGTTGTCAAAGGTAATCTCCAAGCTCAGTGGGCTACTAATCAAGAAATAGCTATGGAGGGGCACGATAGTGCTAGTGTGTTGCGGCATTTCCATAATGAGGTTGCAGAGTTTGAAGATAAGTGTAGTAGAATGAATGATGATTGCTTGATACAAGACAATTCAGATATGCATATTGTGAGTAATTTTGAAGTTATGGCCTCTGATTTGGAGGAGGCTATGGTGGTTGTCTCTGAATAGTGGTTCTTTCCTTTCTCTCTTTAATGATTTGTGTATGGAATGTTAGAGGAGCTGGAAGAAAGGTGTTTCATAGAACTATTGTTGATTTGCGAAAAGTACATCACTTTGAGATTTTGGTCATCCTTGAACCTAGAGTGAGTGGTTCTAAGGCTATGAATATTATCAAGAAGTTAGGATTTTCTAACAATTCTGTTGTTGATGCGGAAGGCTTTTATGGGGGTTTATGGTTACTTTGGAATGATTGTAACATTAAACTTCAAGTTATTACCAAGTCTAGGCATAGTATTTCAGCTTTAATAGCTGATCATAATAATTTGTGGGTTCTCACTGTGGTCTATGCTAAACCTTATACTACCACCAGGAGATTGTTATGGAGATACCTTGACTCCATTAGAAGTCGTTTTTGGTTACCTTGGATTGTGGCGAGAGATTTCAATGAAATCATTAGCAACTCAGAAAAGAGAGGGGGTAGACTTAACTTCTCTAATAGTGGGTTTGCTAACTGGATTGATAGTAACCAACTGGTTGACTTGAGTTTTATTGGCTCTAAATACACCTATATGACTAAAAGGGGTATCGATGAGGAGATATAGGAGAGACTTAATAGAGCCCTTTGTTCCATGGACTGGAGATTATGTTATCCTGAAGGTTTTGTGAGACATCTCCCTAGAATGATGTATGATCATTGCCCCGTCCTTACCCAATTGACCAGCCATCAAATCCCTAAACATAGTTGTAAACCTTTCCACTTTGAAGCTATGTGGTTGAAGCATAAAAAGTTTGATGACTTGATGCTTAGAAATTGGAGTTCTCAGGGGTTGAGTATTGATGATAAGTTACACACCTTTACTGATGCTCTTAAGACTTGGAATAAAGGGAATAAAGAAGAGTTTGGCAATTTATTCCATTAAAAAAATTAAAAAAAAAAAGGTTGTTTACTAGGATTCAAGGGATCCAAAGATATCTTAGTAATAGATACTGTCACCATCTTACTCTACTTAAGGAGAGTCTTTTGAAGGAGTACAATGATATCCTTGATCAAGAGGAAGTATTTTGACGACAAAAGTATAGGAATTCTTGGTTGAAAGAGGGAGATAATAACACCAAGTTTTTTCGTCTCTCTACCATCATTAGAAGGAGAAGAAATAAACTGGATGGTCTTAAAGAAGATGATGGTAGTTGGGTGGGGGATACTAAGGAAATGAAGGATATTACTATCTTCTACTTTCAAAATCTTTTTGAGGAAAAAAAAAAAAAAGCATTAGCAGCTATTCCCAATTGCCTATGTTGTTTCCTCCGTTAAATGAATGTGAGAAGATAAGTTTGAGTGCTAACATTTGTGAACAGGAAGTTAAGCAAAGTTTCATTAATATTGGTGGGTTGAAAGCACCCGGGCCAGATGGTTTTCCTACTTTGTTCTTTCATAAATATTGGAATGATTGCAAGAGGGATCTAGTGGGTTTGGTTTCATAGTGCTTTATGAAGGGTTTTGTCTCAGCCAACCTAAATCACACCTTCATCTCCCTTATCCCAAAAGTTCCTCACCCCATCTACATGCCTCAATTTAGACCCATTAGCCTTTGTAGCACTTCTTACAAAATCATTAGCAAGGTGCTTATGCAGAGACTTAGACACTTTCTCCCTAATATCATAAGTCCTAATCAAGTTGCTTTTGTGTCTGGAAGACATATTCAGGATAATATTGTTGGTGCTTATGAGGTTCTTCACAAGTTAAAAAAGGTGAAAGAGAAGATGGGCTTTATAGCTTGGAAAGATTTAGCTAAAGCCTATGACCGGATTCAATGGGATTTTATTAAATCTGTTTTGGAGGAAGTTGGTATTGATGGTAGGCTCAATAGCTAGATTATGAGTTATGTTTCGAGTGTGCATTACAAGGTAATTTTGAATGACAAAGTTTCTGATAGTTTTTCTAATGGTAGTGGTATTAGATAGGGCGATCCTTTATCCCCCTACCTTTTGTGTTATGTATAAAGAAACTCTCGCATATCATTAATCAGAAGCTTGTTGAGGGAGTTTGGAAACCTGTTAAAGTTTCAAGAAGAGACCCTGTTATCTCACATCTTTTCTTTTCTGACGATCTTTTTCTCTTTGGGCAAGCCTCAGTCTAGCAAGCTCAAATCATGAGGGATTGCCTTGATGAATTCTGTGATCTTTTGGGTCAACATATTAGCTTCCCTAAGTCAAGTATTTTCTGTTATAGTAACACCACCTATAGCTTAGCCAAGGAGATGGCTGATATCTGTGGCTCACCTTTAACTAATAATTTGGGTAATTACCTTGGTGTTCCACTTAGACCTGACACGGTTTCGGTTTCGATTTCGGTTCCGGTTCCGAACTGATGGTTCCGATTCCAGGGTTAGGTGGAACCGAAACCGAAACCGGAACCGACCTCAGGCGGTTTTGGTTTCGGTTTCGGTTCTAGAACCGTCGGTTTCGGTTATGGTTACGGTTCCGGTTCCGGTTCCGATTCTGAACCTTATTATTATTAATTTTTTAATTATTTTTTTAAAACCAAGATCAGATGAGAAAAGATCAGGCATCAATCCAAGGGAAGGCTCTCGTTTCTCTCTCACAAATCTGAAATCAACCACAAATCAACCCAAATCACCTCCAAACCACTCCCAAATCAACCCCAAATAGCCACAGCAACTTCGTGAATCGAAGATGAAGATTAGAATCGAAGAAGAAGAGATTGAATCGAAAAAGAAGAGAAGAAGAAGAGAATCGAAGAAGAAGAAGAAGAAGAAGAAGAAAAAAGAAAAAGAAGAAGAAAAGGAAGAAGAGAAGAAATAGAGAGAGATCAGAAATTAGGGATTAGGTTTAGGATTTAGGAATTTAGGATTTATATATATATATATAGAAAAATGTTCAAGTAAGGATTCTCTGATAGATTTATATAAGGACATTGAATATAAGCCACTCGTTTTACATACTTTAACTTGGTATGTATGCACTTGTCATATCACTTTTATAAATGAGTGGTTCATATTTAATATCCTGATAAAGTTATATTATGATGCCCTGATAGGAACGGGACTGTATATATATATATATATATATATATAATAAAAATAAAAATAAAAACATGAACCGCCGGTTCGAACCAGAACCAGAACCAGAACCAGAACCGGAACCGTTGGTTCCATTCCGGTTTGAATCGGTCGGTTCTATGAAAACTGGAACTGAAACTGAAAAATCAGGTTTCGATTTCGGTTCGGTTCCACGATTCAAACCGGAACCTTGTTAAGTCTAGTTCCACTCATCCTTGGTCTCACCAAGGCTACTTACAAGGAGATTTTTAAGAAAGCACAAAAGAGAATGACAGCCTGGAAATGTGCTTCCCTCTCTTTTACTGGTAGGTGCACGCTCATTAAGGTTATTTCTTCAACTCTCCCTATCTATGCTATGCAAACTATCAAGCTCCCTTCAGATGTTTGCTCTAAACTTGATAAGTTAAACAAAGACTTCCTATGGGGTCACACGGCTGAAAACAAGAAGATCCATCTTGTTAGTTGGGACACTGTGTACCTCCCGAAGTGTAAAGGAGGTCTTGGTATTAAAAACACCAAGTTGATGAACCAAGCACTGCTTGCGAAAGCTGGTTGGAGACTTCATCAAAATGAGAAGGGTCTATAGAGTAGTGTGATGACTGTTAAGTATGTTAAAAAATATATATTCTTGCTGATTGTGATACTAATAACACAAGTAATTGTTCCAATACTTGGAGGGGATTCTCTTTTGGAGCTAAAATCCTTTTTCAAGGTCTAAAATGGAGAGTTGGGAATGGTTGTCAGGTTGCTTTCTGGACTGATGATTGGGCTCCTAACATTGGTCGTCTGCAGAAGTATGTTACTCTTTCTTTATCCTCTAATCAAATTATGGAAAAAGTTAGTGACTATTTGAATCATGAGGATTAGGACTTACAAAAGCTGAAATCGATTTTGCCTTGGAATATTGTGCACCAAATTGTAAGTATCCATGCTGGTGGTTCTCAAAGTGGGGTTAATAAAGTTATTTGAGGTTTGTCTAAGAATGGAGAGTTCTCTGTTAAGTGCTTATGAGGACTATTTCAAGGATGAGGATTTCTCAATTGGAAATGGAACTTTATTTGGAAGCTAAGACTCCCTCCTAGGGTCTGACACTTTATTTGGACTATACTTCATGGTAAGCTACTTACAAACGATAATAGAGCTATCAAGGGGCTCACGGTGGACACCACTTGCAACAAATGTATGAAGCATTGTGAGGATGTTGATCTTGTGTTTAGATGTTGTGATGAATCTCTTAAAATTTGGGAAGACATTTGCAAGGGGGTTACTGGAGATGGGTTGTATAGAGCTGATTGGTGTGACTGGATGTTCCAAAATCTGAATTGCAACATTCTGATCATGGGAAAAATTCCAGGTTACCTCCTCTTTTCTGTGACTCTTTGGTTTATTTGGAATTGGAGATGCAAAAATGTGTTTGATCTCAACTTTAAACTTCCTTTTTATACTGGTAAGACTATTATGAAGTTTGCTACTGACTGGTTGAATGCCAATGCTGATATTGAGAAAAAGAGTGAGGTGGAAAATTGCTTAATCTCCTGGTCCCCTCATTTACATGATTGCATTAAGCTTAATGTTGATGGAAGTCTGAACCCCGATCTGGGATTCATTTCTGCATGAGGTGTCATCAAAAACCATATAAAGGATTGGTTGGGTGGCTTTGCTTTGAATAAAGGTGTGGGCAGAGTCATTGAAGCTGAGCTTTAGGGCATATGGAAGATCATTTGGAAGGCTGGATTTAAGAAAGTTATTATTGAGACTAATTCTCAGTCTGCTGTGCTATTGCTAAGTAACAACCCTCCTAAGAATCATCCTTTGTTTAGTATTTTACATGACTGCAGATTTTTTATCAACAATGATTGGAGCTGTAGCATCCAGCATATGTATAGAGAGAGCAACAGGGTTGCTGATTGTTTGGCCAAGATGGGTCACTCTTTAGAGCTGGGAATCTCCTTCTTTGAGAATCCTCCTCCTTAGATTTTTGGTGTTGTGGAAGACGACCGTAAGGGTCTTACTGCAGCTAAGCTTGTGCCTACCTACTAGTTTTCTCTTGTTTGATGGGCTTATGCCCTCCCTCTTAAAAATAAATAAATAAATAAATAAATAAAAACTGAAAACTCATGTTTGCTATATGATATTGATCCATGTATTCCTGTATATCATCCAAATTTTACAACTTTTTAGCTACAAATTTTACAATTAAGTTTTCAATTTTTTTCATAATTTTCATGGATTTTGTCAAAAATATTCTCTCCTCTAAAAGTTACTTTTTCTCAATTTTAACTGTTCATGATCACCATCGCCTTTCAAATCATATTCATGCTAATATTGGTTGTTTTATATTGTCGTTTCAATATCACATTTGCAGTAGAAAACCAAAGTAAGTACATAAAAGATCTCTTACTTTAACACAAAGTAAGAACTATAGTAAAATCCATCGATTTTAATGAATTTTAATCTGATTTTTTATAGATGCTAAATTCAAGTAAACTCTACTTGTGAACCAAATTTGAAAAAGTTTCAACCACATACTATAACCATTTTTTCATTTTTCTTGTTTAACCCCTTTTGTGGATGCTAAATTCTATGAAATCTACAACCGAACCAAATTTGAAAATTTTTCAAACACATACTTTAACTATTTTTATTTTTATTTTTTCATTTTTCTTGTTTTACCCCTTTTCGATGCTTCATTTTCAACAAAATCGAGAAAAAATAGTTGTAGTGGTTGATAAATTTTCAAATTTGGTTCACTAGTAAATTTCATTGAAATTAGCCTCCACCCAAAATAATTAAAAAAAAAAAAAAATCAAATCAAATCAAAATTCATCAAAATCTATGGATTTCATGAAGGTCACCGTCTTAAAATTCATCGATTTTAAAGAATTTTGATTTTGATTTTTTTGATTATATATCAAAATTCATTCTTTGATTATATATATTTCCACATTATTTTGATTCCAAATCTAATATTAGGGTTTATGATAGATTATGTGGCCGTAGCATAGAAAAAAAATGGTTTTGTAATTATATACATGGATATTTTAGTAATAAAGATTTTCATTTATATATGGGTGTTTCGAGAAGTTTTTTGGGTGGCAATAGAGCCACCCTTATCAATATTATATCAAGACTTGTTTAAACAATACCAAAATTCCAAATTCAATTATGGATTTCAATATAATTGTTCCAAATGCTCATGCAGGAGGTATTTCCAGGAAACGATGATTGATCAACCACAAAAATTAAAAAATCAAACATAAAATAAACCTGATTATGATTATTATCCATAAAAAATTATACACAACTCCAATGCAAAACTTAAAAGTACAATTGTTTTAAAAATCATGCCTTCTGAACCTGGTATTGCACAGCTTATATTATGGTTCATGATACAAAGGGACTGAATATCGATCTTCCTAAGCTTTGCTCACATCAGACGGCCACTCTGTTTCTGCATCCACGAGCACGTTCATTACTACCGCGGAAATATTAAACTTCTATGCAGATTCTCTATCGATAATTGGCTATCCAACCATGTAGCTTCTTCATAATTCCTACACAACAAATCAGCATTATTATTCCAGTTTTTAAGCGTCTCTCAGCAGCACATAATGGAGTTTTGACTATCATGCCATGAATGGTTCTGAATGTGCAATAAGAATAGGAGAGTTTACTTCCAACAATATGCATTCATGGAAGACCAATTAAAATCCGTCCACGGATTTAATTCCAGCTTTCTTGTCCCATTCCTCTGGAGCACCAACATCTGCAATTATCGATTCCTGACCGCGCCAAAGAATCTGGACCCGGTAGTATTCCAGAGTTAGTTCAGTCAATGACAAGCAACCACAACAGACAATGTAATCTTCACCGTAAACTATGCAAACATATATACACATAAAATTACCTTATCAATGACTCCAAATTCTTTAGCTCTAGTACCATCCATATAAAATGGTCTTCTCATCGCAGTTCGAATAGTCTCTTCTGACTAATGAAAGATGACAATTCAAACAATTAGTCCTCTAATTTTTTCCTATTTTATATTCATTCAGAAAGAGGGTTAATGTTCTGAACCGTACATTTTCAGTGTGCTTGGCCAGAAGTTTTATTAGAGTGTCCCTGTTAGTTACTGCCTGCAGAAAGAGTCAAGGCAGAATAAATATTTCAAAAATATATAATTCTTGAGTTTCAACATTATTTGCAAGAGCTAGGAAGCAATGAAAATAAGCACCGGCATTTATATGCTAGCGAGCATAGAATAAGTTCAACAAACCTCTTTTGCACGGATAAGGACATCACTGGCGGGCATCAACCCAGATGATGGGACACGAGGCTGCTGTATCATAGCTGAAACAAAATTCAGTTAAACACATTAAAATCAAACAAAGGAAATGACATGACTACATGAGCATCAAAGACATGGGATTGCATGTTAAACAATAGTTCTCTAACCTTTGGAATGAGGCATCATAGACCGATTGCCCTTGGATCCTGCGGAAAGCAGTAGACAAGCGTGCCCAATAGCAGCTCCCACACCAACTGTGTGAACCTGCACAAGCAAGAACAAATGTCAAAACAAACACATATAGACCAAATTCTCAAATCATAATTCATACTCTATGCAAAACCCATGTTCTTCTAAGGAACAAAGTAGATCAAGATTGCAAAGACATTCAGTAAATAACTCATTACTTATTTTGCAATCAAACAGACAACCTAATGACAATAGCGATAAAAGGATTGGAAGTTTGGAACCACTCATGTCATGTTGCCACCTCTGACTTCATCATTAAACCCCGTCTAAATAAATTGCCAGGTACATCACAAAACATACGTTACCAACGAATCACCAGTACCATCTCCAAAATTAAATAAGAGAAATCTAATCATTTTTTTTTTAAAGGACACTCACCTCATTTTTTAACTGCATCATTGCATCATAAATGGCAAAACCTTCTGCTTCCATCCCAACCTAAAAATATACATTTGAAATCTGAATTAAAATATTGTAAGAAAACCGATGTATATAAAGTTGGTATGATTTATGACAAGCAAATTGAATCCAAATTGACTATTCAATGCATAATGAAGTCTAGTCAAGTCACAGCTAAGAAAATCATGATTATTCATTCAAATAGCTAATGATCGTTTCAAATAATTCATTATAACTACAACACACATAAAACATGATCCAAAATCCAATTGACAGATGTTGTATGAAGGGAACCTTCAAACCCACCAAGTTTATTCTTCCTGTAAAAAAAAGATGGTGGCGCTATCACTATAAGCTATGTACTATGATATGTATATTGCTATTTGAGTCATGTAGAAAAAATTATATTGATAGATATCTCTTTTGAAGCATAACATAGAAAAAAAAAAAATTGGGATTCAAATGGAAAGCTCACCGATTCACCATCATCACGGGTGGTCCCTGTAGAGTTTACATACATATATACCGGTGCTTTGGGATCCATCCACTGCAGGTACATCAGTTCAGCAATAACAAGCTCTGTGACAGCAGGCACCAACTGAGAAATATAAAGGGTTAATTAGTTTTCAGACTGAAATATAAATGTTTCTGCATGAGATAAATACAGAAACACTAAGGCTAGCACAGCTAGAAATATCCACAACCACATAACCGTGGATTGCTTCAAGAGTGTATATACATGGTTCCACAGTGAATATGGTAACAATTCAGTATGATTGATGAAATGGAAGCGTCAATTCAGAAACTGTATAAAAGCAATAGTTGAGAGCAGATTTGTTAATAATAATTTCTATTCAAATATTAAAGATATTTGTTAAGAATAATCTCCAAGGTTGCAGCTCGGAGAAGTTCAATTTATTTGACAGGTAAGAGCACAAGTGCACAACATAAAGAAGGCAATATTATTTGTGAAACAAAATCCCATTATTAAAGCATCTTTTATCCTTCACTTATATGAGAGTCTTAACTCCCAGTCCCAGTCAACAAACTTTGTAGAAGAATAACAATGAAGCAGAAGGGTTACTAAAGGCTCTTACATAACCCTACAATTGCCCACTATCAAGTATCAAATAAGCATGTAATAGTTACTACAATTGTAAGACATCAACACGCATCAGAACACTTCCCGATGTATAAACCTTCCTGATGTGAAAGGATTACTCTTTAATGGGTTAAGGAGCTAACACCTATATAATTTATGATGTACCTACAGTTCTACATAACTACACAAGTTAGGCTCTCCATACTCTCAGTTAGAAAATATAAGTAAACCAAGCATACCCTCATTCTCCGTGGACTGTTTAGAGTTTTCCCAATAAAATTCGCAACTTGAATTCAATAAAGATACATTTAAGAACATTATGAATAAAATTACTTACTGGCATGCCAATGTAAACAATTCTCCCATGAAGAAGCAGTGAAGGCAAGTCCGGAGGTGGGCTCGTTGGATTATGTTCATTATATTGAACTGATCTCTCCACCTAATTCAAGGCAAAAACTAACTTCAATAACATCAAATAAGTAAATAAAACTCACCAAGAGTGTCATCCCAATAATAATAATAACAATGATTAAAAAAAAACACTCGAAGAACTTCAATCTCCACCAAACACATGAACAAAAACTCCAACAACATTTGCCAGAAGAAAAAACTAAAATTTCTATCTAACTCAATTGTTCAATGAATATTTGCTCAATTAAAACAAAATAAAAATAAGAAAGACGGAGAGATAAACTAATCCAATGCATTTAAGCTCAGCAAGGTAGAAAATTAAACTTGACAATAAAATATATAAGAACTATCAACTAATTACAGATTTAATATGTCTATAAATAAAAAAAACGAAGGGCATACTTGGGCAGGGGAGGCCATGAGAGTGGGAGAGTCGAAGATATCGAGATACGGCGGCGTATCAGAGTTAACAGGACGGTTGAACAACGTTTCCGGCGAAGTGGCAGCCACGGAAGCTAGCTTGGAGAGGAAGGGGTCGTTAGGGTTGACAGGAGGCATAGGAATTTTAGCAGAAGAGCTGCTTCTGGAGCCGATACAAGAGCAAACACTCCTCAAATTTCGATTTTTAAGAGAGTGAGAAGTGGACGGAATCGACGCCACCATCGGTACTTGCAGGAAACAAGCCGACATCTTATGGTTGATTTGGGGGGGATGAATGAATTTATTAGTTTTTTGTGTTACAGGTTTTATTGCTTTATTTTTGAGCTCTCTCTTCGTGCTCGAATCTCCAACACAAAAGTACTAGTCTACAAGAACATCTCTTACCAGTTTGGATTGTCAGCGGACTTTAACTGGTTTCAGTTAGGGTCGGGTTTAGTTACTGGGCTGTTGGCCTGTTGCTACCTTTTCATTGGTTGGGTCGGGCCCTTGACAACTGACATTTTTTTTTTCAATATTTTGTTATTAAAAAATATTTATAATTTCCATTTATTTTATTTCTAAAAATACTTCAATGGGAAAATTAGCAAGGAAAATAATTTTAAAATATATTAAATACAAAACTTCTCAATTTAGAAAATTGGTTGGAAGGTTTGTATTATTTATGTAACTTTTATATGTAGTATTGGAGAATTGCCATTTTAGTAGGATTTCTTTTCTATTAAGTGTTTGAAATTTGATTCCTATTTAGTTAGACTTTCTTAGTTTGATTTTTGTTTGGAAAGTCAAATTTTAGTCCTATTAGAATTAGATTATTAGAAATAGGGTTATTAATTAATTTTATTGAAATATCTTCTCTGTTATTTGAAAATTGAATTCTATTTTTGTATTATTCATTTTTGTCGTTTAAAAAAAAAAGTTGCAATATACAATAAACATGTACTATATTCAACTTGTAATAGTATTTTTATATAATTATATATATAATTTTAAAAATAATCATTTATGATATTGATTTAAAGATTGGTTAAATATTGTCCTGATTTTCCATGTACAAGTGCTCATTTGTAGGAAGTCAGAATTTATACCTCACTTTTTAAATTATTTAGTATTTTTTTTTCCTTTATCAAATTACTTAAAAGATAAACCATTTTTATTTTTTTTTAAATATAACTACTACCGGGACCTGGTGAGATTAATTAGACTCTACAAGCACGGCCCAGAATACTACTCCCACTATCGGGGAGATGTTACATATAAATTAGAACTCTCACAACCGGAGAGAGGGTTGCTCCCACAAACTAAGAAAAAAACTCTCCACACATGCTTGTAAAATGCGCATGATGGGACTCAAACCCCTGACCACTAAATGTGGAAGAGAGGTACACAACCATCTCTACAATTTTTATTTCAAAAAGAAAAAAAAGAAAAAAAAAAACCATTTTCTTTATTTCAAAACCCTAATGACATAGATTATTTTAAATCGCTAAATGTTTACTATGTTTATTTATATTTTCTTTCAGATCTCATGTGTCTCATATTTAGTATTTATTGATTTTATTATTTCACATGTTTGTTTTGTTTTTCTTTTCAAAATCCGGATCCATGTTTGCTATTTTTTATTTCTCGGTTTATTTTATTTCAGATCTTCTAGGCATTATATGATTTATATCAATTCTTTTGTAGATTTTATTCCATATCTTCCAAAATTAGTTTAATGTTATTTACAAAAACAAAAAAGAAAACAAAAAAAAAAAAACAAAAAACAACCAAATCGCACCAAGAATCACAACTAAGAAAACCTAATTTCTTACGAAACGAAACCATACTAGAACCCTAACTCAATTGCCCAAAAAAATCTTAAGATGATCAATATCACACTGATAATCTACCACAAACAATCTAATCGACTACCAATAAAAATAAAATAAATAAAAATCGCATTTAATAAGGATGGTTTCACCATAAAATAAGAAGAAAAAACAAATCCTGCAAATAGATATGAAAAAACTGTATATAAAGATTAAAAATGTAGTGTATTTTTATTTTTATTTTTTTTAAAAGATATGGGGTGTATTAAGTTTGAAAAATATATAAAAGGGTAATCATGAAAATAAATCAAAAAACTAATAAGACAATTTACTTTTCTATAATTAAATCAAATTTTAAAAGTAGGACATAAATAGTCCATTAATGGGGGTGTCATTAATGGGGGTGTCAAACTGTCAATAGCACCACTCTTAAAGAAAATTACACGGTTTTCCAACCAATATTATGATATAATAAAAATGAAAAATTCCAATCCACACACGGCCGTAAAACTGCTATGTTAATGTACAGCAGCAACATCAACTTCACGTCCAGCAGGAACCAAAGGCTCTGGTTCAGCAACTTCATCATTGAACATCTTAGCAATCTTCTCTGTGGGCACCAATGGCAGATATGAAGACACTCTGTACCCCTTCTCTGCAGTGCTACACACAGTTTGGTTGTACTTCTCCGTGCAATACGCGGCAGTTGGCACAACCACTTGAGCCACACGAGGGAAGAGTGGCAGCTGGTTCAGCTTCTTCCATGCTGATACAGCACATTGCTCGGCTTTTGGTTCGTACTTGGTGTAGAACCCCTTGGCTGTTGGTTCATACTTGGTGTACATGCATTTGGCAATTCCTGAGGCGGTTTCCACCACACCAGCACGCTTCACTTCAGAAACAACGGAGTGAGCCACCGCTGGAGCCATCTGGGCTGCAGAGAGGGCTTGGGCAGGGACTTGCTTGAGAACTGGAGGCACACTGCGGTCCAGCTTGGTCACTGACTCATCAACCTGCAACCGCATAAACAAATTATTAATATCTCCTTTCACAGAGGGTCATAAACATATCAACATCAATCCCACAGAAGAGCCATTAACACAACAATCAAATTTGTATGGTATTCCGTATAAATCAACCCTATGTAGTCATAAATTTGCAGGTAATCTGTCACAATAGAATAACAAAAAAGTCTTCAATACTACAGAAAAATGAAGAATTGGAATTGTGACCACTTTGCTGTCATTTTACTCATCACTTCATTCAGTCTTCATACAAAACAAAACACATAGACCACAAAAGACTGAATTATATTTAGAAAAGACCAAATGCAATTCAAAGTAAATTATCCAATCACTTCTCCTTTTGCATACCAAGTAACCACATCAAATCGCCAGAAGGAATTACAAAAAAGTAACACCACAGAACACAATTGATAAACTATCTCAACAAAAAGTACCCCAACCCACACTAATTTCTCTAATTTGCATTGAACAAGAGCAAAATTCATCTTAACTATACTAAAAGTTGATGTTTGATTGTTTTCAAAAGTAAAAACAATAATCAAACATTACGATTGATCGAAAAGAACTCAAATTGAAACCCTGCCAATTCATCAAGTCCACCAAACAAGCAATTCTTATAGAAAAAGAGATCAAAAGCCTAAACACAATGTCGTCAACAAAAGAGAGAGAGAGAGAGAGAGGGGGGGGACATACCTTACGGTCGACATACTTGAGGAGCTCAATGGGGACATCATGGAACTTATTATAAACAGGTCCAACGACACTCTTAACAGTACCCTCCATGGTGTCCACACCAGGCTTCAATGGCCCGGACCTCTCTTTAGCATACCCATAGAGGTTTGAAAAGCACACCAGTGCATGAAGTGTCGCCACTTGCACGAACTCCAAACGCTTCAAGCTCTCCTCCTCCTCAGTACCCTTCAAATTGATCAATTAAACACAAACAAAATCACCTTCAAATCCATCTCGTATCATAAAAATCCAATCTTTTTTCAGGTCTCAAGAGACAAAACAGGAAATTTTACATACAAATACAAAATTCCATTCTTTTGGGTGTCTCATAAGAAAGATTATCAACTTCTATTTAAATTCCGGGAAAATATCATTGACACCAAAACAGAATATTTTTACATACAAATATTTATATATACATATAATACATATGTTCCTATTTACCCAGTTTTTTTTTTTCCTGTACAATTGTTTGTTTACATAATCAAAAAAAAAAAAAAAAAAAAAAATCCCTCAACGATGATTTCTCGGCAAGGCAATAAGAGTTGTGATGACTTACGATGATGTCTGATTGAGAGTGTTTTACTTCCTCGGCCATGATCGATCGAAACGTTGTCGTAAAAAGAATAAATTGTTGTTGTTGTTGTTGTTTTCTGAGAAATTAGAGAGATGCTTTTCTTTTTGTGTTGTGATTTTGAAACGGAGACGAAAAAGTATATATATAGAGAGACTAGAGAGAGCATCGATTTCGGAGTGCAAGGGCGGTTACGATGATAGGTCGGTTTGGGGCCACGCGTCTTCGTTTAATTGGTCAGCTTAATCGGCGTCAACGCGGAGCCGTTGTGTACTTACGGCCTAAGTTTACTTAATCATGTGTAGAAGATGCGTATCTCTACGGATATGGTATTTATAGCATTATATATTTTTATTTCTATTTTTGGATGTTTTGTGTGATAAAGACATTAACATTTTTATTTGTTTGTGTTAAAAAAAATAAATTGGATCACTACACACTTAGTGCTCGTTTGGTTGAGTTTTCTACTGCCTCAAAAGGTCTACTGTTTGAGTTTTTTAGAGTCGTTTGGTTAGGCTTTTGAGATTAATCATGTGTAGAAGATGCGTATCTCTACTGATATGGTATTTATAGCATTATATATTTTTATTTCTATTTTTGGATGTTTTGTGTGATAAAGACATTAACATTTTTATTTGTTTGTGTTAAAAAAAATAAATTGGATCACTACACACTTAGTGCTCGTTTGGTTGAGTTTTCTACTGCCTCAAAAGGTCTACTGTTTGAGTTTTTTAGAGTCGTTTGGTTAGGCTTTTGAGATTATCTATTTTAAATTGAGTAGAGGTTAGTAAAGTTTAAACCTCTACTAGGTAAAAGCTCATGGGGAGATGCTTCTTCAAATAGACTTTTTTTTTTTTAAAAGTCTACCGACCAAAACTATAATTTTTTTTTTCAAAATCTCAATTTCTAATAGATCTACTGCAAGTAGATCTTTTACTAATATAGGTTTTTTAAAAGCCCAACCAAACAAGCTCTTAGTAGTTGAATTAGGTCCATCAATGTTTGATCAACTATTTGACATTTTTTTTAACACAATTCAAACTTAATTGTTTTTCAATTTCATCAAACACTTTCCTACGTACAAATCAATTTGGACATGATACCAATATTACATTACTACAACTTTCATAAATAGAAAATTGATCTTTAACAGAAAAAGCTTTAAATCAAGGTGATTTTGTGGATGGAAAAAGTCAATAAAAAATAAAGAGAGCTACTTGACATGTAGAGAGAGAGAAAAGAAAAAATGAAGTCTATTTTGTGGAAAGAAAATAGAGAAGAGAAAGAACAATGATAGGATTAAAGATAATAACAAAATTTTAAATAATAATAAAGTTAATTAAATAATATAATAATAAATGTGTACTTAGAAAAATACAATATAATTGTAGTTTATTTACAAACTATAAGTTTATTTAAAATTTTGATAGGTGCAGTTACAAAATTGATGTACATACGGTTTTTAAAGGGTGTCATTATCACCATCCTCGAAAGAATTGAATGTGGTCCAACCCCATATGAGATTGGTAATTGGATCCATATTCATAGTTTGTTATTATGGGCCGAGATAAGCCCATCTCATCTTTACTATTAGGGGTAATTTCACTAAAGTCCCTACATTTTGGTGAAATGTCATGTATTTAAACATCTTTATTATATTGGCAATTTAAGTCCCCTGTTTTTTTTCAGAATACATCACTTTAGTCTATTGGACCAAAACATTAATGGTCAACTCTAACTATATATAAAAGTACAATTTTACCCTTGTTAAAATGATTTATTGAGTTTTAAAAATAAATAATATTAAAATTGTTTAAACAAATAAATAAACAACAAAAAAATATTTTCTTAAAAAAGAAAAAAAAAACTAATTGATTATGGAAAATATGAAGTTAAAATAAATAATAAATTAAAATATTTTCATAATTTTTTTAAAAAAATAGAAAGTATTCCAAAAAATAAAAATAAAAATAAAGTTTTTTTCTTTAAAAAAAAAAGGTAAATGGATCTCCACCATTGGATTGATCCAAATCCAACGGTTTAGATCCATTTACTTAAAAAAAAAAAAACTTTCTTTTTATTTTTGAAATAATTTTAATTTTTTTAAAATAATTTCAATTTATTATTTATTTTAACTTTATATTTTCCATAATCCATTAGGTTTTTTTCTTTCTCTTTTTTAATTTTTTTTTTTTTTTTTTTTTTTTAAGAAATTAAATTTTTGTTGTTTATTTATTTTTATAAACCATTTTAATATTATTTATTTTTAAAACTCAATAAATCAGTTTGACAAGGGTAAAAATTGTATTTTTATATATATAGTTAGAGTTGACCATTAGTATTTTAGTCAAAATGGACTAAAATAATGTATTTTTAAAAAATAAGAGACTTAAGTTGCTAATATAACAAAGACGTTTAAATATGTGAAATTTCATCAAACCGTAGGGACTTCAATGAAATAACCCCTTATTATTACACTGCAAAATTCTTGAATACCATCAATAATGTGACTGTCACTTCAGCGAAAAGCTTTAAAAGTTCAACTGGCAAACACTGAGACATCTCAGTCATTGTTCTCTTCTATTCTATCTCCTGATCTCCAATCCATTATTATAAATCTATCTACATGTACTTGTATTTTTCACTCTCTTTTATTATTACTCGAGTACAAAGTTCCTGGGAATTTTTTTTACTACTATCTATTATAAATTTATGACTTTGAATTTTGAAAGGTTTGAAATCTTTTATGTGTCCTGCTCTCTTTACAGGAATGAATCTAAACCTAAATTTATATCGAATATCACATTCGTTAATTCATCTCAAATAACTACGTGGTAATCGATAGTTATCACCTAAAATATATTAAGACGATGATTCATTAGACACACACACATATATATATATATATATATATATATATATATTATGACAAGTACTCTCGTCTCTAAGTAAATCTTATTCTTTTTCTCCATTCAGAAGATTACTCCTATATTTCAGTAAAATTATTTCTGTGAATAACATAATCGTGAATAGGAAACTATACTAGCGACCTATCTAATTTTACTGTAGAAATGATCAACGATTGGACCATGCAAAGTATAAATACTTTTTTTTTTTTTTTGGATAAAGGAAAAGATTACCTGAAATCTTTCTCTACTTATGGACATATCCTACTAAGTAAGATTTGGTACAAAATCTAATATAATTTCTATTCAATTGGCTTCAAAATTCACCCTTGTAGGAGGTAGGAGAGTTGGATTTCCTAGCATTTATACATGTCAATAAATGAGTAACTAAAATGACCAGTTTTCCATCATTTTGAAAGTTAAAAACATCACAAGAAAGGAAAGAGACTCTGCATCTGCAACAGAGAAAAGGTGAAAGATTGAAGAGGGGGACCTTTGTACAAATTCAAATATTTAATGTTAAAGACAAAGTACCCCACCTTTGTGGGTTGTGACTGGATTTACCATTAGCATAGCAATCAACATCCCACCTAATTACATTTGTAAAGAATGGTGAAGTCAGTTTTTTTTTGAAATATGACACCATTAATACAATACCAAGATTCATGAAGTTTCATTTTGAAATCTCTAACCACCGACGCAAATGATCCTCTTGGTATGGTTTAGTCATATTGATATATTATTAATGGCTATAAAGTTCATCAAGAATGTTTTAACTTTCAAGTTTTTTTTTTTCTACAAATGAGAGCATTCTTGAAATGAAAACAAGCACCAGATTTTATTCCATCTCTAATAGAAAAAGGAAAGCAAGATATGTACAAATGGGGAAACAGGAGAGGACTGATGATTTTGAGTGAATTTCCTCCCAACTGTTTTTTTTCTCTTCAAAAGGGATACAATGGTTAAACCATCAATTATTGGTTGTCTTGTCTGATTACAACTTTTGAATTGTATAAAAGTGCAAAGTGTTCATGACAACTCACAAAGTTCCACTACTTTGCTTTTACATTTTACAATGTTGGTGTCTTCTTCAATTATTTTTCTAGCTCATCTCATCACTTTTTCTTTTACTTCACATTCACAGTCAATGTTGAAATGGAAATTTTAACAAAAGCTCTCATAGTTCCATGGAAATTTGAAACCACCCACCACCATGAATAAATTTATCATGTATCATCAATTCAAAAAAAATGAATGAGGATCTAGAAAGTTAGGTAAAGAAAATCCCAGGAAAATGACCCAGAGAGGAGCAAAACAATGGTTGACTGAATTTCAACCTAAATTAAGGATTAGACCAAATTTTCTGATACAGAAATCAATATTCAAAATGCATATATACTTGATCTATATAGAACAAAATTAAACCATTGATCTCTCTTCCAAGAATAATAAATCACATAATCAAAGAACACATCAGTTTAATCTCAAAAGCATATATGGCACCAAAAAGAAGCAAAATATATAAACTCAATAGAAACCAAGTCATTAGAAAAAGGAGAAAATACTAAGAATTGATGTTTTACAAGAACCATTCAAATATTAAAAAATAATAATAATAACATTATAACACCAATATTTCCATGAATAACAACAAAGACCCATCACCAATCTCTCCTTTTCTCTTCATGTATAACAATCAAACACTTTTTTTTTTTTTATTAAAAAAATTAGCCCCTGCACCTTGTAATTTGACTGCAACCACGGCTGTAAGGGTTGGCCTGAGCACCATTTTTGCAGTTGTAGTAGGAGGCACCACGGCGAGAGCAGGGCACAGTGTTTCTCTGCAGAGCACCGTAGCTAATGTACTTGGTGGTGGCTAAAATGCGCCTGTTGATCTCATTGTCCATCATATCAAACTCTTCCAGATCACCAACCAAAGATCCATTTGGGATCCAACCCAGATGGTTGTTGTAGTCTCCACTTGCATCAACGGTGGAGATTGAGCAGCTCATCATCATCATTGCCAACATAGCACAAATCACAAGGACTGTACAAGAAGAAGAAGAAGAACCCATCTTGGCTTTGGCTTTTTTCTTTTCTTTTCTTCCTTGCCTGAGACTGATTGATTTCTCCTTCTTCTTTTTTGCTTTTTCTTGCTGTTGGTGGTGAAGTGTGAAGAGAAGAGGCTGTGAATTGTTTATTCAATCTTCTATGGTCATTCAGCTTATTGAGACAACAACTAAGGGCTAGCTGGTACTTCTTATAACTGGATTACACTACAGATGTGCCACTGCTTTTTACTACTTATTACATTAATGCCATTGCCTCTTCTTTCAAACTATTCAACTTCGTGGAGCACCACTATTGTTGTATCTATATGGTTTGAATTGAAAATATAAAAGATACATATATACTTTTTACAATTTAAAATGAAAGGTCGTAATCATTTTTTGTTATATATATATTTAGTGGGGTATAGCTTCTCTTTTTTTCAACGTTTCTTTTTTTTTTTTTTTAAGTTTTTTACTATTAGTAGGATTCGAACCGTCGATTTGGAAGTCATTTACCTAAACCTAAACTCGTCCATCTACCAGTTGAGCTACACCCCAATAATGGGTATAGCTTGTTTCAAGCTTGAAACCTTCAATGTTTCAACTTTCAAGTTGATTTAAAATGTCATTAAGAGTAAAAAAAATATATAATCTTCACCTCACATGTTGAATAAAATTGATAAACTCTTAATTTGAACATCATAATTTATATTAAATATACAAGAGAATAGAAATATCATTCTATTTTAGAGAAATGCTACATTGTACAAATTTAGTGTCCAAATCTGGTGCCCAAATGATGTGGCAATACTCTAGTCCATTCATTTAAATCATACAAATCTAATAATACAATTAAAATGAATAGTCTACAGTGTTGCCACATTATTTAGACATCAGATTTGGACACCAAATTTGGACAATATAGCATTACTTTCTATTTTAACATGAGAATGTATAGTTATTTCACTTATTTGAAAGAGAAGTTTTCATTGCAAAATCACTTAAAAGATAAAAAGAAGAAAGAAAAAAAAAGTGTTAGTTGTATATCACTTTCAAAGAGTAGTACTCGTTGTATATCATTCATCCCATTTACAAAGTTGCCATTCATCTGTGAAAGAAACAATGAATGGCAAGTTGGTAAATAAAAAGGAAAGTATGGGCATAAGCCTAAGTGTGGATTAGGTGTATATTTAGTTGACTAGTTGTCTCTATCTCTCTCTTAACATAGTTGGTAAAAAGAGAGAGAATAAATAAATAAATAAATAAATAAAAAGACGGCATCTAGGGTTAGCACCAATGCTAAAGTCCGTCTAAACAAACCCTTAACCGAAACACGTTTTCTCTTCCCCATCTGGCCTAAGTTCCATTTCCGTTACCGTCACCGTTTATACTTTTGTTTTTATCTTTACAAGACAAACAACAAATCAAAAAACAAATCAAAGTATCAAACTCACAAGTGAGAAGTGGCGTATTAGATTCTACAATAACCAATACCAATACCATTTATTGCTGGTTGCAACACTGGCATTTTTCAATAGTTTTCAATCCATATTTTTATCCATTTATAATTTTAACCAATTATATATTTGGATGCCTAATTGTATATTAGTGCGCGGCATAGAGTTCAAGTCCTGATATCATTATCATTTATGAGTCCATTTTTGCTCACCCCCTACAAGGGGGTAAGTATTACCTTCCTTCCCAACATATGACATATGTCCAGGGAGAGGGTATGTTATTATCAAAATGATAATAACATAACATCCACATCAATATCACCATTATCAATTGGGTACGGATATTGATACCTATAAATATGATAAGCACATTCATATTTATAAGCACACCCATGTCTAAAAATTAAAATTAAATCATTACTATAAACACTCATCTTAATAACAATAATGCCCTTATTTAAATGAATGTGTTCATTTAAATAAATTTTATTTGTAAACACCCTTAAGTTATTAACATACCTAATTTCATAAATGATAAATTCTTAAATTCCCCAGGTTCGAAAACAAAAATAAAAACAAAATTAATCTTTTGATATAATACAAGGCTTAATGTTGTAAATGCTTGAGAACTCAGTGAGCAAACAAAGCAAAAAAAAAAAAAATGAATGAAGAGACGGAGTTCTCTTCAACAAAAAAAAAAAAACATAGGGTTGATTTGAAGTGCTCTAGAATTCGATGGTAATGAACTGTAGCAGTTTGTGCATGAGGTGAGCTGCAAAATTAGGGTTATCATCAAAATTAGGGTTTATTATAAAAAATATATATATATATATATATATATATAGTCTAAAATATAGGTGTAATTAATAGGTATACATAGTATTTGGTTTATTTTTAATTAAACTAATTTGTCGTTATTAGTAAATTTCTATTGGAATATTTTTGTAATTAAAATTTTTATTAAAATATAGATATAATTATCATATTTATGGATGTTAATATCGGCTCCCTTATCAATTTCCTTTTTTTTTTTTTTTTTTAACAATCACTTAATGAAATTTCTAGATTTAAAAACCATAACATTTTTATCAAACATAGTTTGTTAATGAATGACACTCGTTCAGTATGGAAATATCTTATGTTCAAATCGTTACCACCCATTTATATTTTTCAAAACCAATTTTATCATAGGTAAAATATAAGAGGGATAATTGCTTTTTATTTTTATCAAAACCTCCAAGGGTGAAGGGTGTATGAAATTCTCTCCTTTTATTTACTAGTCAATGCATTGATATATTAATTCATAACACGATAACAAAAAAAACAAAAAAAAAAATCATAAAATTTACAACAAAGAAAATCCCAATTCTCCTACAAACGAACGAATGTTAAAAGAAAAAAAAAAAATAGACGGAGTTAAGGGAGAAGAAGTAACATGCACGTAGCCGTTAATGGAGATGAGGGGCCCAAGACAGATCACCAGACGGTGGTTTTACGCGTTCCAAAATCCAGCTGTCTCATCTCATCTTTTTTTCTTCTTTTTTTTAATTATTATTTTTGTTTCTTTTCTAATTTTAAACTAGAAATCTAGAAAATAAAAGATGGCAGCAAGTAAAGGGAAGACATTCTCTCTCACAATTTTAACTGTTGTTGACCTTACAGGAGATATGACATATGGCCATCTATCTCATGATTCTCATCCACCCATTATTTTATGGATCCAGATAAGATCAAGACCTCCAATTTGCTGCATATAAAACACATTAAAATTCATTACTAATTCAAAGATATATGACATCCTGGCATGTAAGCATTGTTCAGGGATCATGCTAGCATCAATCAGATAACACTTTCATGGGACCCATATCCAGATTTTCAAGATTCTAGAATCAACAAAACCCATCAATTCCAGAAATAACTCATCAAACAATCAGCTGGCTAATATTGTTTCAACCCAGTTGAATGCATACCATCTTTCTCTCTGCTCTCACTACATTCAATTCAAATCAAGCCATTGTTTTTTTTTTGTCTAGTCAAAAACAAGATATATTTGACTTTGGGGGGCATTTCCAAAGTCAACTGGTTGGTAGAAACTAATATAAGACAGTTAAGAGCATCAAGTCTTATGGTCGTGCAAAGCATTAAGTTCCAGAAATGAAACAAACATTGGTCCATACTCCATATAAATAAATAAAACTATCTGTCGCACAATCAGGGTTCAGGAATGGGAACTACACCCATTTGATCCAACTTTAAACAATATCGGTACTTCAAAATGTCCAATTGAAATGCAAATACTTTCACACAAGTTTTCACCTATTCCGGTTTACTACCTAAAATCCATTTCAATTTCCTAGAAGTAGATATACCATCTGCATTTTTTCAAGAAGAGAGATGCAATTTTCTGCCTGCAATAGAGGAATCTAAATTTCTTCTATACAGTTTCTTTAAAGCAAATCACCCTCGACTGTTAATATACATTCTTGTCCATGTCATTTATAGCATAATTCTCTTCTTGGCCAAGACTAACTATAATATCGGCGAAGCCTCATCTATTCTAAGTTTGAAAAACTAAATCAAGAAGGGCAATGATTCAGTAAAGAGCACATCCAATAAAAATCAAAACTTGAATTTTATTTACATTTATAACAAGCAATGAAACTTTTCAGTTTTTTAATACTTGTAATGGACCTGCACCGATGAGAGTTTTTGGATCTTCTAACAGTCCTATGAAATGTTTGAATTAGATGAGATTATGATTATTTTACAATATGAACCTATTTATTGTTTTTACTCAAACCGGTGCACAAAATCATATGAAAAGTAGGAATCCCTAACTATAAATTGCCTTGAAGATAACAGAAAACAGCTATAGCAGAACAAAAGTCTCTGAAACAGTAACAACATATAGCAAAGAGAGGCATAAGCACGTACAACAGAGGAAAGTAGACAAGAAGCCTTATAACCAAGCTAAAATGAGATCCATTTTGCTACTGTTCTTCATAGTATGGTGGAGTTGCCTGAACATACAGTTCGTGATCATCCCCATCATCATCGTCATCAGTCTCATCAGCATCTACCCAATTACTAGGATGACGTTGTGAAAAACCTTGGCCATTAATGTCAGACTTACCTGAGAGTAAAATTGTATAAAATATTAGTTACTGACAAAGTGACCACATTTCTAACATTAAACAAAATAACCAGTCCTGTAACTGACCTAGGGCTTCATCTGTGTGATCTTTTGTAGTATAACAGCTAATATATAAGTCAAGAGAATGCAATTAAAATGGTCATTAGGAATCAGGATTGATGCAAAACGTTATTCTGACCACCAGAGCATAATAAAGATTCTAGGGTGATTGGTAACTCAGTTTATACTAGAAGCAAAGAATAAAAGTGACCACTAAAAAGATGAAAAAAATATAAAGTTGGAATCTACCATCGTTACTCCCCATGAACTAGATGTCATCATGCTTCACCTCTCAGTCCACCTTCTAAGTGACTGATTGCTCTTTCTAAATTAGTTCCTCCTAAGAAATATGACAAAAATATTCCACAACCGACCACAGAACAAAGGCTCAACCCTGCATCCACTCAATGCTCAAATATCCAATTCACACACTAGTTGGTAACACTTGAAGTTTGGAAATTTTCCAGATATAAGGGACACACACTACACACATACAGGTGTGGATAGGGTACAGACTCCAAAAGGGGTAGATATACACAAACATGCATGCATGGGCACACAGACACACTGAAACGTGGGTAGAGAGAAAGAGAGATAAAGTCATATTTTGGATACGAAGTTGGACCTGCAGCAGCATTTTCTCTAGCAGATGTGTCTTTTGATATTTGCATTGTGCTAATCCTTTGAATTTCCCTATGTTCACTGGCATTCATATTTGTTTCCGCTTGAACATGCCTTTCTTCAGCACCACTGCCACTTCTTGCTGCACTTCCTGTAAAAAACCAGATTATGTAAGATTTTGGGTTCAGAATATATCACCACCATTAGAAACCACTGAATAGTTACCAGAAAGTTCAGACCAAATTCTAGTATGATCAGATGGGTGCTCAGAGACATGCACTCCACATCCCTCTTGTTGTGGTTGAGACCCTGCACCATGATTAACCTGACCAGGCATTGTGGTAGTTGCTTCTGGTGGTCCTGAGGAATTGGCTTCAAGGAGCTGAGATGTAAGCATGGTTGCTAGTACAAGTGTGGAATCAAAATTTGAACTGGACCCGTCATCTAGACCAAATTTCGGTGCCATTAATATTGGCCTGTTTCCCAATATATTGTGTCAAAATCTAACACATTTTAGATGGGTATAATACTCGCAATTAAAATAGTGAGCAAAGCAAACAAGTTCATGATACTCAATAATTTGTGTCCTATAGATGTCACAAAGCATCATTGAGGTCACAAAAGAAGTGATCCTAGAATTTGTAAACTGTCAAAAACCTTCTATCTACAATTAACAGGTATATTGAATGACCAACCCAGTAAAGGAAAAGATTACTTTAAATACATAATACCATTAATCCAACACGTGAAGTCAGCCAGATGATCACTTACATGGAATAAAAGTTTCCACAATGAAGAGATGTATTGGCAATCGCCAATATGGATCTATGATGCCACGCAATCGCATACAGATTCTCACATAAAACAACTTGGACAACTTCATTTTTTTAACAATATTTTATAGCATCACAACTAGCTATCAGTTTTGTGAACCAATCAACGAAAATTTCAGCATAAATAGCACTCTTCAATCTTCACTAGCAGTGTAATTATAATGTATCAAATATAAGGAAAAAAGTAATTCTTCAACTCATAATTCCTCTACATTCATTTTGTTTGTTTTGGTTATTCTCAGGATCTGTTGATAATGTGACATTTTTGGCCTAAAGTAAAATCTTTATCATGGGAATATCTATATTAGACGGAATCAATAAAATACCATGAAATTAAAAAATGAGTAAAACCCTTTAATAGGACAGAGAGAAGTGAAGAATGCATATAAAAAGTGAATAAAATGGTATTGGAAATTCGGAATAAGAGCCATCTTACTCGCCAGCTTTGTCAAAAAATAAGTGTATATCAACTTCACATCCCTCGCAAAAAGAAAGAAAAGCCTGAAATTCAGAAAAACAAAAATAGAAGAAATGAATCCATAACTCCAAATGCTCATATGAGTAAATTTCATCGACTAAATTACTTCAAGCACCGTACAGGAAATTATAACAAATGTCAGAATGATGAAAATGAAAGCAATTGGGCAGATTAATTTCGTACTTAATTGGTAACAAATCTCATCAATTGGAATAAGGCTTGTCAAATTGCTTTTGTTACCTAAACTCAATTAGATTTCAACAAAATATGGTCCAGGGAATGAATTACTGTACCTTCAATTCCTTCACAGCAAATGTAATATCTACAGGGTATCCCAAGTGAGTATACTGCACAAACTCCTCAGTTGGATCTATCCACAACTGAGTGTGTAGTGTAGAGTCATTTTCTGCAGGCAGAGTATGGAAGCATAAATTTTCTATCAGCATATTGTCAGAAGGTCAGGGAAAAAAAAAAAAAATCCTCACCTTTAGTTGGATCTATGTAACTTCTAAGTTCAACAGCTTTTCCTCCTATTTCACTTTCAGCATCAGAAGGTAAAGAAGTGGGTTCTGTCGCAATAATGGTGATCTCCTGAAGGGATGATTGAAAATTAGCAAGCAATCTGTTGAGGTCACGAGGTCTCACTACAAAGTTACTTGGGAATTTTCTCCTATCAAGAGACAAATGTTGTATGTCGGGTTCAACATTGCAAGTTATCCAATACGTTTTCATCATCCCTACACAAAATACATTAAAGAGTTGCCTCATAAAACATACCAAAGCAATATAATATAAAACTAGCAGAATAAAGCAGCATGCTTAAAGCCCAGATTTAATTTTTCACACCAGTTCAACAAGTCCAGCTAAATAATTTTCTGGGATTTGTAATGATATGGGCCAATTCATTTTTTCACATCAATTCAACAAATCCATTTGTTTTTCCCAATGCTTATCAAACACAAAGGCATGTAGCAGTAGTGCACTTACATAACCAAATATTTCTTGTGTATAGAGAACGTGTTGATGAGTTCATTCATAATAAAACTCAATACCATGTTAAACACTATAAAATGATCTCGGGTGTCAATGCTAACACTAATTACATGCCACCACGGTACTTATTCCATCAATCTCTACTTTCTATCTATACACTGGTCTGCAATTGCAATGTCCCATGACAATTATCGTACCAGTTCAAACACTCATGTGATAATAAATATATGGGAAAAAAACACTTTACCATTATAGCATTTCAAAGTCCATTGCACTTTCGAAGCATCAGCATCAGGCAGTTGTACACTCAGATAATCAACACTTGCGGTGGGTGTCCTGAGAACAGAACAAACGGCCTATATGCACAAAGTTAATACAGGCACTAGGTTACAAAATCCAGACAATTATACGTCAAAACAAGGAAATCCATCACCATACCTTCAACAAAACACTGCATTGGACTTGCGCACCGGATATTGTATAGACATCGAAGAAACTGGGCTTAAATGTGATAGATTGGTACGCAGACCTCGATGAATTAAGTGTATGAAAAACTAGCTACAAAAAAGGAAAAAGAATAAACAAATCATGTCAATTCACCGCTTGTGTTCAAGGATTCGGGTCATAACACATATTTATCATCCACAGAAACATGTAGTATTTTGAGTCGTGACTTAACAACAATTGATTAAGCCCAATTTGAGAGAACACAAAAAATTCATCAATTACTTTCAAAAAAAAAAAAAAAAAAATCACCAATTAATACGAAACATTAATTAAGGTTGATAGGTCTCAATTTAAAACGTAATTAATTGATAATTACACAAACAGGATACCGAAATCATCCAATTAGGATATAAAATCGAGACGCAAATAGATTTAAGGGGTTGAAATTTGACCTGAGAAGCAGAAGCTTGAATGACAAGTTCGTTGCCGACGCGTGCAAGGCAGGTTATCGACCTAGCAAAGGTCTTGAGTGCGTTGCCGCTTACAGTGAACTCCATTGTTTTGCTCTCCTCTTCTTCTCTCTCTCTCTCTCTCAGTCTAAAAACTTGGTGTTGGCGGGAAGGGGAAAGTGATTTTATTGCATGATCGATCAAGGTTACTCCTGGCCCTCCACGTCGGATTTGATCCACTGTTTCCAGTGTTCAATACTCTCTAGCTGCTATCAATGGTCCAGATTTAGTTACTCGTGTTCATGTGTAGTTCGAGGCTACTCTAATAATTCAGCACGTTTATTTGCGCGGATAATTATTATTATTTGCATTGAAATTAAAATGATCGAAAAATTAATTACTTATTTGTACAACATAAATATTTAATTATTCGGTAGTGTTAACCCGTGCCCTCAAGATAACAATCACTTTATTACTATAAAATAAAACAAGCATAGATCCTAAAATCATGCTCTTAAAATGGCTAGTCAAATAAACAAAAATAATAGAAAAACTATTCTTACAGAAAAATTGAATTCATCATATATGAAAAATAATAGGGGTAATTACTCTGGTGGCTATCAACCTATGCCACCACTATCAAAATGGCCACCAGATGGGGAATTGGTTTCAAAATGGTTATTTTTGGCAAACACCGTTACACTAATAGTCATTCTATCCAATTCCATCCATTTCCATTCAATTCTATCCAATGAGTGACATTTTAGTAAATAAGGGGATGACTTAATTTATTTTAGATATTTTTGGAAAATCAATTTTTTCTTTTATTTTTTGAAACAAATAATTATATTTAGTGTGTGTATATACCTATAGCATATCTCAAACATATATATATATATATATATATATATAGTTCTTTTTAACTTATCTCAAATATATTTTTTTCGAATTTTTAGATTTTGTAGCCTTAATCTTCTAAAAAAAGAATGAATATATATATATATTCTTTTCAACTTATCTCAAATATATTTTTTATAATTTTTAGATTTTGTAGCCTTTATCTTTTCTATATATATATATATGTGTGTGTGTGTGTGTGTGTGTTTGAGATATGCTATACGTATATACAAACACTAAATATAATTATCTATTTTAAAAAATAAAAGAAAAAATTGATTTCCAAAAAATATTTAAAATAAATTAATGTCATCCACTTATTTACCAAAATGCCACTTATTGGATGGAATTGGATGAAAATTGATGGAATTGGATGGAATAACCATTAGTGTAACAATGTTTGTAAAAAATGGTCATTTTAAAACTAATTCCTTATCTGGTGGTCATTTTGAAACCAATTCCTCATCCAGTGGCCATTTTGATAGTGGTTGCATAAGTTGATGGACACTAGAGTAATTACCCAAAAATAATGTTTCATTAAATCAAAACTTGCCTATGGAATTGAAATCATGTCTAGGGCTTCAATTTAGTCCAAACTAACAAAAAAATTAGCTAAAAATAAAAACTAGAAAAATAAATAAAAACATTTAAACTAAAGAAAGGTAGAAGAAGAAAATGTTGTTTGAGTTTTCAATCTTCAATCTCTAACTATTGGACCTCCTCTTTTGTAGAAAACTTTTGGTATTTATATGTGACTTCTCATTGTGAGATCCTAATTCACTTTGTTGTAGGAAACTCACAAAGTGGGAAAGTATAATGAAACAAGGAATGAGAAATCTTTCATAACCTTTGATTTCTTCTTTTGATGATTGACTCCTAATTTGAGTTTATGAAGTTTCTCAAACATTTCTTAGTCTTCTAGAGTCATTAATATTTGATTTGAGAAGTTTTTGAACAATTCTGGACCAATTCGGAGTGGTTTTTCGCCAAAACTACGTTCACCGCAACTTTTCTACCAAAATTGCGGGCCTTAACCGTTAATTTATGACCGCCAAAATCACTGGAATAAAAAATGCTACCAAAACAGTGGTCCTTAACTGTCGAAAGGCGACCGCCAAAATTTCGGGAGAAAATGCGGTCTTTGCCAGCTAAAATTCTTCAGCTCTGACCTTCAATTACTAAAATGGCCATAAATTCCTCTAGAAAATTCAAATTGACAAACCGTAAAGTGCTTCGAAAACTAGACATCCGGGGCTTTCCGAAAACACGTGGATCTCCACCTAGTTCAATATGAGGAAGAATTTATGTTCTTCACAAGTTGGCCATCCTTCATGGGCAATCCTTCAAATTTCTCTAAAATCACATTTTTACCTTCAAACTCATTCCAATAGCTATCTCCTACACAATCTTAATAAACACATTAAAATATTCAATTTCACTTAAAAACATAACATAAAACATAGAAATTAGGGGTCTCAAATATGACATCTATCGACCTAACAAATACTCCCAAACATAGCTTTTGCTAGTCCTCGAGCAAAATCACTAGCAAAATCAGAACAAAAACAAAAACTAAAAACAAACTAAATTGCTTAAGCCATTTTCGTAGAGAAACACGATAGCATTGAGCGTATACACTTGACTCAAAACAAAAAAAACAAAAAAAACAAAAAAAACAAAAAAACCAAAACAAAAACATGGCAGGATGACATGGACATAGTAAAAGCAATCAAGAGTCAAACACATGTGATGTGTGTTAGAGTCAAGCTACGCGTTTTAGGAAAAACCTTTGGTTTCTCTCAAAGCATTTCCAATGATAATGCGGCTTGCTTTTGAAAAAAATGGTGATAAACAATTGCTTCATATGTGACATGTAACTAAACTTGATAGACATCCAAATGAAAAAGTGATCTCTAATGTTTTACTTATAAAATACATGTTTTTAATGACATATCAATTTATTATTGGTTTCCTATTCTTTAGAATTGTTGAATAAAATAAAGTTGAAAACAAGAGCAGTTGCTGACTGGACCAACAAGATGGCTGTTCATTAGAGAGTCATGCTTGAAGTTGTACTAGAGATGCTGGCATGCTGCATTAGAGATGAATTTTTTAACAGAGTAGATGTTCATCCTACGTAGCATCTAATTTTTTCACAACCTACGTTATTATTAGAGATGCTCTTAGATATGGTTTCTCAGGACGAAAGTTGGTAGGCAGGTAAACCTATTAAATAGCGACACATGGTGGAATGGGAGAGGTAAATCAGAATATTTCTTTTAGTAATTTATCAATAAACTAAATTAATTATTAGTAATTTATCAATAAATTAATGTTTTTCTTTGGAAAGAAATAAATTAATGAATAATCATGTCAGTCGTGGACGACTAAGACTTAAGGAATTATCTACGAAACTCGTCCGCGTTTTAGTCAATGAATAATCCTAAAGAATTATCTGAGAAACTTACTCTGCCTAGTGAGAAAATCTTCCCTGGTCCGTCTCATATATGAGGTTGGTGAGACAAAACCAATGATAAATTGACAGTTGTCATTAGATATTAAATTAAAACATTTATTTTTTCTTTATCAAACATATGACGACGCGTGGCTATGGTATTAAAACAAAAAATTTACTCACTTTTCCCTCTTGGGTGCACCCGGTGCAGCAGTTGAATGTTGCAACGGGCCACTAAAAAATTGACATGTGTTAACTTTTAAATTAAATATAATATTTTCTCTCTCCTTTCAATTTTAAAAATAAAAATTGTCACATGTCTCATTATGAATGGCTCGGTGCACCAATCAGCAGTGGTGATTGGTACACCGGGTGCAGCCAAGTTTTTCTCCATTTTCAGACCATCTTTTTCCTCGATTCTTTCAATTCTCCAACTTAATATAATTTTTATATTTCTTGCATTCCCACTTTCGATGATTTTGATCATCTTTTAATTTATCTAGAATATAACAGTTTAACACAACTCCAATACTTAAATAAAAATAAATAAATAATAATAAAAAAAACCTCCTTAAAAACAAAAACCAAAATATCAATAATAATAATAATAATAAAACTATCATATTATCTAGATTTATTCATAAATTTGACTACTAAAAGCTACGGTAGAGAATTGAATAGCAAAATTATTATAAATTTTACGAAATGAGATCGGTCTAATAGTAAACCCCTCACACTTGCACCACGAAGTTGCGGGTTCGATTCTTTCACCTCAAAAAAAAAAAAAAAAAAAAAAAAAAAAAAAAAAAACTCTAAATTTATGTAATAGTGTAAACTTCAATATATATATATTATAAATATAAATTTATACCTAAATCTTACTATTAAAAGCATGATTAAATATTTAATTACTATTTTTTTTGAACTATTATAATAATTCAGGGTTTGAGGAGAGAGACTCGAACCTATAACTTCGTGGTGTAGGTGTCAGGGGCATACAACGGTTATCACTGGACCAATCTCGTTTTATCTATTTAACTTCAATTAAAAAAAAGCATATTTACTATTAAAAAAAATTAAAAAAAAAAAAAAATAACCCTGCAGTGCGGCAATATTATCAATAATGACACCCACATGTAAATTGAACCTTTTTAAAAATAAATATTAATTAACGATATAGATCAAAATAAAAAATTTCAAATTTTATGGAATCATATAATTTTTTTCTTTTGTTGAAATATTTCATAAATTCAGATATTTTTTTAGAAGGAATGACTCGAACCCACGACCTCATTGTGTTGGTGTGAACGGTTTTACCACTTGACCAACATCATATTGTCTATGGAATAAACATTAATACAAATCCAACTTCTTTATGTGTTCCTTCATTTAATTTTTTACATTTTCTCACATTTTTTCTAATTATTTTATTTATCATAACTCAAATAAAGGTAAATAAAATTATATAATAATTAATAAATATAAAAATTTAAATTTATAATAATTTTATGATTCAGTTTTCATGGTAGCTTTTAATAATCAATTTTATGAACAAATCTAGAAAATATAATAGTTTTATTATTCTTATGATATTTAGGTTTTTATTTTTTATTTTTTTTAAAGTATTAGATTTGTGTTAAACTGCTATATTCCAGAAAAATTAAAAGATGATAAAAATCATCGAAAGTGGGAATGCATGAAATATAATAATTATATTAAGTTGCCAATGGCCCCTTACCAAGATGGTTGGACCCTCCTTTGGAGCCCTCCACCATCACCACCAAGGTTCAAGTGCCAAGACATGTATGGATATATGCAAAAAAAAATTTGGTCCTCCTAGTGTGGATGTTGTCCCACCATCATTAGTGTGGGTGCTGTCCCACATTTGTGTGGGTGCTCTCTCCCCGTTTGTGGGAACGTCTGTGCTTGTAGTTGTGTCTTATCCTCGCAAGGCCCCAGTTGTTGTAATGATCATTTCCAGTTGTTGTATTCCAATAAAAATAAATAAATAAATAAATAATTATATTAAGTTGGAGAATTGAAAGAATTCGAGGAAAAAGATGGTCTGAAGATGGAGGTAAAAGTGAGTAAATTTTTTGTTTTAACAACATAGCCGTCTGACGCCATATGGTTGGTAAAGAAAAAATAAATGTTCTGTATTAATATCCAGTAACACATGTCACTTTATCATTGGGTCCGTCTCACCAACATCATATGAGACGGACCATGGAAGATTTTCTCCTGCATAGCAGTAGCATGCTAAATATAATAAAGAGAAGGAGAGTGATATGAAGACTCATAATCTGAAGCAGTAATTAAAACCCCCTTTTCATGGATTACTCTTCTTCTATAACTCCTCCCTCGTTCAAGCAAGATGTTTTCCTCAGTTTCACAGATGATCAAGACACACGCTACGGTTTTACCAACCATCTTTACAGAGCACTGCGTCGCAACCAAATTGAAGTTTGGGATGAACTAAAACTCCAAAGAGGAGAAGAGAACTCGCCAGCCCATCTCAAAGCAATCATAGAATCGAAGATCTCAGTCATCATTTTCTCAAAAAACTATGCCACTTTCAAATGGCGTCTGGACGAACTTGTTCACATCATTGAATGCAAGAAATTGTACAAACAGATTGTGATACCGGTTTTTTATGATATAGAACCGGCTGATGTGAGGAGGCAGACTAACACTTTTGCAGCTGCTTTTAAGAAGCATGAAGAACGTTATGATGATAGTTCAGTTATGAGATGGAGGGAAGCTCTGACTGAAGCAGCAAATCTATCCGGTTATGATTTACAGGGTTTCAAGTAAGTGCTACATGCATTTCTCTTAACTCTGGTTAATGTAACTTATTAACTTGGAATAAATGAAGATTTACTGAGTTAATTAATTTATGATCCAAACAAAAAACTACTTGATTCCCAGATTGAGCAAGTTACGTGCCCTTATTGGGTTAGTTTTTTTAAATTCGATCAAAATAAAACAATGATCTGAAGAGATTAATTTTTATTGTTTTGTAATTTACCACAACTTACTAAAAACTGTTTTGCATATTTTTTAGGTCTGAGTCTGAGCTTTTACGGACAATTGTCGAAGATATTTTGAATAGAATAAATGACACGCCCCTGAGTTCACCTGAGAACACACACATTGTAGATATCAGAGAAGAAGATAACGGCCATGAAGATGAAGTGGCGATTCAAGTTCCAAAGGTTAGTCTTATGATAAAAAAAAAAAATTGAGTAAATTACAATCGATCTCGCTGGAAATTCGCTCTTTGAAAATCATAACAACTTTATTGATAATTGAAAATAACCTCCCCTCCCATAGTCCCGTTAATCAAAGTTGATCTCTATTCTCTATGGAAGGAGAAATCTCAATTAATGGAGATCGTCTTCATTGATGGAGACGATAATCTCTATTGATGGAGATCTAACGGCAAAGGAGACACGCCTCACTATGGCTGTAGGTCTCCCTTAGGATCTGCTAGGGAATCTCCAATCCTTGGATCTGGGGTTGGATCTCCACTCAGCTTTTATTTCTTTATTTATTATTATTTATTATTTGTTTTTTCAATAGATATCCATCCATAGTGATGGTGGAGATCCTTTTTATTTTATTTTAAAATAACTTTATTGAATTTTTTAATAAGAGTATTTTTTAAAAGATCAAAATGACGAAAATACCTCTCTATCCATTACGTTTTACTAATGGTGGATGGCTATAATTTGCTCATAAAAAAAAAAAAAACCGATGATTGCGACATGTATGAATTTTTCTCAGGTGCAATAAGGGAAATGAGGATGGATATTGATTCTCCCGTCCCATCCCCATTCCCTGACCCCTCCCTGTTTTCCCATTTAGGAAAAATAGGGATGAAGGTGTTTGGGGGAGATATCAAACACCCCCAACCCCGCCGCCCCCCCCCCTCTTTTTTTTTTCATTTCTCCCCAATCCCCAATTTTTTCTTATTTTCCCCTTTTCTCCAAAATTATTATTTTGAAAGATTAATTAAAAAAAAAAAAATTTGTCTCTAAGCAGACCACAACACATCAACTTTGTGTGTGTGTGTTTGTAATCTTCACTTCTTCTAGGATTTTTTTTTTTTTTTTTTTTTTTAAAATTATCAGCAATGGTTTACTATGCATTTTATGTTAGGGAGTAGTGTGTAAAATTGTTTATAGGTATGGTTTTTCTCTGAATTTTTTTCCTTTGGGTGTTCTTAAATGGCTAAGAATCATACCAAAGTCTTTTTTTTTTTTTAGTTGCTACTAATGAGGAAGAAGAAGATTGATTTAGGACTCGTTTGGCACACTGTATTGGATTATATTGGACTGTATTGTATTATATTATATTGTATAGGACTGTATTATCATTATTAATAACCAATGTTTGGTGATGCAATGTATTATATCGTATTAAGTTATTCATATATGATTTTATTGTATTTTATTATATTATAAAAATATAATATTTTTTAAAAAATAGTTAATAATTAATTTTAAATATCCTTACCATGAATAAATCAATAAATATTTTTATTTTAATAGAAACAAAAAATTTTAATAACTAATATTTTTACAGATAAAATAAATATTTCCTATATAATTTTGAAATTTAAAAAAATATATATATATTAACAACATAACACATAATTCTTCAATATTCCATATTTGTTGAAAAATAGAGAGAAATGAAAAGTGTTTTTTTCTAATACAATACAACCTAATACAACCAAATATAATGTATCAGCTAATATCAGGGGCGAAGCCAGGGTGTTTTGGTAGGGTGGGCTAAACTAATTATATAATTTTTTTAAAACGAACTTCGACGATATGAAAAAATTATATCGATTGAAAATTTTTAGGATACACTTACATAAGAGGAGGCATAATGAATCGTACCCATCAAAATTCATCTTCTAAACAAAATACATAAATTGTTTTAAAAGAAAACGATTAGATAAGAAAAAAAAAAATGTAAGTCCAATACAATCACGAACTATCTCAGTTTTAACAAATTTTGAGAGAATGTAGAACGATAGAACCGTACAAGTGAAACTTTTCCTACTTGTTGGAACGTGTTTAGCTTTCAAAAGTTTATTTTGTTTGTGTATGATACTCTAATGTGTTTTATTTTTGTGTGTTTAGTTATGTTAGTTTGATAAATATAGTTGTAAATTAAGGGTAAAATGTAAAACTCTAAGGGAACTAAATGTAATATGTAAACTTTAAAAAATATTTCAAAAAAGTTAGCTTGGGCTATAGCCCAGGCTACTTTACTCATACCTCCGCCCCTAGCTAATATGGTGTTTGTTGTACCAAGCAATTAAAATGTACTAAAATAATACAATACAGTGTTTGGTGCAATACAATACAAGCCAACAAGCATGGCCTTATGTTATTTGGGTATACAAGTAATTTTGTTATATATTATTTTAGTTTTAAATTATTTAAAAATAAAATAAAAAAAGTGGTGTGGACCTGTGGCCCTGTGGGAAGACGTTTTACAGGTGGTAATATAGAGCCACCCAAAAACAAATAAAAGTCTAATGTTTTAATATGTAAAAAAATCCAATAAAAATAAAATTAGGTATATATACCTAGGTTAAAAATAGGAAAATGAATATTTATTAATAAATAAATAAAAAGTTTTTGGGAAAATGGGGGGACCTATCCCATACTCATCCCCGTTTCCATTTGGAGATGAAATTCATCCCCATCCCTATCCCTATTTGTGGATGATTGTCTTTCCCAAATTGGGATGGAAATAGGGATGGTGATTTGGAAATTTTGGGGATTTTAGGAGAAAATGTCATCCCTAGTGAGAAGTCTCTATTTATTTATTTTGTAATAGAGAAGTCTTTATTGAAATTTGAAATATGATCTTTATTGAAGTTTCGAAAGTCTTGACAAGGTTTTGATATGATCAACATCCGTCAAGACTTTGAAAGTTTTGATTAACATCTTCATAGCTCCAATTATGACTCTCCCGTATAAACATGAGAATGACTAGTTATATATATAATTCATATTTCTATTTAAAATATCAATGAAATAACTTGTTGCAATGTATTTATTTTGGTTTGGGATTTATACAGATTACAGTAGAGCGGATGTTTGTGGCCTCCAACCTTATACTAGAGGTTCCATCAGCTGTTTTTGACCAGCTTTCTTCGGTGCACAAGCCTCAATATATACTTGTAAGTATGTTAATGTCATTGACGACCATGCTTATTTGCATAATTGAGCTTGTTTACAAGGGTAGAGAGGCAAGAGTTGGTTGGAGGTGGACGAAGAAAACACCTTGGTTTTATCATCCATCTCCAAGTGACAAGCCCTTCGGTACTGTCACTGATTTTATTGGATTACTTTGTTCTTTCTTCCAGTGCATTTTCTCAGTATCCTATTATGTTTTCTATCTTCGAAACATCAATGATCCTATCAAAATATCTATATGGCCTCTCGTCTTTGCCTTTTGTCTACTGTGTTCTACATTCTCAAAGAAATCCCCCAAAAAAGAGGCTTTGCTTTGACAGAGCCTTAATGTATAATAAAATGGAGGATTATTTCTTTCAATGTAATGATGATAATCCGTTGTTTAAATTTGTAATTTCTTCAAATGCTTATCATACAAATTAAGTCATGTCCTGGTTTTGAGTTGTTAATTAGCATTATTGTTCAATTAATTGTTTGTTATTCTATATTCATCAAGGTTTTCTTTTAATATTTGTTAATTTTTAACAAATACAACAAATGTAAGGAGTGCTTATGTTCAATCTTATGATGATTGCCACAAAATGCAGATGTTAAAATAACTATATTCTAAAAGGAACAACTAAAATCAAAACATATTCTACCGAAGTTTGTTGAAAGACAACTTGAAGAAGGAGGATAGAAAGTGAGAGTTGCTAATGGAATGTATTACTTATTTTGAAGTTTATGATCGATACTCTTGAGAAGCCTTATTCTCAAAAATATATGGCAAAAGTTTTGAAACTAAATCAACAACTACAGAATTTGAAGAAAGATTATTTCATGAAAATTAAAACTCTCTATCGGTGATTAATTCATGAAAATTAAAATTCTTTGAGATGGATTAAAAGCAACTGGTCAAATAGTCAACGAATATGATCTTATTTAAGGGTGCGTTTGGCACAGAGATGAGGTAGGACATGACGGGACAGTTATTTTATATTGTGTTTGGAATGTTTGGGATAGAACTGTTAACTGTACTGTTATACGTTTGGTATGGTTGGGACTAGGGGTGTGCATTTACCAAACCAATATGTATTGATTTGGCTATATTTCAACCAAACCAAACCAATGTGATTTGTCAAACCGATTCAAACCAAATCAAAAAAAGTTGGGTTGGTTTAGGTAGATTTATCGGTTTATGTTTGAATCCAAAAATCTTTTTTTATATTATTATAAAAATATTATTTAAATATAGGTGTTATTTAATTATTTTAAAAATTAAAAATATGATATAATTAACAAATTAACAATAACGGTATCATAACAGAAAAATAAAAAATAAAACATAATAAAATTCATATTCTAAAATGCATAGGAGGAGTAATTATATATTATTTATTTTAAAAAATATAATATATAAAAGAGAGAGGAGTGGTACAATACCAATTGCTTGATGAATGATGACAATGAATGAGAAGGAAAAAAAAAAACCTTATTTATATCAGAAGTAAATAAGTATAAATAAAAGTTAAAAAAAAAACCCTGTGAAATATGGATTTGACTTTTATTAAATATATAGGTTGGTTTGGGTTGTATGAATTTTATTTTTAGCAACCCAAATCGAATCAATCTTTGATCGGTTTGTTAAATGACAAACCGATTAATAATTTTTTTATATGTGAAACCGAACCAACCCACAAAGTTTGGGTTGGGTTAGGTGGGCTGGTTTGGTTTGGCGGTTTTTTACACACCCCTAGTTGGGACAGGACGGAATAAGAGATTCAAATGATCAGAGCTAATGCCCCTCATATGTATATATAATATTATATAATATATATATATATATATATATATATATTATAATATTATATAATATATATATATATATATTATAATATTATATAAATTATTATGTATAATATATTAAATATAATAATAATAATAATATATATAAGATATTATATATATTATATAATATATATATGTAATATATATTATTATAATATATATAATATTAACATATATTATACATTATCATATATATTATTAATATATATATATATATATATAAATATTAATATATATTATTATAACATATACATATTAATAATATATATTATAATTATACATTTAATATTATATATATTATTATTATATATATACATAAATTATATAATATTTATTATTATAATAATAATATATATTAATATATATTATTATAACAAATACATATTAATAATATATTATTATTATATATACATAAATGTTTAAGTTAGTGCGCATTGATATAACTTCATCAATGCGTTGGATGTGGACCATTAGATTTACATACTTTGACTCAAAGAGTATGCATTTGTCAAAACTTCTCCATAATCAATGGTCCGCATGCATTGGTACTGATGTAGTTACATCAGTGCGCATTGACCAGAACGGGACCTATATATATATACAATCTTTCTATTATCAGTTCGAACTAGAGGTGTCAAAAGGGCTGGATTTATCTGGCCCGGTCTGGGTCCGATCTGGGTCCAGCCCGGCCCGGCCCTTTACTGTATACGATTGGTAAGTGGGCTAGGCTTTATAATTGTAAGCCCGAAATAGGGTTGGGCTTTGGAAAATTACTGTACAGGCCTAGCCCGGCCCGAATCCGAAAAGCCCAAACCCGCATAGTAACTTTTAATAGTTTATAAAAAAAAATATCTATTGTTAAAAATAATTTTAATAAAAAACAATTTCTTTAAATAAAATATAAAAGGTATAAATAAATATTTTTTTAGATAAAGATTAAAATATTTTGAAAAAAATATAAAAAAGCATGAGATTTGTGGAGTTTTGCGAATAGTGAGCACATATCCCAAAACATATTAAATGATGAATTGTTTTTTTTTTTAAGTTAAAAGTTAAAATAATAAAATAATAAAATATAATGAATAATTAGAAATACATTGCAAATGGGAGGGACGTTGGCAACTTTTCATATATATTATTTAAGTTTTTTATTTTCGAATATATTATATTTATATTTAAATGTTTAAATTAATATCACCAAACATTGTTTGGTTTGGCGGCAACTGGCAAGTCAACTGACTTCAACTTCATGTCTATTGTTCGATTCTCAACAAGATCATATTTTCAGAATAAATTGATTTTGTAAAGGGCCCAAATCCGATTGGGCCCGAGTGCAATCCGACCCAGCCTATTAAGACTTTGGTCTTAAGAGCTGGGCTTAACACAGGTTTTGAAATTACAAGCCCGGCCCGGTCCGGTGCGCATAGTAACTCGGCCCGGTCAAAGTTTGTATCCGAAGTCCGATGGCTCGAGAATTTCAGGCCGGCCCGGCCCCTTTGACACCTCTAATTCGAACTGATATAAAATATATCAGTTCCTTGCATATGGGCCATTGGATTTAAAAGATGCTTTAACAAGTGCATTTAAAAGATGCTTTAACAAGTGTGTGCAGCCAAGTCAAAGTATTTAAATCAAATGACCCACATGTATGTAACTGATTTATCTTTTGTCAGTTCGAACTGATAATAGACAAATTGTATATATATATAATATTGCACAAGTTTGTGATTTTTTGAAAATTTAAGTGTAAAAAGGTTTTTTTTTTAGACTTGTCCCATGCATGGGACAAGTCTGGCCTAAGGTCTTGGGTGTGACAGAATTTGGTGATTTTTGTCTCACCTTGTCTCCTTCTGCCCCATGCTAAAGTCGCGTCAAACGTGGGATAAGAAGAAACTGCCTCATGTTGTCTTGTTCCGTCCCGTGTACCAAATGCACCCTAACGGCAATGTTTTTGTTTTTTGTTTTATATATTTTCATTTAAAGACCAAAAATTGATTTTTGTATTTTTAAAAACTTAAAACACTAAAAACGCATCACGCAACAATAATTGAAAACAGTATTCTAGGGAAAAAAAAAAAAAAAAAAACCCTTAGATAATTGTATTATAAAATGCATTTAGTGGAATTATTTTGAATATCTATTTCTTAACATGTTGTAAGAGTAAAAACAATATAATTTGTAGTTCAATTAATTTAAATTGATTTCATTAATTAAAAATATAAGAAAATGTATATATTCTTTAATTAAAATATGTATTTAACAAAATTGTTTAATTTTTTTTTTTAATATATTGTAAGAGTCGAAACAATATTTTTTTTTTTAGTTAAATCATATATATATATATATATATATATATATATATATTATTAATATGAGCTAATTCAAATTAATAAAATATAATTTACGATTGGTAAGTGTTTTTTTTTTTTTTTTTTAATTTTTCCTAGAAATATAATAAATTGTAAATTTTCACTTTTGGTTATGTGTTTCTGTTTGGAAGATTTTTTTTTTGAGTACCAATAGATTGGGGTTGTTTGGGTCACAAGAAAAACATTTTCAAAGCCCAGTACTTTTCTCTGAAAATAGGGATGTCAATGGTACGGATTTTCCACTACCATCCTCAATACCAATTTATATGAAAAATACCATCCTGATGAAAACCCAACTTAAAATAAACGGTGTGGATATAAAAATCCCCCATTAAAGATTGGTTTTTTACCCTATACCTTCCGCATCCCATTAATATATATATATATTTTTTATATAACTTTTTGATAAAGATTATATATATATATATATTATTGAACAATATAAAAAATAATAGTGTGAGGGGTATATTATATATATGATCTGGAATGGAATAGTGTTTCAATGGAGGGACAAATGGGTAAAAAAATATGGAAAATTATATTAATAGGAGGGAAAAATATAAAGAAAAATTATGTTTATATATATTTATGATTGGTCTACAAAACACCGGTGTTTAATACACCTTTAAAAACCATGTGACTTACACAAGACTATTTAACTTATTTTATTTATTTATTTTTTTGAAATTACAACAACTGCCGAAACCCTATGAGAATTGGACTCTACTAGCACAGCCCGGATAACTACTCCCACAATAGGGAGAGGGCACCCACACATGAGGTGGGGCAATGAAAGAAATTGTATACATATATACACATGCCAGACGTTGAACCGTGATGGTGGAGTCTCCCATTAGAGAATCACACCACATTGACAAAAGGCCATTGACAGACTATTTAACTTATTGTTAACAATCATTATCGGTGTCCCAAGTTGTCCTCTCCCACACGTACCAAATGCACCCTAACTGATATTACAATGAGTATATCAAAGTATGAAATAATACTTTTAAGCCATGTTTTATCAATTCAATGGGATCGATTGAATCGGATCAACACACTTCCACTGTAGTGAGCACGTACTTGAAGTATCACTGTGACCACACTTCATTTAAAAAATTAATTTGATATTACCATATTCATAAGGGATTTAAGATACAAATATTGATTATCGAAATATAAATGAATATTTCTGACATAAATTAGTAATATAATACATGAAACATTAGCTCAGATACTGTAGATTAATTTTCAACGGAAACGAATTACAATTCAAAATTTTCAAACAAGAAAACCAAAAAGGTAAATTTAAAAGTAAATCGATTTTGGGCGTTCAATTAATTAACATATGAACATCAAATCTGCATATAAGAAATATTTACAGAAACAATCTTTAGAATACCAATAAAAATAATTAATAAATAACAATTTCTCTGCATCCACTTTTTAATGATATATTTTTACATCTAAGAAGTTCATATGTTTATGTTGATTAATCAAGGCTCAGAGTCCATTTAATTACATAATCCATGTTCACAGTTTATATAACGTATGATTGCTTTTTATTTGAAAAAAACGTGGAAAACAATTCAAAATCGTGAAATTTTTTAAAAAATAATTCATTCGTCACGAAAAGAAGAAGAAGAAAAAATCAAAGGATTTGTCACGGATTTCATTACATAGCTAAATTTCGTAACTAACCAGAATCATTTTCGTGACATCAGGATTTGTCACGAAAATAATTAATGTTCGGGATTTGTTATGAAATCATAACATATAAAAATTATTTTCATGACAAATGCTATATCACCAAAATAATTCTGATTTATCACGAAATTAAACTATTTTAAGGATTTATCACGAAAATAATATATTTATCACCAGAAAAATATTTAACCTTAGTAAAAAAATTAGATTTGTCATGATATATTTAAGTTACATATCAAATCTACGAAAAAAATATTTGTACAAAACATATAGATTTGTCACGATATATTTAAGTTTTGTGACAGTTTCATGACAAATCTACAAAAGAAAATATTTTTGTCACGGAATATTTACGTTCCATGACAAATTTACGAACAAAATTAGATGTCACGAAATTAACAGATTTGTCACGAAAAGTAATAGATGTCACGAAAATTTCCACATTTCGTGGCAAATCAGATTAATTATCGAAGAAATAATTAACTTCCGTAAATATATATATATATATATATATATATATATATATATTTATCACGAAAAATAGTCGTGACAAATCCAGGAAAGAAAATATTTGTCACGAAAAAAAATATGGATTTGTCACGAGTAAACATGGATTGCACAGTATATTTAAGTTTCGTGACAAATTTACGAACAAAATTAGATTTGTCACGAAAAGTAAAAGATATGTCACGAAAATTTCCATGTTTCGTGACAAATCAGATCAATTATCGAAGAAATAATTAACTTTCGTACAAAAAAAATGTCACGAAAATAATAGATTTATCACGAAAAATATTCGTGACAAATCCAGGAAAGAAAATATTTGTCACGAAAAAAATATGGATTTGTCACGAATAAACATGGATTTGTCACGATATATTTAAGTTTCGTGACAAATTTACGAACAAAATTAGATTTGTCACAAAATTAACAGATTTGCCACTAAAAGTAAAAGATATTAGATATGTCACGAAAATTTCCAAATTTCGTGACAAATCAGATTAATTACCCAAGAAATAATTAACTTCCGTGTAAAAAAAAAAAAAAAAAGAAAAAAAAAGGTCACAAAATTAATAGATTTATCATGAAAAATATTCGTGACAAATCCATATTCTTTCCTGGATTTGTCACGAAAAAAAAAAATGGATTTGTCACGAGTAAACATGGATTTACCACGATATATTTAAGTTTCGTGACAATTTCATGACAAATCTACATAAGAAATTTTTTTTGTCACGAAAATAAATATTTTCATAACAGATTTGTCACGAAAAGTAATAGATATGTCACGAAAATTTCCACATTTCGTGACAAATCAGATTAATTATCGAAGAAATAATTAACTTTCGTAAAAAAAAGATTTGTCGCGAAAATAATAGATTTATCACGAAAAAATAATATGGATTTGTCACGAATAATTCTAGGAAAGAAAATATATTTGTCACGATAAAAAAAAAAAAAAATTGTCACGAAAAAGAAAATGGATTTGTCACGAATCGTGACAAATCTAGGAAAGAAAATATATTTGTCACGAAAATAATTATCGAAGAAATAATCAACTTTCGTTAAAAATAAAAAATAAAAAAAAAAAAAAAAAAAAAAAAACCATTGAAAAATAGTGAAAAAGAAAAGGAAGAAAAAATGACAAATGAAATTTTTGATCGTGCCAAATACAAAAATATTTCGTGACATACTGTTTTTTTACAGAAAAATAATAAATTTTCATGAAAATAAAGTATTTCGTGAAAAAATATATATATAAATATTTTTTGAATTAACGTGAATCAGTAGAGAGTAGAAAAATAAAAATAAAAATAAAAATAAAGCAGAGAGTTGAGGAAAATACCAGGTATATATTTCTAAAGTGGCTGGCCTTGTTCATGTGAGATTGGTGTCAACTAAGGAGAAGAGTCGAGACAGAGAGAAAGAGAGAGTAGAATTGAATCTGCTATTATTTTACATTTATAGTTGGTTTGTATTTCGTGTCGGTTTGTCGGGTTGAACCCGACTCGACCCGGTATGAAATCTCGGGTTCAATCACAGTTGGCAACACGTTTCCCAAAGCAAAATTTAAAAACAAAAAACAAATTGGTCTTGTCACTTCTCACTTAATTGCTTGCATTTATCGATGGCCCCTTTAATAATAATCTTCGAAACTTAAAACACACTCACCTCAACCTACTCACCTACTCTCATTATACCTGCTCTTAATAAAAAAATCAAATAATATTCAATGGATTTAATTACACCAAACCTATATGAGGTTTGCTCTTTCACACGCGGAAACAATTTTATCATTTATTGACACCCACCTCCCCTATCGTTAGTCAAAGACCGTCAAAGTTAACCATTGACTTTATTTATAAGGGTAATCTTGTCTTTCAACTTGTTTTGTGCTGTACACATCATACCAATCAATTACCTCTTTAATGCATGTCAAATTTCAATTTAAATATTAAATTGAAAATTATAATTCTAAAAGAAAAAAAATACTAAAGCAGAGAAAGATGGTTCAGTTAAAAAATATAAGGGCCTCCTCCTCCGAAATCTTCAATCGGCCAAACCTTTGGTAGTTTTGAGATGGGTTTTGGTAAATTTGAGTTGGGTTTTTTTGGATGAGTTGGGATTTGGTGGGTCATTAAAGTCTTTAATTTGAAATAGGTGTGACTTGGATCAGAGATGGGTGTGAAATTTGGGTTATTATATTGGAGATGCTGTGCTTTTTCAATTGAGTTACAATGGAGGCTCATCTTCTGTAACACGCCTCTTCCATTGTCATAAAGGCTGACCTCCCTTACAATGGAGGATCAGAGATGTAGTGGAACTGTGGAAGTCACCCGTTTATTATTATTATTTTTATTTTTATTTTGTTTTATGATATGTATATATATATATATATATATATTAATTTTTCTGAGAATGTGTTATTTTGATTTTTGTTTATTTCATATTTTTATTTAATTTTATTACATTTATTAATTATTAATTATTAATTTAATTAGTTTTATTTTTAAATTTAAATTTAATTTAATTATAAATTTTGTTTGTCTTATTTAAGGTTATAAAAGTAAATAAACATCCGGAAGTCAAGTCAGGGGTATTTCGGACTTTTACACGGTCCGATAAGGTCAAAGGTTAACTCTGATGGTTTTTGACTAACGACAAGGGAGGTGGGTGTCAATAAATGATAAAATTGTTTCCGCGTGTGAAAGAGCAAACCTCAGGGGGGTTTGGTGTAATTTGCTCTTAATTTGGAGAGAGTTGAAGGAGTGAGAAAGCAATTTATTGATATGATTTTCTAGGTTTACAAAATTAGAAATCAAAATAAACTCTTAGGTCTAATCCATTGTCCCTAAGAGCATCCACAATGGTTGCAAAATGAGATCCACTTTTACTAGACCCACTTTGGGACCCATCAAATTCTTCCACAATTGTGCAAAATAAGACCCATAAAAAAGAGAGCTAAATGTGGGGTCCACCCAAGTAGACCCAAATTGGGTTCCAAATTTGGAACTCAATTTGGGTCTTGTCCAATGATTGGGTTGGGTTCCCAACACTTCTCAATAATTGAGTTGGGCTTATATATATATATATATATATATATATTTATTTATTTATATAATTTAAATTAAAATATATAACTATTAATTTTAATAATTATATATAATGAAAAAATATAAATAAATTTAATATATATATATTTCAATTATTTAAATTTAAATATATTATTATTAACTTCAATAATTATATATATAATGAAAAAAATATAAATAAATTTAATTTCAATTATAAAATTTTAGTTCAATGAAATTAAAATAATTTAAATGAAAACATTAATTTTTTGAAGGTTTGGAATCGGAACCAAACCGGAATCGAAACCGAACCTTCAAAACCAGAACCAAAACTGGTTTTGAAGGTTCGGAATCAAAACCGGTCTGGAACTAAAACCGAAACCGAACAGTCAAAACATCCAGAACCGAACCGGAACCGAAGAACCGAAGCCGAAACCGAAACCGAAGCCGAAACCGAAACCGAAGCCGAAACCGAAGCCGAAACCGAAACCGAAATCGAAACCGAAACCGAAACCGAAACCGAAACCGAAACCGAAATTGAAACCGAAACCGAAAGTGAAACCGAAATCGAAGCCGGAGCCAGAGCCAGACCTGGAGCTGGAGCCGGAGCCGGAGCTGGAGCCGGAGCCGGAACTGAAATCGAAACCGAAACCGGAGCCGGAGCCGGAGCCGGAGCTAGAACCGGAACCGGAACCGAAACCGGAGTCAAAACCGAAACCGAAACCGAAACCAAAACCAAAACTGAAACCGAAACCGAAACCGAAATCAAAACTGAAACTGAAACTGAGTCGAACCACCGGAACCGGAACCGGAACAGAAACAGAAACAGAAACAGAAACAGAAACAAAACCAGAACCATTGGAACCGAAACTAAAACCGGACCGGAACCCAACCGAACTGAAACCGGCGCCATGTCTAATCTTATACAATATTTTGTTTTAAATATTTATTTTTATTGTTGATGTAATTCGGTTGTGAAAAAATTATTTTAAATTAATAATAATTTGTTAAATAATTATTGAATATATATATATATATATATATATATATATATATAATATTTTAAAGAAGAGTAATGATTGTTTGGAAAAAAGTTAAAAAAGTGGATCCATTTTTACTTTTTCAATTGAACACCATTATGGAAAAATGAGACCCAAATAAATAGGACTCAAATGGGAAGACCCACCTTTTACTATTCAAGACCCATTTTTGATGATGTGGCAATAAATAGGTCTTGAATAGTTGTGCTCCTATTGTGGATGCTCTAATAAATGTTGTAGACATCCCCAAAAATCACAATACATAATTATATATAGTACCATCATTAATGGGCATAATGATGGCAGAGACAAATTTGAAAAATAAATAAATTTTAAAAAAGTTAAATCAATTTTTTAATACAACAAGTTTAGTCAAATGAGTACTAAACTACTAATTATTTAGGGCATTATAGTCGTTTCCCTCCCATCATCACTCCCTCCTTTCTCATCCGCCTATCATTGGGTAGATTCCTTTTGGTGGGCCCAGAGGGGTTATCTCTCCCTCCTCTTCTCCTCTCCTCTCCTCTCTCTTATCTCTCCAATCAAACAAGGAATTGGAGCTCTCTCTCCAACTCTCTCCTTCTAAACAAACAAAGCGTCAACGCTACTTTAAATTGAATACTTTTAGAAAATCACAAATCTATCTAATAATCTTGCCAACATGGGCGTAGCTCGGCTGATAGATGGACGAGCTTAGGACTTGAGCAAATGACTCTCAGGTCAGCAACTCGAATCTTATCAATAGTGAAAGCTTTCAAAAAAATACCTGATTCCGGATCAATAAATATTGTCAAAAACAAAAAAACAAAAAAAACAAAAAAAACAAAAAAACAAAAACAAATCTATTTGATCATAATCAATCCATTTTACAATATATTTTCTTTTAGAAAAAATGGGAATACTTCTAGACAATCCATTACATATTTAGGGGGGGGTGTATTGGATTGGGATTTTAATAGACAATTTTAGTAAGTAAAAGTTTGGTGGTATTGGATTGAGACTTTTTAATAAGTTAGATAGGTCTGGTGGTATTCGATTATGACTTTAAAGATTTTTTTAAAAAGTCCATAGTATCTTGTGGTATTGGAGGTATTGGATTGAGATTTTTTAATAAGTTAGATAGGTCTGGTGGTATTCGATTATGACTTTAAAGATTTTTTTAAAAAGTCCATAGTATCTTGTGGTATTGGATCCAGAATTTTAAGATTTTTTTAAAAAGTCCATAATATCTTGTGGTATTGGATCCAAACTTTTAAGAGGCAGCAAATCGTCTGGTGGTATTGAATTGAGATCAATATTTGTAAAATTTCATAACAGTATGGATTTTCTAGATTTTTTAGTGATAACTATAAATACCAAGACCCAAAAATTGTCTTGCCCTTTCCCATCAGACTTTTCATGCTCTCTCAAGACTTTTCAGAAATAATTTCAACTCACACTGCTTCCAAGTCTCAAACCAGTTGCAGCCGAGTAAGTTCTCAAGCAGAATGTAATGGATCGGCGTTATTATTATTATTATTATTATTGTAAATAGCTAATTTGCTGGTTCCTTACTCGTTCGTAATGGGTTTCCCTTTTTTTTTTTTTTTGATAAATTTATGGATTTCCTTTGAATATGTTTCTTTCAATAAAATCTGTTTATTTATTTCTAATAAAGTAATTCCTGCTATGAGAAACATGTTTTCAGTTGGAGCCACTCAAAATCAACAAAATTTTAGCATCTTTGTCCTGGCTCTTGTTCAGTGTTTATCTACGATGAAGTACTTGATGCCCGTGACCTTGTTCGATGGATTGATTAACAAAGCAAATCTTTGATGAAATTTAAGATGTCTAATGGTAAAAATTTTAAGAAGTATAATTGACGAAATTAAGAACATTTCTTTTTTGGTAATTTGACGCTTGTATGCAATTGGTTTTAGTGCTGCTTTTTAGAATTTAGAGTCACTTCCGTTGTAACTTTGACATTTGGTAGGCATATTTGAACCATTTTCGAGACGTGGAAGACCAGTATGAGAATGCAAAGATGAATCTGAATGCTAATAAGTGAGGTTGGATGGAACTGCAAGTTATGTTTGTTTCGTTATTATTCCGGTTATAAATAATAGTACAATACAATCTTGTGTTCGGGCATGTATGAGAATTTTTCTTAGTTTGTGAGGACCGTTGCGAAAATCGAATTGATTGTAAGTTATTTATTAAAGGCTTGGTTAATTGGATTAGCCCATGGGCATGGATATGTCCGACTTTTTAGTTTGGGTTTCTCAACTTATTTATGTATGTTAGTTAACAAATTTATAGGGCTCATATTTAAAAAAAATAATAATCCAAAAAGTCTTTAAATAAAGTCTAGACAATCATAATAGTCTATAACTAAAGTCTAGATAATCATAATAGTCTATAAATAAAGTCAAGAGACTCTTTTTAGAAAAATCCTAGAATCCTGAAAGTCTAGTCCATAAAATCCTAATAGTCTTTTAAATCCTACAAATCCATAAAATGCTACCACCCCAAAATTATCTATTAAAATCCCGATCCAATACACCCCTCTTAGTTGAATAAAAGTTATATTTTGGTTGATACAACGCTCTTTATTAATTATATGAGAAAATATTGATTAAGATGTTTATAAATAGGTTTATTAATCCTATTTAACTCAAAACAAAAACATGGTGGGATGACATGGACATAGCAAAAGCAATCAAGAGTCAAACACATGTGATGCGTGTTAAAGTCAAACTACGCATTTTAGGAAAAACCTTTGGTTTCCCTCAGATATGGAAGTCCATTTTTACTCACCCCCTACAAGGGGGTAATGCTTAACCTCCCCACCCCCGCCCCCGGTCCTGAGTTCCCCTGAGGGTAGGGAATGCAGAGGAGATCCACCAATGAATGCCTATATAGCAGATAGTGCACAGGTTTTTATCTCTCCAGCACCCCCTCGGTCCTGAGTTCCTCTGAGGGTAGGGAATACAGAGGAGATCCACCAATGAATGCCTATATATAAGGAGGGGTAAATTTGTCCCAAAGTTAACCGTGTTTGGACAAATTTACCCCCTCCATGGACACATGTCATCCATTTAGAAGGGGGGAAATGGTTACCTCCTTTGAATGAGGGTGAGCAAAAGTGTTCTCCAGATATGGTTTCTCAAGACGGAACTTGGTAGGTAAGTAAGCCTATTAAATAGCAACACATGGCAGAATAAGAGAGGTAAATCAGAATATTTCTTTTAGTAATTTATCAATAAATTAATATAATGTTTTTTTTAAAGAAATAAATTAATAAATAATCATGTCAGACGACTAAGACCTTAAGGAATTATCTACGAATTTTACTCTGCTAGTACGTCCGCTTTTTAGTCAATGACTAAGACCTAAGGAATTTATCTATGAAACTTACTCTGACTCTGCCTAGCAATAGCATGCTAAATATATTAAAGAGAAGGAGAGAGATATGAAGATTCATAATCTGAAGCAGTAATTAAAACCCCTTTTCATGGATTCCTCTTCTTCTATAACTCCTCCATCGTTCTCGTTCAAGTACGATGTTTTCCTCAGTTTCAGTGGTGAAGACACACGCTACCGTTTTACCAGCCATCTTTACGAAGCACTGCGTGACAAACAAATTGAAGTTTATGTGGATCAACCACAGCTCCAAAGAGGAGAAGAGATCTCATCAGATCTTTGCCAAGTAATCCGCGAATCGCGGATCTCAGTCGTCATTTTCTCAAAAAACTATGCCGCTTCCAGATGGCGTCTGGAAGAACTTGTTGAAATCATGAAATGCAAGCACTTCAAAAATCAGTTTGTGATACCGGTTTATTATGATATAGAACCGGCTGATGTAAGGAGGCAGACTAACACTTTTGCAGATGCTTTTGCTTTTAAGAAGCATGAAGAAAGTTATGATTATGATAGAGTTCAGATATGGAGAGAAGCTCTGAATGAAGCAGCAAATATATCCGGTTTTGATTTACGGGATTTCAAGTAAGTGCTAAATTTCTCTAACTCTGGTTAATGTAACTTATTAACTTGGATTAAATGAAGATTTACTGAGTTAATTTATGATCCAAACAAAAAAACTATTTTGATACCCACATTAAGCAAGTTACGTCCCCTTATTGGGTTAGTTTTTAAAATTCGATCAAAATAAAAGAATGAGAAGATCGAGATTAATTTTATTGTTTTGTAATTTACCACAACTTACTAAAAATTGTTTTGCATATTTTTTAGGTCTGAGTCTGAGCTTAAACAGGCAATTGTCAGAGAAATTTCGAATAAACTAAACACACACACTATAGGTATCAGAGAAGAAAATAGTGGCCATGAAGATGAAGAGGCGATTCAAGTTCCACAGGTCAGTCTTATGATAAAAAAAATGAGTAAATTACAAATTTACAATCAATCTCGCCGTCCAGCTTTTATTTCTTTATTTATTATTATTTTTTTGTTTTATTTTTGGGTAAATTGCACAAAGTTACCTTAAGTTTTGTTATAAAGGCATGATATTCAACAAATGGTCTTAATTGCACAAACACCCTTGCCGTTAGTGGTCAACAATTAGACTTAACTGTTGACTTCAAAAAGACCAAAATACCCCTAGCTAAAAAAACTAGATCCATGGAGATTTGAACCTTTCGAACCCTTCACAAAATTTATGTTCCATTACAATACATATCCATTGGTTATGTCTCTTCTTTTTCAATGATCTTATTGGATTGAGCTTGAGTTTTGGGTGGATCGAAGGATTTGATATCAGTAAAGAGGTGCCAAGACGAGCGGAAATATTTTTTTGGAGAAATAATTTGTCAAGGCGAGGTGGGTCATAGGTTGATATTAGAAAATTGAAGAATTTGATAATTGGGGCTATTGGGTCTCCTTCTTCCTTACGCTGTGGTGGTTTTGGGTCTTGATTTTGTTGCTCTTGTTGTTGAAGGAAAGGAAGGAAATTGGCGTGAAGAGTGATAACTGATAAGTGAAAGTGAGTGGAGTTGTGGTGAGACATAGACAATGTTTAAAGGGTTTTGAGTGAAGACAGATGTGAGGTTTTGAGAAGCGGTGAGTTGGGTTAGACGAATGAAGATGGCAAAGCTTTGGTGAGCAAAAGTAGACATGGAGTGTTTAGGATTTTTTTTTTTTTTTTTTTTTGAAACAAGAGTATTTAGGATGTAATGAACAACAAGTATGCTCTATTTCTCGAATTGATGACGATGACTACCTACAAGTCTACAACAAGAATGATAAAGTAAAACCGGTGAGTTTTAAGTGAAAAGTAGAGTTTTTATTTTATTTTATTTTATTTTTTAGTGGAGGGGTTGATTTATAATTATGAAAAAGTATGAGATTGTTATGTAATTTTATTTAGATAGATATGTCATTATAACTAGTTCTGATATTATTTTAGAATTTATTGTTCATTTAACATGTCAAATGGCCATTTTACCCTTGAGCCTCAAAGTCATCAGTTAAGTCTAATTGTTGACCACTAACGGTAAGGGGTGTCTGTGCAATTACGACCATTTGTTGAATATTATGCCTTTATGACAAAACTGAAGGTAAGTTTGTGCAATTTACCCTTGTTTTTTAATAGATCTCCATAGTCTATCAGATGGACGGTAGAGAACCTTTTTATTTTATTTTAAAATAAAGGTACAGATATTTACACCCATAAAACTTATTAGTACACCCATGTCTAAAATTTTAAAAATAAATATTACTATAAACACCCATCATAATGCCAATAATACTCTCATTGAAATAAATATATTCATTTTAATACATATTATTTATAAACACTCTTAAATTATTATTACACCCAATTTATATAAAAAAATTATATTATTTTGGAATCAAATCCTCTTTTAATGATGGTCTAATTTACTTTTAGAAATATCTGAATGTAGGAGCCTTATAAAAAAGAATATATGGAACCGTATATGGGGTTAAGAGATTTTTAATCTGAAATTCTCTTATTTGTACAGTTATCTAAAATTAAATAATAATAATAATAAAAAACTTGTTAATATCTATAGCTATTGTTAAAAAAGAAAAAAAAAAGTTTATTGATAAAATTCATAACTATGCATAAAAGAAAAACAAAAACAATATGATAATCATGTGATAATGAGAAAGTTTGAAACTTGAAATAAAATTAGAGTTTAATTAGGGTTTATAATAAAAATTAGGGTTTATCATAAGTTTTTTTTTTTTTTTTTTTTTAAATAAAAAAATATAGTTGAAGATATGAGTATAATTAATGAGTGTATATAGTATTTGGTTTATTTTTAATTAAAGTAATTTGTCCTTATTGGTAAATTTCTATTAGGATATTTTTGTAATTAAAATTTTTAATAAAATATGGGTGTACTAATAAGTTTTATAGGTGTCAATATCGGCACCTTTAAAATAATTGTATTAAATTTTTTAATAGAACACTTTTTTAAAAGTTTGACTAACAGCAAAAAGATCATTATCGATTAAGGATAAAGTTGTTTTTGTAAACAACAAACCTTTTAACAACAAACTTGTAATTTGCTCATAAAAAAAAAAAAAAAAAATAAAAACTAAAACTAAAACGATGATTACAACATGTATGGATTTTTCTCAGATGCAATAGGAGAAATGAGGATGAGGAAGAAAAAGATTGATTTATGTTATTTGGGTATGCAAGTAATTTTATTATATATTGTTTTAGTTTTAAATAACTTTTTTTAAAAAAGTGGTGTGGGCCGAGACATTTTTTGGGTGGCAAAAATAAATAAAAGTCTAATGTTGTAATATGTTAAAAAAAAATCCAATAAAAATATAAATAGGTATTTATACCTAGGTTAAAATTAAAAAAATGAATAATTATTAAAAAATTTTTTTTTTTTTGGAAAAATGGGGAGACCTATCCCATCGTCGTACCCATTTCCATTTGGAGATGACTTTCATCCTCATCCTTATCCCTATTTGTGGACGATTTTCTTTCCCAAATTCCCAAATAGGGATGGTGATTTGGGAATTTTGGGTATTTTAGGGGAGGACGCCTTAGAAGTCTTTATTTATTTTTTTGTAATAGAGAAGTCTTTACTAAAATTTGAAATATGATCTTTATTGAAGTTTCGAAAGTCTTGACAAGGTTTTGATACGATCAAGATCTATAAAGACTTTGAAAGTTTTGATTAACATCTTCAGAGTTCCAATTATGACTCTCCTACATAACTCAGATGAAGTTGTTAAACACGAGAATGACTAGTTATATGTAATTCATATTTCTATTTAAAATATCAATGAGATAACTCAGTTAATATATACTTGTTGCAATGTATTTATTTTAACTGTCATACAGAATACAGTAGAGCGGATGTTTGTGGCCTCCAACCTTATACTAGAGATTCCATCAGCTGTTTTTGACCAGCTTTCTTCGGTGCACAAACCTCAATATGTACTTTTAAGTATGTTAATGTCATTGACGACCATGCTTATTTGCATAATTGAGCTTGTTTACAAGGGTGGAGAGGCAAGAGTTGGTTGGAGGTGGAGGAAGAAAATACCTTGGTTTTATTATCCATTTCCAAGTGACAAGCCCTTCGGTACTGTCACTGATTTTATTGGATTACTTTGTTCTTTCTTCCAGTGCATTTCCTCAGTATCCGGTTATGTTTTCTATCTTCGAAACAGCAATGATCCTATCAAAATATCTATTTGGCCTCTCGTCTTTGCCTTTTGCCTACTATGTTCTACATTCTCAAAGAAATCACACAAAAAAATGCTTTGACGGAGCCTTGATGTAAAATGGAGGATTATTTTGATACGTGAGCATGTACGTTCATGGTTACATCTGTGGTACGTGATGGAAGACTGAGTCAAGAGTATATTAGTTAGTTGTTAAATAAGTTGTTTACAATTCTGTTGATTAGGAGATTGAGTAATGTAGTTGTGCTACACCTCTTCCTTGTTCTCAAATTATTACGCATCATATATCTTCCAACGTAATGATGATAATCCGTTGTTTAAATTTGTAATTTCTTCAAATGCTTATCATACAAATTAAGTCCTGGTTTTGAGCTGTATCTACTTCTTCTTTACAAGTTAACATTTCCGTCTTTTGCATTATTTTATTAATTTATTTGATAAAAGTATAATGGTATAATGGTCAATTTATACAATTAAAGATTAAATAGAGACATTTTAAACTTTTCAATAGTCAAACTCAGTCAACACAAACGGAATGCTAACGGTGTTAGTTCATAAGGGAGGTTTCTAAAATAAAAGCATTTGTAACTATTCATCCAATAATAGTTCAAAGGTGGGGGGAGGTTTTTAATATTAACCCTTTATTTTATCTACTACATTCTAGTGTAAAGGCCCAACCAAAATACAATTTTTAATGTTACAATTTTGGGTTTTCTTTCTCAATTTCTCTACAGCCAACAATCTACCATCTTCTTTTCTTCTATTCTTCTTCATCAACGTCACGGCTTATTAAGTTTACATTTGGAGCTAATGTATAATGTTTATAAACTTTTTGAATAATATAAAGTTTACAAGTTATGTCATATATTTTTTTAATGTTAATTTTATTTATTTCAGATTATAACTTTTATATATTACGAATGACTTTATATTAATTCGATCCATCGGATCATATCGGATTGGATCAGATCAGATTGAAGTATTTTATAATTGGATCGGATCAAATAGTAATTGGATCGGATCGGATCCTGCTATAAAATTGGATCGGATCGGATCTTGGATCATAACAAATCCATTGGACTGATCCGCCACACACCCCTACTCAGACATGGTTGCTCATGACGGAACTTGGTAGGTAAGTAAGCCTATTAAATAGCGACACATGGCAGAATAAGAGAGGTAAATTAGAATATTTCTTTTAGTAAGTTATCAATAAATTAATATTTCTTTTAATTAATTATTAGTAATTTATCAATAAATTAATGTTTTTTTTTAAAAGAAATAAATTAATAAGTAATCATGTCAGACGACTAAGACCTAAAGGAATTATCTACGAAACTTACTTTGCTAGTACGTCCGCGTTTTAGTCAATGAATAACCATATGGGACTCATGATTACTCTGACTAGCAGTAGCAGTAGCATGCTAAGACATAAAGAATTATCTACGAACTTTACTCTGCCTAGCAATAGCATGCCAAATATATTAAAGAGAAGGAGAAGAGCAACGTACTCATCGACTCATAATCTGAAGCAGTAATTAAAACCCCGGCCTTTTCATGGATTACTCTTCTTCTATAACTCCTCCCTCGTTCTCGTTCAAGTACGATGTTTTCCTCAATTTCAGTGGTGAAGACACACGCAACAGTTTTATCAGCCATCTTCACGAAGCACTGCGTGACAAACAAATTGAAGTTTATGTGGATGAAATACAACTCCAAAAAGGAGCAGAGATCACATCAGTAATTTATCCAATAACTTCATTAATTAATTATTAGTAATTTATCAATAAATTAATGTTTTTTTTTTTTAAAGAAATGAATTAATGAATAATCATATCAGACTAAGGAAATATCTACGAAACTTGCTCTGTTTTTCTGCTATTATGTCCGCGTTTTAGTCAATGAATAATCATGTGGGACCTAAGGAATTATCAACGAAAATTACTCTGCCTAGCAATAGCATGCCAAATACTGTATATTAAAGAGAAGAGCAACTCATCTACTCATAATCTGTCATGGATTACTCTTCTTCTTCCACCAACACCATCACCGACGGAGAAAAGTACGATGTCTTCATCAGTTTCAGAGATGAAGACACCCGCTATGGTTTTTCTGGTCATCTCTTCCGAGCCTTGCACGAAAGACAAATTAAAACCTTATTCGATAAACAACTCGTAAGAGGAGAAGAAATCTCAGAGGGTCTTTGGACTGCAATTGGAGAACCAAAGATTTCGGTGATCATTTTCTCCGAAAACTATGCTTCTTCAAAATGGTGCATGCGCGAGCTTGCAGAGATTATGAAGTACAGGGAAATGAAAAACCAAATCGTCATACCTGTTTTCTACAAGATTGATCCATCCCATGTACAGAAACAAACTGGGAGGTACGAGGCTGCTTTTGCTAAGCATGAAAATGAATTACAACAAGAAGAAGTGAAGAAATGGAGAGATGCTTTGACTCGAGCATCCAATATAAGTGGGTTTGATTCCTATAAAGCAGGGTAAAATTTTGTTCATTATTTCCTCTTTTCCTTTTAAGCAAATCCCAGAAAATGGTCACCTTTACAGTGTTTTTATCACATTTAGTCATTATTAAACAACAACAAAAAAAAATTGCATTCATAACTAGTTACGGTTTTCAAAAATAACTTATAGCAAAGACAGATCTTGAATGCCCCTAAACTCTGGTTAATGTAACTTATTAACTTGGATTAAATTAAGATTTACTGAGTTAATTTATGATCCAAACAAAAAGCTATTTGATTCCCAGATTAAGCAAGTTACGTGCCCTTATTGGGTTAGTTTTTTAAATTTGATCAAAATAAAAGATTGAGAAGAGATTAATTTTTATTGTTTGTAATTTACCACAACTTACTGAAAATTGTTTTGCATATTTTTTAGGTCTGAGTCTGTGCTTATACAGACAATTGTCAACGATATTTGCAATAGACTAAATTACATGCTCCCTGAGGACACACACTTTGTAGATATCAGAGAAGATGTAGTGGCGATTCAAGTTCCAAAGGTTAGTCTTATGATAAAAAAAAAGAGAGAGTAAATTACAATCAATCTCTTCGCAGACTTCACTCTTTGAAAATCATAAACAACTTTATCATTAATCGACAATGATCTCCCCTCCAGTAGTCCCGTTAATCAAAGTTGATCTCTATGGAAGGAGAAATCTCAATTGATGGAGATCGTCTTTATCTATGGAGACGATAATCTCCATTAATGGAGATCTGATGGATGGTGATTTGGGAATTTTTGGGATTTTAGGGGAAATTGCCATCCCTAGTGAGAAGTCTTTATTTATTTTTTTGTAACAGAGAAGTCTTTATTGAAATTTAAAATATGATCTTTATTGAAGTTTCGAAAGTCTTGACAAGGTTTTGATATGATCAAGATCTGTAAAGACTTTGAAAGTTTTGATTAACATCTTCAAAGTTCCAATTATGACTCTCTCGTATAACTTAGATGTAGTTGTTAAACATGAGAATGACTAGTTATATATAATTCATATTTCTATTTAAAATATCAATGAAATAACTTGTTCCAATGTATTTATTTTAACTGTTGTACAGAATACAGTAGAGCGGATGTTTGTGGCCTCCAACCTTATACTAGAGGTTCCATCAGCTGTTTTTGACCAGCTTTCTTCGGTGCACAAACCTCAATATGTACTTGTAATTATGTTAATGTCATTGACGGCCATGCTTATTTGCATAATTGAGCTTGCTTACAAGGGTGGAGAGGCAAGAGTTGGTTGGAGGTGGGGGAAGAAGAAAATACCTTGGTTTTACCATCCATCTCCAAGTGACAAGCCCTTCGGTACTGTCACTGATTTTATTGGATTACTTTGTTCTTTCTTCCAGTGCATCTTCTCAGTATCCCATTATGTTTTCTATCTTCGAAACATCAATGATCCTATCAATATATCTATTTGGCCTCTCGTCTTTGCCTTTTGTCTACTGTGTTCTACATTCTCAAAGAAATCCCCCAAAAAAGAGGCCTTGCTTTGACAGAGCCTTAATGTATATAATGGAGGATTATTTCTTCCAATGTAATGATGATAATCCGTTGCTTAAATTTGTAATTTCTTCAAATGCTTATCATACAAATTAAGTCCTGTTTTGGTTTTGAGTTGTTAATTAGCATTATTGTTCAATTAATTGTTTGTTCTATATTCATCAAGGTTTTCTTTTAATATTTGTTAATTTTTAACAAATACAACAAATGTAAGGGGTGCATATGTGTTGATTACCACAAAATGCAGATTACCACAAAATGCAGATGTTAAAATAACTATATTCTACAAGGAACAACTAAAATTGAAACATATTCTACAAGGTGCATATGTTCAACCGAAGTTTGTTGAAAGACAACTTGAAGAAGGAATGATTGAAAATTAGCAAGCAATCTGTTGAGGTCACGAGGTCTCACTACAAAGTTACTTGGGAATTTTCTCCTATCAAGAGACAAATGTTGTATGTCGGGTTCAACATTGCAAGTTATCCAATACGTTTTCATCATCCCTACACAATATACATTAAAGAGTTGCCTCATAAAACATACCAAAGCAATATATTATAAAACTAGCAGAATAAAGCAGCATGCTTAAAGCCCAGATTTAATTTTTCACACCAGTTCAACAAGTCCAGCTAAATAATTTTCTGTGATTTGTAATGATATGGGCCAATTCATTTTTTCACATCAATTCAACAAATCCATTAGTTTTTCCCAATGCTTATCAAACACAAAGGCATGTAGCAGTAGCACACTTACATAACCAAATATTTCTTGTGTATAGAGAAAGTGGTGGATGAGTTCATTCATAATAAAACTCAATACCATGTTAAACACTATAAAATGATCTCGGGTGTCAATGCTAACACTAATTACATGCCACCACGGTACTTATTCCATCAATCTCTACTTTCTATCTATACACTGGTCTGCAATTGCAATGTCCCATGACAATTATCGTACCAGTTTACCTCATGATTATCTAAAGTTTAACGTCGACGGTTCTTCGAGAGGCAAGCCTGGTCCTGTCTGTTTTCTGCCTATTTGGGGATCCTTGACTCAAATGCTGCAGAAATTATGGCAATTAAGAAAGCTGTAGAGCTTTACCACTCCAATCCAAGCCTTAGGGACCGAGACATTAAGTGGTGAGCAACTCCAAAGTGGCTGTCTCGTGGGCGAATTTGAGGTCGTTTGGGAATCTTGACCATGTGAATACTATATACGACATTCGGGGTATCTTAAATGTTAATGGTGGTCTGCAGGTGGTCTTCGATTCGAGATGTTTTAATTCTTTCGCCGATAGTTTAGCTAAAATGGGGTCGAATTGTAGGGGAGACTTTGTCATTTGGGGTGATATGTGATTCCTCTCTTTTTGTTTTTCTGTCCTGGCTTGCCGTTTTGGGGGCTGGGGGCTGGGGTCTGCTGTTTGTAGCACCCCTGTTTCTCAAGTGGCTTTGTTGTTTTTCCCCTGTTTTGGTTTTCTTGGGTCGTTTGGTGTCTTGTGCTGGCGGCCTGGTCCCTGTGTCTGCCCTTTTCTGGGCTGTGCCTTTTCAAAAAAAATAAAAATAATAATAATAATAAATAAATAAATTTATCGTACCAGTTCAAACACTCATGCGATAATAGATGTATGGGAAAAAACACTTTACCATTAATTATAGCATTTCAAAGTCCATTGCACTTTCGATGCATCAGCATCAGGCAGTATTACACTCAGATAATCAACACTTGCGGTGGGTGTCCTGAGAACAGAACAAACGGCCTATATGTACAAAGTTAATACAGACACCAAGTTACAAAATCCAATTAATACGAAACATTAATTAAGGTTGATAGGTCTCAATTTAAAACGTAATTAATTGATAATTACACAAACAGAGTATCGAAATCATCCAATTAGAAATATAAAATCGAGACGCAAATAGATTTAAGGGGTTGAAATTTGACCTGAGAAGCAGAAGCTTGGATGACAAGTTCGTTGCCGACGCGTGCAAGACAGGTTATCGACCTAGCAAAGGTCTTGAGTGCGTTGCCGCTTACAGTGAACTCCATTGTTTTGCTCTCCTCTTCTCTCCTCTTCTCTCTCTCGCGCTCTTTTACAGTCTAGAAACTTGGTGTTGGCGGGAAGGGGAAAGTGATTTTATTGCATGATCAAGGTTACTTATCCTGGCCCTCCACGTCGGATTTTGATCCACCGTTTCCAGTGTTCAATAATCAATACTTTCTAGCTGCTATCAGTTGTCCAGATTTAGTTACTCATGTTCATGTGTAGTTCGAGGCTACTCTAGTAATTCAGCACGTTTATTTGCGCCAATAATTAAAAGTAAAAGAAAAAAGGTAAAAGAAAAAATGTCACGTGCTACCAGGGGCGAAGCCAGGATATTTTAATAGGGTGGGCTAAAAAAAATAAGCGAACCTTAACTATTTATGAAAATTTTATTAATTTATTGTGTTCTTGGTTGGGTATATATATAATTGTTTGACATCGCAACCTACAATAGCAATTAGATTGAATTGTCAAGAAATAAAAAATACATATTTACACGTGAACTAATTGCTACTAAAATTCAACCAAACTAGCTCCTATAAGATTCAATAAAACAAAATTATCCACTTGTCAATCAAAATGTCTATTTACTTTTTTTTTTCCTAGTAATCAATAATATAAATTTAACATGTTTCGTTAAATTGTACTTCAAATATTGAAATTGTGTTTCAACATTTCTAATCTGTTTGTATGATATGACATTTTGTTTTAGTTAGGATAATTTGGTAAATAAAATTGTAATATAATGTTATTTTAATAAAAGAGAAACAATGAGGGTCATTTTTGCAATAACATAACAATTTTTTTCCAAAAATTCAGCCTGGGCTACAGCCCAGGCTACAATTCAAACACCTCCACCCCTGCGTGCTACACTCTCATTTGTGGAGTCAGTATTTTGAATATTGACTGGTTAGTACCTAAACATTATTCTAATTATTATTAGAGTGGTGCTATTAGCACACTCACTACTAAGCTATTTATATCCACTTTTTAAATTATTTAGTATTCTTTTTTTCTTTTTAACAAATTATTTAAAGAGAGACATTGGCTCAATTTGGCATTACTTTCTGAGATGCTTTTCGGGGAAGCTATAAAATATAGCTTCTCATTTTGGAAAAATGACCAAAAATAACTAGGGTGTTAGGTAAAATTTCAGGGAAGTGCTTTTAGTCATTTTTGGCTTCTCCCAAAAGCCAAAATGAGAAGCTACATCCCAAAAGCACCTCAGGAAGTAATGCCAAATTGAGCCATACCATTTTTATTAAAAAATAATAATAATAAAATAAAAATAAAAATAAAAATAAAAAATCTTATACAAAGTAAAACTAATAAAACCTCACTTTCCTTATTTCAAAACCCTAATGACATAAATTATTTCAAATAGCTAAATGTTTACTAGTTTTGTTTATATTTTCTCTCATAACTCGATTTCATGTTTCATATGTTTAGTATTAATTTTATTGTTTCACATGTTTATTTTGTTTTTCTTTTCAAATTCTAGATCCATGTTTGCTATTTTTTTTCTCTCGGTTTATTTTCTTTAAGATCTTCCAGATATACTATGATTTATATCAATCCTTGGTGGATTTTATTTTGGATCTTCTAAAGTTAGTTTAATGTTATTTACAAAAAAACAACAACGAAATCACACAAAGAATCGTAACCAAGAAAACCTAATATCTGATGAACTGAAACCACATCAAATCCCTAACTCAATCGCTCAAAAAAAATCATCAGACTATCAATATCACACTCACAATCTACCATGAACAATCCAATCGACTACATGAAAAAAGAAATAAACAACGCATCTAATAATAAAGTTTCACCGTGAAATAAGAAGAAAAAGAAAAAACAAGTCCCGAATGAATGTGAGAAAACCGTATATGTTGTCAGTAATGGTGTCAATATGGGCGGGGCCTGAATAAGGGTAATTTTTGCAAGTAATAAGGGTAAGAAAGTCTGGCCGAGCTATTTGGGTGGGACAGTTTTTTGGGTTTTTTTTCCCACCTTGTCCCATTCTGTCTCGTGTACCAAACGCACCCTTATATGACAGGTAATTTCTTAGGCACTGTATTTGTTGCAATGGAGACCAAGTTTAAAAAATACTGGTCTACAATGCCTTTCCTTTATGCCTTATGTGTTATAGTATATCCTATGATTAAATTATCTGGTTTAGAAACTTTACTTGAGTTTATTAGTGCTAATTTGACCGTAGATTATTCCACCTAGGTTATTGACATTTGAAACAAGTTGTTCGAAGTTTTTAGTATTTATGAGCGCATGTTTGGCGGCATTGAAACGCAACCATCAGTAAAATCGGGCACACTTCAATTAAAGACATGTTGGAACATTCTCAAACGCCGAAAAAAAGACGGCGCATCAGGTTCATCCCAGTAAGCTGCTGCAACTTCCGGTGTCGAACTGAACAGGTTCCTTGAAGCTTAGTTCGATTCATTCAAAAAGACGGAGGAATTGGATCTGCTGTTATGGTGGAAGACCTATAGCTACGGATATCCGATCATGTCACACCTAACACGTGACGTACTTGTCATCCCCATGTCCACTGTTTCTTCATAACAGACATTCAACACGAGTGGACGTATAATTGAACCAAGAAGAAGTTCTTTGTCTCCAGATATGGTGGAGGTATTAACATGCCTTCGAGATGAGGAGCATGCTCGAAAGAGGATGCAAAATGAAACGGTAGACGAATAGTTTATTTAAAATTTCTCCAATTTATATGTCGATGAGAGTTCCAACAGTAACCAGGTTCAGGACTACTAGTCATACATGTACATTTACTTATAATACAATTGCACTCTTTTTTCCTTACCGAGTTTTTATCCCACTGGGTTTTTATTGGTAAGGTTTTTAAAGAGGCAATCGTGTAAATATGTATTACTGAAAGTCCGAAATAAATAAATATTTCTTCATTTCATATTTTCATAATTGCATAATTCATAATTTTCATCTATTTTTTATTTTCTTTTATCTTTTATCTTTATTTATTATTTAAATTATTTTATTAAATAAAATAAAAAATCTGTCTATTTTCTACATTTTGTTTCTTAGACTAAAATAATAAATAAGATAAACAAATTACAATTAAAAATACATAAGTTAAATTGTTAAAAAAAAAAAAGGGTAATTACCCTAGTGGCCATCAACTCTTGCCACCACTATCAAAATGGCCATTAGATGGGAAAATGGATGGAAAATTGCCATTTTTGGTAAACATAGTTACACTAATGGCCATTCCATCCAATTCCATCCATTTCCATCCAATTCCATCCAATAAATGGCATTTTGGTAAATATAAGGATGACATTAATTTATTTTAGATATTTTTTGGAAATCAATTTTTTCTTTTGTTTTTTGAAACAAATAATTATATTTAGGGTGTACATATACATATAGCATATCTCAAACATATATATATATATATATACATATATATTTCTTTTTAATTTATCTCAAATATATTTTTTAGAATTTTTAGATTTTGTAACCTTAATCTTTTCAAAAAAGAATATATATATCTTTTCAACTTATCTCAAATATGTTTTTTAGAATTTTTTTATTTTATAGCCTTAATCTTCTCAATATATATATATATATATATTTCTTTTCAACTTATCTCAAATATATTTTTTAGAGTTTTTATATTTTGTAGCCTTAATCTTCTCATAAAATAAATACATATATATATATATATATATATATATATATATATATGTTTGAGATATGCTATACGTATATACACACTAAATATAATTATTTGTTTTAAAAAACAAAAAAAAAAAATTGATTTCCAAAAAACATCTAAAATAAATTAATGTCATCATTATATTTACCAAAATGCCATTTATTGGATGGAATTGGATGGAAATGGATGGAATTGGATGGAATGGCCATTAGTGTAACAATGTTTGCCAAAAATGGCCATTTTCCATCCATTTCCCCATCTAATGGCCATTTTGATAGTGGTGGCAAGAGTTGATGGCCACTAGGGTAATTACCCCTAAAAAATATTATTGTTATAACAATTAAATTTAAATATTTAAAAATTTTAATTTATAAAAAATAAAATTGGAAATTGGCCTGGCCCCAGCCAGTTTGGCCTACCTAAGCAGGCACGCAGACCGGCACAGCCCACTAGGGTTGTGCCCACATGCCGTGCCGGGCCCCTGTTTTGCTAAACGGGCCCGACAGGCTGTGCCTATCTAGGTGGTCGGCCCCTGTCGGGCCTATCTAGGTGGTCGGCCTGTTTTGATGGCATTAGTTGTCAATATATGTTGTCAATGTCTTTATAAATTAATTATTAGTAATTTATCAATAAATTAATTTTTTTAAAAGAAATAAATTAATGAATAATCACGACTCAGACCTAACACCTAAGTAGGGATGGGCGTGGGGGCCCATTAGGGTGAGAGAGGATCACCCCACCCCCATTCCTAAAACTTCCCCCACCCCACCCCCAAACCCTATTTGGGGGAAGTGGGGATGGGGGTGTTTCGAGGGAGGTTCCCCTGCTCCCTGCCTCCACCCCGGTCCCCCATTTCTCCAATTTTCAATTTTAATATTTTTCAATTTGAAATCCAGAATTTATAATTTGGGATTCGAAATTAGATCAGTCCAATCGTTCGATTCACCCTATTTTGATCTCCAATCCAATAAACAATCTAAAATATATAATTGATTTAATTTAATACAAAGTTAATAAAAATAACTATAGTAATATAGTATTACACATAAAAGTGTAAACAAACAAATTTACAAAATAAAAGTAATATATATATATATATATATAATATGGGGAACTGGGACCCCACCTCCACCCTCATTTAAAGATACAGGAAATGAGGAAATGAGGGCAAAATTTGGAGTTCATTTTTGCTCACCCCCCTTAACTGGGGGTAAGCATTACCCCCCACCTCAAAAACTGACAAGTGTTCCAAAATTAACTTAGTAGTTAACCAGAGTTAACAAATTATTTACTACATATTTTATACAGTGTTATACCAATTTTAACCCTATCATCATCTTCTCTAATCTCCACCATCTCCAACACCCAAACTCTAATCTAGATTCAAACACAAAACCCTAGCCACCACTGAAATCACAGCCGCAACATCTTCTCTCAATGACTCTATCTTCCCTCTCTTCCTCCTATCTCATTCTTTCCATCTCGCTCTCTCTTCACATCGGGTCGAACAACTCGATTCTGGTTCGATCCCAACTCTAGTTCGAACCCAGATCTGGTTCGATTCCAGTTCTTAGTCGAACCCAGCAGCGTGCGATGGCATGAGAGAGATATGTTGGTTTGGTGGTGGTGATGGTGGTTGTGTGTGGGAGATGTCAGTTTGGTGTATGATAGAGAGAGACTTAGATTTAAAAAAAAAAAAAAAAAAAAAAAAAAAATTTGTGATTGAATTTGGTGATGATATCGTTTGGTGTAGGATAGAGTGACAGAGATTTCAATTTTTTTTGGATGCAAAAGCAAAGCAAAGCCCAAAACAAAAAATAAAATTATATATATATATATATATATATATATATATATAAATATTTATGAAGAAAAGCAGATAACATGGTGTGTTTGATGTGTGGAGGGGGATGATGCTGCCGTTCCTGATGTGTTTGATGTGTTAGGTTTTTTTTATTGAATCTGGGAATTTTCTTCAGTTCAAAAAGAAAAAAATATATGAGTTCTTGACAGAGGGGCATGAGACGTTGAACTGGTGTGGATCACTTCATCTGGATTTTTTTTTATCTGAATAATTGTTAAAAAAAATTAATTTAAGTTTTTTTTTTGATCAAATTTACATAATTACCCTCATTCATTTAATGAAATTTCAATTAATGTTGATATTTGTTAACCTTGGGTTAACTCAGGGACACTTGGCATTCAGTTGGATGGGGGGTAATGCTCACCCCCAGTTAAGGAGGGTGAGCAAAAATGAACTCAAAAATTTACCTCCAAATGGGGGTGGGTCCCATGGGGGAAATGCCCATCTCTAGACCTAAGGAATTATCTACATTTTGGTCAATGAATAATCATGTGGGACCTAAGGAACTATCTTCGAAACTTTACCTAGCAATAGTAAGGCAAATATATTTCTTTTATTAATGAAGAGTGAAGACCTTCTTCCTCGAATCTTAACCAATAGTTAAATGTAGGGGGTTGACCTACAGTCAATATGGATCGGGTCAGATTTTTGGCTACCTCACTAAAATAGTAATTTATCAATAAATTAATATATGTTGTCAATATCTTCATAAGTTAATTATTAGTAATTTATCAATAAATTAATGTTTTTATTTTGGAAGAAATAAATTAATGAATAATCATGTAATTATCTACGAAACTTACTCCGTACGTCCGCATTTTAGTCAATGAATTATCATGCGGAACCTAAGGAATTATCTAAGAAACTTTACTCTGCCTAGCAATAGCATGCCAAATATATTAAAGAGAAGGAGAAGAGCAACGTACTCATCGACTCATAATCTGAAGCAGTAATTTATAATTAAAACCCCTTTTCATGGATTACTCTTCTTCTATAACTCCTCCCTCGTTCAAGTACGATGTTTTCCTCAGTTTCAGAGGTGAAGACACAGGCTACAGTTTTACCAGCCATCTTTCCGAAGCACTGCGTTACAAACAAATTGAAGTTTATGTGGATCATGAACTACAACTCCAAAGAGGAGAAGAGATCTCGCAAGCTCATCTCAAAGCAATCACAGAATCGAAGGTCTCAGTCATCGTTTTCACAAAAACCTATGCCTATTCCAGATGGTGTCTGGAAGAACTTGTTCACATCCTTGAATGCAAGAAATTGTACAAACAGATTGTGATACCGGTTTTTTATGGTATAGAACCGGCTGATGTGAGGAGGCCGACTAGCTATTTTTCAAAAGGTTTTCGGAAGTATGAAGAACGTCTTGATTATATTTCAGTTCAGAGATGGTGGAATGCTCTGAATGAAGCAGCAAATATATCCAGTTTTGATTTACGGGATTTCAAGTAAGTGCTAAATTTCTCTAACTCTGGTTAATGTAACTTATTAACTTGGATTAAATGAAGATTTACTGAGTTAATTTATGATCCAAACAAAAAACTATTTGATACCCAGATTAAGCAAGTTACGTGCCCTTATTGGGTTAGTTTTTTAAATTCCATCAAAATTGTTTATTGTTTTGTAATTTACCATCAATTATATCCGGTTTTGATTTACGGGATTTACTGAGTTAATTTATTGTTTTGTAATTGTTTTGCATATTTTTTAGTACTGAGTCTGAGCTTATAGAGACAATTGTCGAAGATATTTTGAATAGACTAAATGAAACGCCCCTAAGTTCGCCCGAGAACACACACCTTGTAGATATCAGAGAAGAAGATAGTGGCCATCAAGATGAAGAGGCGATTCAAGTTCCAAAGGTCAGTGTTATGATAAATAAAGGGTGAAAATGGAAACTATCCAAAAATTAAGGAGGTTTATTGTTTTTATCCAGAATTAGTATTTTGATTGTTTTTGTCAAACAATCCACTTTTTGGACTTAAATGCCCTTTAAAAAAAAAAAAAAAAAAACCTCATCTCTCTCTTTTTCTACAGAATCTCTCTCTCCTTTTCTCCTTCTTCTTCTTCTTCTTCTTCTCCTTCTCTCCTCTCTTCTCTCTTCTCTCTCTTTCTCGGTTTTTTCCAGATTTTTTAAAAAAATTCAGATTTTTTTCAAAACAAATTTTTTTCAGATTTGCTTGTGTTTAAGTTTGGGTTTTCCGATGAGTTTTCCGATCGTCGATCGTCGGATCTAGGTAAAATAACTAAACATACCAAGCAAAAACGACTAAACACACCAGGTGTGTTTAATTGGGTTGCCTGGTGTGTTTAATTCGTTTTGCCCTAGTGTGTTTAATTGTTTTTGCTCTGGTGTGTTTAATGAGTTTTGTTTGGTGTGTTTAATTGGTGACCTGGTGTGTTTAATTCTTTTTACTCTGGTGTGTTTAATTGTTTTTGTCCCGGTGTGTTTAATGAGTTTTGCCTAGTGTGTTTAGTCCTTTTTTCCTGGTGTGTTTAATTCCTTTTTGTCTGGTGTGTTTAATTCCTTTTTGCCTTATGTGTTTAGTCATTTTTTCCTGGTGTGTTTAGTCATTTTGGCCTGGTGTGTTTAATTCTTTTTTAGCTGGTGTGTTTAAGTACTTTATGCCTGGTGTGTTTAGTCTTTTTTCCCTGGTATGTTTAATTCATTTTTGCCTTGTGTGTTTAGTCATTTTTGTCTGGTGTGTTTAGTCGTTTTGGCCTGGTGTATTTAATCATTTTTGTCTGGTATGTTTAATTCCTTTTTTGGCTGGTGTGTTTAAGTACTTTATGCCTGGTGTGTTTAGTCTTTTTTCCCTGGTGTGTTTAATTCATTTTTGCCTTGTGTGTTTAGTCGTTTTTGCCTTGTGTGTTTAGTCGTTTTGGACTGGTGTGTTTAATCATTTTTGCCTGGTGTGTTTAATTCCTTTTTTGGCTGGTGTGTTTAAGTACTTTTGCCTAGTATGTTTAGTCTTTTTTGTCTGGTGTGTTTAATCAGTGGTCTGGTGTGTTTAATTGAACAAAATCTGGAAAAAAAAAAAAAAAATTCAAACATGATATGAAATTTTCAACTTCAACATGAAAATCTGGAAAAAAAAAAAAAAAAAAAAAAAAAAACAACTCCCACCATTCATAAAAACAACCACCACACTTTAAAAAAAAATCTGGAATTTTAAAACAAAACAAGATCTGGAAATTTTTTTAACAAATCTAGAAAAAATTTTACACATTCAAATCCAACTAACACTCAAATCCAAACATTCACAACCATAACCACCCTTAAAATTAACTACATTCACAACCACAACCAACCACAACTACATTCACAAAATCTCAAAATAATTTTAAACAAAAACAAAATCTGAAAAAAAAAAAATCAAAATAAAAAAAATTCTGAATTTTTTTTCAAAAATTGGAAAAAACGTGAAAGATAAAGAGAAGAGAGGAGAGAAAGAGAAGAAGAAGAAGGAGAGAAGATCGGACGACCGACGATCGGAAAACCACCAAATCTGAAAATTTTTGTTTTTAAAAAATCTGGAAAAAAAAAGATAGAAAGAGAAGAAGAAGAAGAAGAAGAAGAAGAAGAAGAAGAAGAGAAAGTGAGAAGATGGAGGAGAGAAGTGGAGAGAAAGAAGAAGAAAATGGCGTGAGATGAGAGAGAGAAAGAGGAATTCTGCATAAATGAGAGAGAAGAGGTATTTAAAAAATAAATAAGGGGCAATTATGTCTCTACAGTGGATTTTTTGATAAAAACAATCAGTTTACTAATTCCGGCTAAAAACAATAAAGACCCTTAATTTTTGGTTAAAAAAAGGGTATTTCCTCATAAATAAATAAATAAATAAATAAATATATATATATATATGAGTAAATTACAATCAATCTTGCCGCCGAGCTTTTATTTCTTTATTTATTTTTATTTTTTTGTTTGTTTTTTCAGTAGATCTCCATAGACATCGGATGGACGGTGGATATCTTTTTATTTTAGGGTGCCGATATTAACACCCATATTTTAATAAAAAGTTTAATTACAAAATTATCGCAATAGGAATTTTACCAATAATGACAAATTAGTTTAATTAAAAATAAATCAAATACTATAGAGTAATGCTATTTTGCCTAAATTTGGTGACCAAATGGCAAAACAACATTCTCATTTATTCATTTAAATCAAGTAAATCTAATACAATTTAAATGGATGGATGAGGGTGTTGCCACGTCATATAGGCACAAAATTTGGGCAAAGTAGCATAACTCAATACTATATACACCCATTAATTACACTCATATCTTCAACTATATCACTATATATATATATTTCAAATATCAAAATCTCCCATTATCATTAATCTAACTTCTAAGCAAATGTTTTCATATTTAATACGACCGGTACAGGAGAAAAAAAAAAAACCTGAGGACCACAAAAATTAAAGAAATTAAAAAGATTAGAATCCTGGGCCTAGAGAATTGCTAGATTATGGTTGTTTAGAGAGGAGAGATGATACATATTTTATTTCCCAGAGAGTGCAGAAGCAATAGGAAACTACTTCAATACAACTAAAAGCTAACACCATAAAAAGATGCTACAATAATTAAGTTCGATAAAAGGAAAGTAATATCAATGTTTTAACTTCTTTTGGAGGTAATTCATGTCGATCATATATCTATCTATCGCTATACTGAATTATAGCTAGTCATGGAAATATTTAAAAACTAATGGCTCGTTTGGCGCATCGTATTGGATTGTATTGGACTGTATTATCATTAATATAAACTTGTGTTTAGTGATACACTGTATTATATCGAATTAGGTTATTCCTATATGATTTTATTGTATTTTATTATATTATAAAAACATAATATATTTTTTTAAATACTTAATAATTAATTTGAATAAATCAATAAATATTTTTATATAAAAAATCAATAAATATTTATTTTAATTGAAACAAAAAATTTAAATAAAATTTTTCTATATATTTTGAAATTATAAAAAAATATATATATATTAATAACATAATACATATTTTATTAATATTCCATATTCATTGAAAAAAAAAAGTTTTTTTTTTTTAATATAATACAACCTAATACCATAAAATATAATGTATTAGTTATTACGTTATTTATTGTTTATTGCAGTATATTTTAATTACCTAATACAGTATAATACGGTCAAATAATCGTGTCTTATACTCCCAGACCGAAGGAAACATGCATGTCAGCCTCATAAAAAAAAAAAGAAAAAAACAAACAAACAATGCCAGATCATAGTTATCATCTTGACTCTTGAGCCAAGGCCAAGGAAAAGCAGGATGCACTGAAAACTATACAAAAATAAAAAAATGATCTGGGAGCTGCAGCTAGCCATTGAAAAAACAAAGTAATCTTTCTTAATAACAAAATTTCCAAAACGTGTTTGAAAAATGCCATCCTTAGTGAGTAGGGACGGATTCAGCATAGGACGAGGTGGGCCACTGCCCCTGAACTTTTGAAAATTTATAAATTTGCCTATATTATAATTTTTGTAATATTCTTAATTCTTAGATTTTTATGGTTTTGCCCCAATTTCATTTTTTATTTTTCTATAAACAGGACATATAATATTTTTTTTCCATCAAATCATAAAAAATATCTTTTATTTTATATATAGTATTTATTTCGATATATCTTAAATATAAATGAAAATCGATCATAACATATATGTTATATCTCAAATAATATTATTCTCATTCAAATATTTTTGTTCTCTCTTACCATATTAATTATCTCACTCATCACTCTAATACAATATTATACCTTTGATATGTTATTTATTTTTAAATAATCAATGTGTTAATTCATATAATTAAAACATATCAACCAAACATATACATATATCAGACAAGATAGGGTTGACCTATTTGTATGCCCCTCACACCCATACCACGAGATTGTGGGTTCGAGTCTCTTCCTCTCTCCAAACCCCAAATTATTATAATATTTCAAAAACTTATATAAGTATATTTATGTTTACTTATTACGATATTTTATCAAACAAACTTTTATAATTTTTTTAAAATTAAAATAGTTTTTGGATGTTAGAATAAATACAATTAGTACAATTTTAATTTTAATTAGTTTTCTAACTCCTAAATAGTAAACACTATTATTGAATCTTGAATAAAGGGCCATAAGATTTTACTACATTATTTTTAGAGTAATTGTAAACATTTCAACTCTATAAATCAACTTGTATTCCAACTAGTAATGTGTCAATTGACAAATAAATACACATTAATGGTATTTTTTTTATTAATTGTTTTTTTAAAATACCCTCTGAAATACATTGTGTAACTCATTATATTTTACGATGCCCCTGTTGGAAACAATTTCTGGCTCCATCCTTGCTAGTGGGAGAAGTCTTTACTTATTTATTTATTTTTAATTTTTGTAACAGAGAAGTCTTTATTGAAATTTAAAATATGATCTTTATTGAAGTTTCAAAAGTCTTGACGAGGTTTTGATATGGTCAAGCTAGATCTATCAAGACTTCGAAAGTTTTGATTAACATCTTCAGAGTTTCAATTATGACTCTCCCGTATAACTAAGATGAAGTTGTTAAACATGAGAATGACCTATTTAAAATATCAATGAAATAACTTGTTGCAATGTATTTATTTTGGTTTGGGATTTAACTACCTTTACCCGTTATACAGATTACAGTAGAGCGGATGTTTGTGGCCTCCAACCTTATACTAGAGGTTCCATCAGCTGTTTTTGACCAGCTTTCTTCGGTGCACAAGCCTCAATATATACTTGTAAGTATGTTAATGTCATTGACGACCATGCTTATTTGCATAATTGAGCTTGTTAACAAGGGTAGAGAGGCAAGAGTTGGTTGGAGGTGGAGGAAGAAAACACCTTGGTTTTATCATCCATCTCCAAGTGACAAGCCCTTCGGTACTGTCACTGATTTTATTGGATTACTTTGTGCTTTCTTCCAGTGCTTTTTCTCAGTATCCTATTATGTTTTATATCTTCGAAACATCAATGATCCTATCAAAATATCTACATGGCCTCTCGTCTTTGCCTTTTGTCTACTGTGTTCTGCATTCTCAAAGAAATCCCCCAAAAAAGAGGCTTTGCTTTGACAGAGCCTTAATGTATATAATGGAGGATTATTTCTTCCAATGTAATGATGATAATTTGTCTACTGTGTTCTGCATTCTCAAAGAAATCCCCCAAAAAAGAGGCTTTGCTTTGACAGAGCCTTAATGTATATAATGGAGGATTATTTCTTCCAATGTAATTGATGATAATCCGTAGTTTAAATTTGTAATTTCTTCAAATGCTTATCATACAAATTAAGTCCTGTCCTGGTTTTGAGTTGTTAATTAACATTATTGTTCAATTAATTGTTTGTTCTATATTCATCAAGGTTTTCTTTTAATATTTGTTAATTTTTAACAAATACAACAAATGTAAGGGCTGGTGCATATGTGTTCAATCTTATGATTACCACAAAATGCAGATGTTAAAATAACTATATTCTACAAGGAACAACTAAAATTGAAACATATTCTACAAGGTGCATATGTTCAACCGAAGTTTGTGAAGAAGGAGGATAGAAAGTGATAATTGCTAATGGAATGTATTACTTATTTTGTAGTTTATGATCGATACTCTTGAGAGGCCTTATTCTCAAAAATATATGGCAAAAGTTTTGAAACTAAAACAGCAACTACAGAATTTGAAGAAAGATTATTTCATGAAAATTAAAACTCTTGGAGATGGATTAAAAGCAGCTAGTCAAATAGTCAACGAATATGATCTTATTTAACTGCCATGTTTTTGTTTTTTGTTTTATACACTTTCATTTAAAAACCAAAAATTAATTTTTGTATTTTCAGAAACTGAAAACACTGAAAACGCGTCAGGTAACAATAATTGAAAATGGTATTCTAGAAAATAAAAACCCTTAAATAATTGTATTATAAAATGCATTTAGTGGAATTATTTTGAAGATCTATTTTTTAACATGTTGTAAGAGTAAAAACAATATAATTTGTCATTAAATTTATTTAAATTCATTTCATTAATTAAAAATATAAGAAAATGTATATATTCTTTAATTAAAATATGTATTTAACAAAATTGTTTAATTTTTTTTTAATATATTGTAAGAGTCGAAACAATATTTTTTTTAGTTAAATTATATATATATTTATATATATATATATATATATATATTTAATAAGAGCTAATTCAAATTAATAATATATAATTTACAATTGGTAAGTGTTTTTTTTTTTTTTTTCATTTTTCCTAATAATATAATAAAAATAAATTTTATCATTGTATAATTATAAATAATTAACTATTTTACATGATATATAAATTAAAATATATATATATCAAAATTCATACAAATCGATATAATTTCATCAATGTGTGAACCGAAATTAAAGTGATGAATCCCTCACTTGAAAGTTACTATATATATATATATATATATATATATATATAAATGTTCAAGTCAGTGCGCACTGACATAGCTTCTTCATTATTGCGTTGGATGTAGTTACATCAGTGCGCACTGATGTGAACGGGACCGTATATATATATATATATTTCCCCCATTTTTAAAAATAGTCTCAATTATGTAAATAGTGCATAGTGAGACTTTGGGTCAGTTTGGTATTACAGTAGCTTTATAATAATTAGTGTTAGCTACACTAAATGAATAATTAAATATGAAATTAATCAACAGATGTTTGGTTAATTGTATTTTTAAAACTACTAATAGCTGAAAAACAATATACATATGTTTGGTATACATATTAAATCAATTACAATGACTAAAATATACATGATTTTAGAACCCTACTTCATTTTGCATATTAAATCTCACTATGCGCATTTTACAAACATGTGTAGTGAGTTTTCTTCCCGGGTTGTAGAAGTAGTTATCTTTCGTTATGAGAGTAGATATTCGGGTTGTACATATATTGTTTGATTTTGACATGCACTGACATTCCTATTGTAATATTTCAAAAAAATAAATTAATTAATATTTAAGTAGTATATTTAAATTAGAAAAAAAAAATTCAATAAGAATAATAAAAATTATTTTTAAAAGATTTTATAAATCAAATTAATATTTAAGTAGAATATTTAATTTTAAGATGAAATAAAGTAAATAAAGGATAATATTGATATTTTAAAAGATTTATTAATCACTTTTAAAAAGTAACCCTCCACATATTTCTCAAGATCGGTGATAAACTACAAATTTAAATCACTTTTTAGTAAAATATATATATTTAAAATCAAATTTGAGTAAATAAATTTATTTAAATATATGTTAGTGAACATGATAATTTACTTTAAATTAATTTAATTAAAACAGTAATTTAGAATTTTAAAAATAATATTCTAAGAAAACATAAAACTATTAAAGTTTTGCATCAGGTCCGAGTAAATGAAACGACAGCGTTCTATAGTAAAGTCATTGAGAATTTGACAAGGGCATGTTTGTAATTACGCAATTTACAATGCGAGACTAGGGTTTTGCAACACATATATAAACCTGCAAATAGAGTTTGTGGTTTCTCCCTAGCGTTTTTCAGCTGTTGCAGTCTCTCCTCTTCACGGTAACTCTCGTTCTCTCTACGTCTATAGATTCATTATTCATCAACTATTTGTATTTTTGTTTGTTATCTATGTAATTTTATAGCTCGTATGAAATCAGTTGCATCTGGTTTTTCTCGAGTTTTTTTTCTTTTTTTTATCATTATCTCGTGTGATCTGTTAATTTGATAAATAGCTCCATATCATCGTTTTATTCACTGTAATTACATATCTAGAGCTGGTTACTTTCGTTTGTTGTTAATCAGGAAATTAGTGTATTTTGACTTCTAATAAATTATAAGCTGTTTCTGGGAAGTTCTTTAATCAAAACAGTTTGTATTTAGCTGCTATTTTGTTGATTTTAATAGTGCGTATATTGCAATTTATGTTTGAATATGTTGTTATGGTTGTATTGATTAATGTATTGATAATTTTCTGTAGTATAGCAAGTTGGTTTTAATAAAAGAGAATTGGTTTGATTCAGGTGTTTTGAGATCAGTATTTTGGGTTAGCGAAAGAAATCAGTCAAGATGCAGAATGAGGAGGGTCAAAACATGGATCTTTACATCCCCAGGAAGTGGTACGGAAATAGTGGTCTTGTTAGTTGTTACGCCTAGTACCGAGTTTTTTTTTATTAAGTTAGATAATTGATTCAAATTTGGTTGCATTACAGCTCTGCCACAAATAGGCTGATCACTTCCAAGGATCATGCCTCTGTCCAGCTCAATATCGGACATTTGGATGCAGATGGCATTTACACCGGTCAATTCACTACTTTTGCTCTCTGTGGATTCGTCCGTGCTCAGGTTTGAGTTTCGACTTTTTCTAAATTTAATGTTGTTAAAACTTATTGCACCTCGTTCCATTGTTTGCTTGCACCTGCCTGTGTGCTTGAATTGGTTGCAATTGATAAGGGAGTAATTGAGACTGTACACCATTTCTTGTTTATATGTATGTTCTCCAACTTGTTAATGCATTAACGCCTGGGATGATCTCTTTTGGATTTTCTTGTTCCTTGGAAAATCTGTGCATATCGGGGACTGGATTTATTTGTTACGCTGTCTGAGTACATTAATATGTGCAAAGTAACTATGTCATGCCTACTAATGTTAAACCAAAAGCTTTTTTGGTTCTCAATTTCTATAGGATATTTTGCCTAGCGCGTGTTACATGATTTCTGAAATGGAAAATGTTTAGATAGCAGAACAGGAAAATTTTGGCACTGTGATGGCTATGGGTTACCAATTGTTGGCTTTAAAAAATGGTGTCAAACAAAATCGATCTTATCATTAGACATTATCTAGTCTATCATTTAATTTGTTAACTACGAAATTTAGTGTCTGGATTAAGTCTTTACATGTTGCTGGTTTTTGTAGTTTGGCAAGTATCTTGTTCATTTTAGAATGAATATATTTGCAGTGCTGAACTAAATTAAATGAATTGGTAATTCAACCTTGCAGGGTGATGCTGACAGTGGCGTTGACAGGCTTTGGCAAAAGAAGAAAGTTGAAGCACGACAACAGTAACTGCTATCAGAGCATGTTGTGTTTTTCCTAAGCAGTTTTATCATTTTAAGGAGCGGATTTGATAGTGAAACTGAGTTGTTCTAGTTTATATTTGTGGACAAATGTAAGAAATGATCATCGCTGTGGACTAAATTATGTCTAGCACTTAGTTTTGCATCTGTTTTGAATTTAATCAACTTTTTGCCATGGATGACCATTGAGTTCCATTCTCGTGTGAGTTTCAGTCATGATTCTATTATGGTGTGCCACTGAAGGCTTGAGTTTTGGGAACTTGTATGTTGTTTCATAGCGGAACCATCTAAATTGCAAGGTAGATGCCATTATGGTGTAAGCTCTTAACAGTTTACATTAGGTGTAGCAAATTGCAGTAACATGTTCTGCTTCCATAAAGATTTTTCAGGGTATCGGGAGATGTCGGGTAAGCAAATCACATGTTTTGACGTGTTTCTGCAAAAAAAAAAAATAATAAATAAATAAATAAATAAATAAATCTCTATTGGAAACATTAAACTTTCATTTGTAACCACTTTTTAAAATATAATTGTTAATAACCACTTTTTTTAAAATGAAATCAGTGTATGTTCATAAATTATAAAAGTACCCCTGAATTTAGTTTATATTTTAAAAACCTAGAAGTAAACTTGAAATCATGACAAAGGGCATCTCCAATCAGACTCCAAATCTCCATTTTGCAGCTGAAATTTTCTCCAACCGGACTGCATATTCATCGCCAAATAGAGGCCTTCAGTTTTCGTCGCCATATCTGGCACTCTTTCAAGTGCAGCGCTACTTTGCTAATGTTCTTGGCTTTTTAAATTTTCAGTCCCTTCATTTTCATGTAATGACAGTTTTGTATGCTTATTTTCTGTTTTTTCACTTGTATCCCTTTTTAAATGTTTTGTTTAATCATAGTTTTACCCCTATTAAATCAGATGTATTCCAATTGTATCCTTTTAATTATCTAATGCTTTTGGTTATATTATATTTGTTTTAATTTAATTATTATTTATATTAATATTTATAATAAACTAAAATTAAGTACATAATACAAAAATTACTAAATGATATTTATAAACACTAAATTGGATTTAAAAATAAAAAACAATTGAAGCAACACACTACATGCATTATTATGCACAACATGATAATCGAGGATGAACATGATGTCGATGCATCTATTGATGATCATATGAAAGCGCCACCACTAGAAGTTGAGAGGGCGGTAGATGAAAATACCCGTTTTCAAGAATTCCTAGCTCGACATAGACAAATCAAGGATAAAAAAACTCACAATACACTCCGGGATGCATTAATTAATCATTTGTGGGATGAATATACTAATTCAAAGAATTAAATGATGATTAATATGAACCTTTAATTGTGTTTTTTATTTATTTTATGAATTGTAATGTCGAAGTTCAATTAATAATAAATGTAATATTTTAGTTAATTTCATATAATTTATTAATGAATTAAATTTATTAATTTATTAATTTCTTAACTTATAGTAATATTATGTTAATTTCTTAACTTATCGTAATATTATCATAATTAAGGGGTGAAAAGTTAATTTTTGTGAAATAATAAAAAGGGGAATATTTAGGGAATATTTAGGGAATATTCTTTTTTGAGTAGGATTTGGAGTTGCTGGTTGGAGATGGAAGTGTAAAAGTTGCTGTATTTTGGAGCAAAGTTGCTGCATTTTAGAGTTGCTGATTGGAGATAGCCTAAAATCTAGAACTAAACTTGAAATCATGACTAAAATTTGGAACCAAACTTGAAATCATGACTAAAAACATGAAATTTTGAAACTTGAAATCTTGACTAAATTGAAATTTTGAAACTTGAAATCTTGACTAAATTGAAATTTTGAAACTTGAAATGTTTCCCTTCTTCTTTCTCAAATTAGGTTTAGGTTTCTTTGTTTCTTTTTTTTTTTTTTTTTTTTTTTTTTTTTTTTTTTTCTGAAGACCACATTGTCGGTGGAGGGGGAGCTTCGACGACGCTGTTGGACGGTCGTGAAGCCCAAGTGAAGCACGACGGTGCTGTCGTGAAGAGAGAAAGAGAGGTTCAGGGAGAGAGAGAGGACGCCGGCGACGATTGCAGAGGTTCGGTTTTGACAAGGATGACGCCAACAATGATTTACAAAGGTTTGATTTTGGCAGCAACGATGCCGGCGATGATTTTCAAGGTTTGGTTTTGACGGGGAGAGAGAGAGAGAGAGAGAGTGTTTGGGGATGGTTTTTATATGAGGACATTCAAGTAATTTCACAAAAAAGTGGTTATTAACAATTAAATTTTCGTTTGTGGTTATAAACAAAATTTCCATGTGGCATGTGGTCATTTTCAGCAATTTCCACAAAAAAAATAAAAAATAAAAAATTGCATGTTATCATGTTGCAAGATGGCTGCTTGCTCTAATTTTGTTATGCGAAATTAGGGATGCCAAGGTAAATTTTGCCATCATTTTCATTTAAAGATGGATTGAGACAATACACCTTCTCAAATCTGACCTGATCAATAAGAGATAATAGCCAATGACAGTCGAGCAATCTATTTATTGTAGGCTTGTAGCGCTGAACATGATTGTCAGACATACTCAAAGATTTTGGAAGGATTGTGTTTAGTGTATATATATGGATGATTACATCCTCTCTTTGATTGATGGCCACCCACGAATGAATGTATTTGCACCAGTGTAGCTTCATCAAAAAAATTTGCCATTTTAGGAGACCTCAGATCCATTAGAGGCCCTGTGATCCCTCCATCATTTAACCTGAAAGTTCTGTATAGTTTCATATTCTTGAATTGCAAGTGATATGCTCATATAGTTAGATCCAAGAGTCTGAGCACAGAGTTCATCATCAAGTATACTTGGTCTCGTTTTGAAACTCTGAATTGGTCAAAATTCTAGCTATACATACGGTGAACAAAGAATAAAGACTGTAGAATAGAATATCCATTGTTTTGATAAATTGTACCGGATAATGATATATTGGTCAACTGTTTTTCCACACTGGAGAGCTTTTTGTTCAAGTGATTCCAAATTGAAAAGAAGAAGAAGAAGAAGAAGAAGAAAGAAAAAAATCTTATGCGTGAAGTAGATGGGGCATTTGTAAAATCTATGAATCTGACCCTTCTTATTAAAGGCAAATTGAGGCTGTTGGGCATATTAACTTTGGTTTGGACCACTAGTTTTGCAATTAATAAAAAAGCTTAAAACTTTATTCTCATCACTTATTTCTTTACCTTACCCAGCAAGTACTTGCACAGTTACACAGCTATCTTAGCTCAATCAGAAAATCTATATATATATATTTTTCGTACACTTCACAATTAAATCCATTTATGTTTAAATATTTCTGGATTTCTTTACTCTGCCAAGACATTAATTTCTGATCAGTACTTACAATCAGAAGGCAAAAAAAAAAAAAAAAAAAAACCAAACATGAAAGCAGATTGTTTTAATTTTTAAACTCATCAAAGTAATTATTTACATAATTAAATCTGGGGTGAATTTTTTTTTCTAAATCCTATGAGCTGTGTAGGGTGGTAGCTGCAGTGTGCATTTTTGGTTAATTGGTAGTTGGGATGCTTTTTATTAATTCAATACAATATGATCATCAATATAATTAAAGTTGTTTAATTAATTAAATTGCAATTACTAATTAAAACAAAAAAAGATATAATCTTAGCTAAGATAGCAGCAAAAAAAAAAAAAAAAAAAAAAAAGGAAAAATGGAAGCAGAAGGCATCAAATGCCTAAATTGATAGGTGTCCATTATGAGAAAAGCAGACTCCTCTTTAAAGTTGTTATTTTATATATATAATTCACTATAACACCATGTACACTATTCCCCACCACTACCATACTTGATTGTTCCTCTCTCTCTCTCTCTCTCTCTTTTAAAGCCATTCACTTGAGAATCACTTTATTATTCCTTCTTCCTAAGCACTTCCACACACACACACACTCATTGCTCTCTCTCTCTCTCTCTCTCTCTTGAAGCCTTCAGTGATCACTACCCTTCTTGTGAAGCTCTGTATTTCAAAGCACTTTTTGGCTTCTTCTAATGGCAACAACACCAGCAGCATCACCAAAAGCTAAACCAGAAGCAAAAACAGAAGCTAAAGTAGTAGAATTTAAGGAAGAACCAGAAGAAAATCAAGAACATCTCAACTACAAGGTACCAAAAAACAACAACACATCATACATGTTCTTCTTCTTATATTCTATGTGTCTTCCATGTTTAATATAATATCTCTCTGTTTTCAGACATGGGTGTTGAGAGTCTCCATCCACTGTGAAGGTTGCAAAAAGAAAGTCAAGAAGATCTTAACCAATATTGATGGTAAATATATTCCCACAACTGAAAATATTTTCTTTGAATTGAAGTTTTTTAAGTCACTTGGGTGTTTTTCATTTTTGGGTGTTTTGTGGCAGGTGTTTATACGACGGATATTGATCTCCGGCAACATAAAGTGACAGTGATAGGAAACGTGGATGCAGCGACTTTGATCAGGAAACTGGAAAAGAATGGTAAACATGCAGAGCTATGGCCTGAACATAAAAACAAAAAGAAGTCCAAGAACAAAGACAAACAACAACAACAACAAAGTGAGCAAGAAAGCGGTACTACTTGTGAACAAGGCAAAACTAACAACAACCAAGACATCAAAATAGAAACTGTGAAGATTGAAGTTCCAGTTCAAACCACCACTGAAAACGGTGCCACTTCTAAGAAGGTCGTTGATGTTGGAAATGCTACAAAAGTTGTTGAAGTTTGCGGTAAAGTCACGGAGTCCAAGTCTGACCCGGTGAAGGTAACTGTTGTCTTGCCGGCGGCTGACAAGGTGGCTGGTGGTGGTTGTGAAAGTGAAGGTGCTGGTGATCAGAAAACTGGTGGTGGTGGTGGTGGTGGTGGCGCTGCTGGTAGTGGGAGTGGCAGTGGAAGTAAGAAGAAGAAAAAGAAGGGGCAAAAAGGTAATAACAGTGGTGGTGGTGGTGGACCTGGTGGTGGTGAGAGTGAACATCCAGTTACTCATTTTGCAGCAGCAAGCACCGGATCACCACCACCCAATCATGGTCATGGTGGACTTCATCATCATGGTCAAGGCCCAATGGGAGGCCCAATAAGGGGCCCAGTTCCATCTCAAGTAAGTTTCAGTCCTCTACCTCAACAGTATGGTAATCAATTCCCACCACATTACCATTCACCACCCCCATCATATGCTGTGAGTTACAGTACTGCTCACCCTACAACTAACTACAATGCATCCTACTACGCTGCTCCGCAGTATTCGTATTCGTATTCGCATCATCCGGGGATCGAAAATGAAACCCCACCGTCGGATTTCGATACGTATCCGCCGCAACAACCGGCGTCGTTCGAGATATTCAGTGATGAAAATCCAAATGCATGTTCCCTGATGTAGCGTAGTTGGTACTTGATACTAGTGAGTGATTGAAGAATGGACAATGTAATGGGATCATGATTTTGTAAGGCAAGCAATGTAGATATATGAAATTAATTAAGGTAGATTGTAGTGCAAGTTAGGGTTTCAAATAAGAGAAGCTCTAGAACTTTAGTGGGTGTAGGTCTCTCTACCTTTATTTTAGTAGTCTTCACTCTTTTTAAGGTTATTTCAAAAAGCTGTGATGTTTAAATTTTCACTCTCATCTCTCATCTCTCATCTCTCAAGTCTCAATATGCATAAAAGTAGTTACAGAAATTCAGATTTTTGGTGTTCAATGAGAAGAAAACCCAAATGGACACGTGTCAAAAAGGGTCCATTTGTGATGTGTAAAGAGGGTGTTTTTGATTAATTTAGATTGTGAACTGCTGGAAAATATTGATTTTACAGAGTGTTTAAAGCTTTCGAAAACGAAATCACTTAATTAATTAATTAATTAATTAATTTGTTTGTTTGTTTGTTTTTTACTTTGTTGGAAAATCGAGTCAAGGACATTAATGGCTTGTCATTCTTAGCTGGACACTAGTCACACTAGGGCTCTGTGCCTCTCTGCCAAGTTTTCCTTTTCTTTATAAAAAGAAAACAAGTCCTCTTTAATTTTTAATTTTTAATTTTTAACTATCAACTTTGAATTGAATGAAGCGTGTAGTGACTCTCTTCTTTTATCAGAGACCTTTGCTTTACCTTTTTTTTTTTTTTTTTTTTTCCTTCTCTTTTAGTTTTTCTATGTACCAGTACAACAAATAATGGTTGCCATTGCTAATCTCCTGTAGCTTCTTCTTCCTCTATAAATATACATGGAGATACCCTTTTGCTTCTTTTGAAGATCTATCAATCTCAGGAAACAAATCATGCATGTTCATACTTCATAGATAGATATGGTCGGATACAGAATTAATACAAAGTTTAAATTGACCAATATCCCTCCACTCCATCTTCCACTATGCTTTCAGGGTCATTTTGAGAAATGTGTAGAGGAAGTAGTAGTAGAATTTGATGGGTCATTTGAAAAGAATAAAAACCTTAACTTTTTCTACAACTTCCATCACAATTCGTTTGTGATCAAATCTTTTTTGAAGTATTTGTTTGTGATCAAATCTTTTAAAACTTAAAAAAATAAACCAACAACAAATTCTTGATCCTTTTAATTGGTGTATATATCCTTTTTCAATCTCTTTTTTAATTCTTTAAGCCTTTTATATTCTCTTAGCCATTTTCCCATTTCCCACTAGGAAGCTTACCCTCATTTGACATTCCAATCTTGATAGCAAAGAGCACCTTATTTTTATTCTGATTCTCCATATATTATCAACAAATACATTTACCTATTGTTTTATCTTTCTAAAGGGTAAATTAATCATCATTTAGCTAAGCAAATGAATGGCAATAAACCAGGAAAAAAGAGATGGTTTGAAATTTGAATGAATGGGATCTTTTGGGTCCACTATAGGCTATATCTATTCACATGCTTCTCTGTAATCACTGATTTTTGGGCCCATTTTTGCTTTCATGAAATATTAAAGAGCAAAAGATGATCATAATAATGATGTCTATGTGGATGGTGCCACTCTCTCTCAGTCTCTCCACCCCCATCACTAAATATAAAGCCTGTCTCAATATTTGTGCTATTAAAGGTAAAAGGAGAAAGAAACAATATTTTGATCTTAAGAAAAAAAAACAAAATGATTCAAGAAAGAATCTTAATCCAGAATGGAAATTCATGCATCAGCATTCCCAATCTATATGTTGTTGATCCACTTCTATCACAATCTTTCAACAGTTTCCATTTTATCATGAATCTGATTCCTTCTTCTTTCACAATTTGCACATCAAGTAATCAGATTGAACTGTTCATTAACAGTACTACAACTGATAAGAAATTATAAACAATCTTTAAACTATGATTATGATGATAATAATAATGACAGATAACAATGATGCAAGCAACTAATGATACTGTGTGTTGTGCCCCTTGTTGAATAAGTGGTTAATCACCATTGGTTTACTAGCTACCAACCTTTTTGTTCTTAGAAAAGATTAAAAATACCTAAAAGATAAAAGAATAATGCTCGGGAACTAACCGGTTAATACCCAAAATATCTAGGATCAGTATTTTAGGTACTAACCGATACTATCTATACCCAAACATTATTCAAGATAAAATTGTAGACATTCAATAATAAGGTGTCTCACCGGTAGGGAACTTGACATTATTAAAAATTACAGACAAATTTGTATAGAGCCACATAATCCCCCACAATTTAATAGAAAAAGAAGAGCCTTGAAACTTGATTTTTATCATTTATCACTCTAAAAAGTTGAACCCCAGAAATTTACAGTACAGGAAACATTGCTTTTTAACTGGAGAGTCTGAGAGTCCCACCACATAAACTATATATATGAATCACAATCACAAAATTAACATTATTCAAACAATTATATAAAGAATAAACAAAGTGAAGAAAAAAAAAACAAGACAGAAAAGACAAAAAGTCAAAAGTTCTCTTTGTGAAAATCAAACTTGGTTGTTGTATTTCGAGAAAAGTCTTGAGCTAGTCTTCTTAATTCTCCAGTTAATCCAGGAGCACCACAATAAAATACTCCTGTGTAAACATTAACATCACAATTAGCTGACCAAAATATCAATCAAGATTCAAGTAAGATTGTAATTAGTTGTTAATTAATTAATTAATTAATTAATTACTCACCAACTCTTTCATTAGTGTGCCTGAGAGCTACATGCTTGAAAACAGTACGCCAATTTGGTCTAGCAAAATGTGTTTTCACACGTGTGCCAGAAACTATATCAACACCATTTTTAGCATGGTGGAGTGATTGAAGCATTGTGATCAGAGCTGATCTTGCATCTCCCTCTTCGTACACACTCGTACAATAATTGTGAAGCTCAATAACTCCGTCTTGATCGTAATCCGCAACCTCATCCATTACACCCTTGAACCACTCGAATGACCCTTGCTCGCGAGTCACCCAATAGAAATAAGCTCGTTTGGTTACGAAAGGCTTTTTCTTCTCTAGTATTCCTTCTTCTAGTTCCTTTTGTGGCTTAATGTTATTAAGCACATCTTTTACTATGCTGATTAATGGGGTTGCTCCAATACCAAGTCCAACAAGTAAAATTACATCATACTTTTTGTAGTCCTGTGCTGGTGCTCCATAAGGGCCATCAATTAAAAGTCTTGGCAATCTGCTAATTAATTAATTAATTAGTGTACAAACTTTGTCAATAATAGTACACTATAATTATAAGAGGATCATATCATCTCTTGATTTGAGCTTGGAAAATTACCTTGGTTTGTTGTTCCCTTGTCCGATATCTGCTCTTAGAAGGCCACTTTGTTCTACTGATGGAGGTTGACATACCTACAATGTTGTTAATTATAAGTACCATAAAAGGTATAAGTTTTTTTGAAGCAATTGATAAAATTTGTGTCAAAACTACCTTCGAGAAAAGATATTTGAGTTTTGATGTCCAGTCGCCCAACGTACGAATATGGATGCTTAGATAATCATCCCCTGGAGCTGAAGTAATGGAGAACGGGTGCCTGAGATATATATATCATAATTGTTACTTGTTTATCATTTCTGTGAAATCAAATTAAGCAAATTATTCAATCCTGATAAAAAAATTACCATTGGAATGGAGACACTTCTGCACAGTTGACAAATATATACTGTCCACTAGTGTACTTAAAGCCTTGTGGTTTGGACATGTGCAAGGCCAGAACATTTCCAGGGTACACTGCAACCTGAATTATAGAGATGAAAAATGCTTCAATCCCTTAATTTTAAACCACAAATCATGCATTCTTGAAGATTAGTTTAATAGATTAACATACCTTCAGAATCCCCACTGATTTATTGCCAGACCTGAATGCTCGAATTAAGCGTTCACACGCGTATAGCATAATTGGTACAGCTAGGTACATCCATGTCTGTGACAGCATACATGAACTTATATAAGAATTAATTGTCAGTGATCATTGAAGCTATTAAGGGGCTTTGAGTTTTTTCGAGCAGCTTACTGTTTTCTTGTACCATTGCTTGGACAGGTAGAGGAAGTATCCGTGAATGATAAACAGCACATAGACAATAACAAACAGATGATGTGAGTACCAAAAGGCGTTGAATCCGGTGAGCCTCTTGATGGTTTTAGGGAGGTTTACCCTGTTACGCCGGAACCAAGGTTGTGCTAATGTGTAAGATATAGCCATAAGCACCACCATCACCACACCGGTCCAACCCTCAGTCCCTTTGACAAACCACCAGTAATTATCAGGCCTTTCGTCGCCAAAGAATGGCTTCATTGGCTCATACTCATCATCTGTTGCATGTAGTAGCCTAGGAAAATCACATGTAAGATGTGAACCTGCATGCAGCCCAACTCCAACAGCAATCCCCAAAGCAACCACCTTGTGAAAATTGAGGTTATCGTCGAAAGGAACAGCAATGCCAAGCTTGGTCCTGCTCCTTAGCCAAGTAATTGTGTTTCTACAAACAGGTAGGAGGATCAGTGCCATGTTGAACTTAGTTGTCTCAGCTCCACCTTTAGCTGTGGAGACACAATACCCCATTACATCAAACACTGCTCTATGCTTGTACTGAATGAATTTCCAAGTGAAAAGGCCTGCACAAATCGAAAGCCATAGCGCCATAACCCAAATTCTCTTCCAGTTGTCCTCAACAAAGTAGGCCAATCCTTTGTACCATCTCTTGATGATGTTCCTGTCTTTGGTTGGGACCAATTTCTCACTTAGTAACCGGCTCAAAATGCGGCTATCTGTCACCGGGTTGGCTGATTTGCTTGGGGCTTCTAGTAGCAGCATTTCCAAGTTGTACAACTGCATCATATATACATAGAATTCATTGTTAATAACTTAATATGATTTGAATTGGACTATGAGACCTGAAGTGAAACCAAATAAGTTGACCTCAATGTATCCGAGGTTGTCAGGGTCTAGTTCTTCCACAATTAGAGCTGCATATTCCTCTGCACGATCTTGGATTTTCGACAACTTATTAGCAGACGCGCTAAGAGCAATAATCTGAAAAATAAAATAAAATAAAATCCATAAGCTTGTAGTTGAAATTACTTGATTATTGGACCTTTCAGTTTCTATAAAAATTTACTTACCTCTTTCACTTCTTCTCCGGTTATCCGGCCATCTAAATTTTTGTCCACCCTGCATCAATTCGATACATTTCTTTCAGAAACATGAATGGTTTCACAAAGTTAATCAACTTCTTTGCTATGCAAATGAATGAAAAAACTAAAATTTCTCTCAGTTATTGATGTTTCCATGTATTTCTTTCTCTGATACAGAGAATTCAGTAAATTGAAACCAGATAGATAGATCCTTGTGAGATTAAATTTATTTAAAAGTCAATGACATTGACAATATATACCTCAATTTGTCAACTTTAAATAAGAATTATCATATATGAATATACAACAGTTTCAAAGACATGTAACATCCCAATAATCTTCTCAAATGAAATACTTGAACATGCAAAGTGCAGCATTTTTTGACTTGTCTAGTTAAACAACTATTGATCAAGCCAGAATCTTACATGTCAAAGAATGTTTGAAGCCTTGCATCAAAGCTCTGATCTGTAATCTGCTCCCAGAATTCGCGAAACTCAGACTTGGTAATAGAAGATGATGTTATTCCTTTCCTGCGAGCCAATGCATCAAACAGCTCGCTAGCAAATTCACTTGATTCGTTCATTCCTGATCATTTAAAAAAAAAAACACCAAATTCAATCAAATGTTATTGTCTCATTGCCTTATAAGTCACACAACAAGAACATATATATATATATAATTAAGTACCTATACATTGAGCAAAGCGCGATCTAGGCAGCATGCCATCATCAGAAGCCAGTTGATCAAAGCGCATATCAACCTCAGACCAACCTTCATTAGTTGCAAAATTTTTGTTGATAAACTTGAGGCCTTTAAGGGCACGAGCAGCTCCGGACTTGGTCCTATCAAACTTATCGAACTTCTTCGAAGATGCCATACGCTTCAACTCCTGAGAGACTTGCCTTAACCGAAAAGAGAGCTGAGAACTAAGTGAAGAATTTGAAGTCTTTCTCTCAAATCTAGTTGCTAGATAGGCAGTCTCAGAGTCACCACCTTTGATGTTGTGAACTGAAACTGAATCATCTCTAACGTCAAGTGTGATTTCAACATAATCATCATTAGATTTGTCTTTGAATCTAGCACTTTTTTTGCTGCTGTTTGATCTTTTGTTAGTAGTCATCACTAATGGACCGCTTAAAGGTCCACTGTAACCAACTCCAGTACTGCTCTCTGGCTCAGACCATGATGATGATTCATGTTGCTGATTCTCTTGAATTTCCATTTCTATTATATGTTCACTCTGTGTTTCCTGATCAACACGAAAACAGTTAGACATTGCCAGGATACTTGGAAATATAGATACAAATCAACAAAACCAGTAAGAAAAACATTGACAAATTGTAATCCCAAGAAAACAAAACGTGAAGGGTTTGAAATTAACTTACCAAAACTTGTAAAGAAAATTTTGCGGGGAATTTTTAAGTTGTGGAGAAAATGGAGGTGAGTTGAAGAATTTATATATGATTGGGAGATCGAGTACAATTATATTGACAAAGGAGAAGTCAAAATAAGATAAAATAAAACAGAGAAATCAAGGGGCGCTTTTGGGTTGTTTTCAAGTGTTAGTTATGTAGGGTGGTTTAAGGTTGGATATAAATAATATAATATGTATATATTCATTGATCTTCAAATTTTCAAAGCGTTACCAACCCAGTTTTGTCAAACAATTTGAAGATCATGGAATATGGAAGCAAGTCAACCGTTAGCAAATCTGTATCAAACTAATTATTGACATCACTACTACAAAAAATGCAAAAGAAATTGGTTTTTTCAAATGGAAGAAATCGGTTTTTGAAATTTTTAATGCCGATGTCTTTTTGAGTGATTTAGAAAGAAAGCGCAAAAGACATCGGTTTTTAACCGATGTAAAACAAGAGAAAAGACATCGGTTTTACTTAAAACCAATTTAAAAACCCAGGAGAAACCGTCGCCGGCCTGCTCCACCGTCCGACCATCGCCAGTGGCCAGCCCCACCTCCGATAATAATGACAATTGTCATTATAAGGAATCGAACTTGCAACCTCAAAGTCAAAGTGGTAAGCCTTTAACGCCTGACTACAAGATTTGATATATTAACAATTGCACAATATTTATATATAACCTATATGAGTTGTTAGAAATAAAAAAATAATAATAATAATAATAAATAATAAAAAAAAAACTTTTTGGATAAATTTAAATTTACTCAACTAATCAAAATTCTAATTTCTACTTCAAACATATATATAATAAATAAATTTTATTGGTGGGTTTATTTTTCATTTCATTTTTTATTGTGTGGTTTTGTGTTATGTTGGATATATTTTTGTGCAAACTTTTTCCCTAAAACTGTATCTTTTGGCAATGAAATAAAGTTTTTCATCCACGATGGATTCTTCGATTTTTCGATACGAATCCAACGGTATAAAGAACGTAAAATTATGGGCGGTATTTTGAAAGTTATGATCAATTATTCAGTCAAAGGTCAGAAGCGATTGGAGATATTTTTGTGCAAATCTTTTCCTTAAAACTGTATCTTTTGGCAATGAAATAAATTTTTTTTCCCATGTTGGATTCTTCAATTTTTCGATACGAATCCAACGGTATAAAGAATGTAAAATTTCAGGTGGTATTTTGAAAGTTATGATCAATTATTCAGTCAAAGGTCAGAAGCAATTAAAAATATTTTTATGCAAACCTTTTCCTTAAAACTGTATCTTTTGGCAATGAAATAAATTTTTTCATCTATGGTGGATTCTTTTACTTTTCGATACGAATCCAACGGTATAAAGAACGTAAAATTCCGGACGATATTTTGAAAGTTATGATCAATTATTCAGTCAAATGTCAGAATTGAAGCGATTGGAGATATTTTTGTGCAAACTCTTTCCTTAAAACTGTATATTTTGGCAACGAAATAAATTTTTTTGTCCATGGTGGATTCTTCGATTTTTCGATATGAATCCAACGGTATAAATAACGTAAAATTCTGGGTGATATTTGGAAAGTTATGATCAATTATTCAGTCAAAGGTCAGAATTGAAGAGATTGGAGATATTTTTGTGCAAACTTTTTCTTTAAAACTGTATCTTTTGGCAAGGAAATAAATTTTTTGTCTATGTTGGGTTCTTCAATTTTTTGATATGAATCCAACGGTATAAAGAACATAAATTCTGGGCGGTATTTTGAAAGTTATGATCAATTATTCAGTCAAAGGTCAAAAGCGATTCACAAATCCGCGAGTGAGCTGTTTTCATCGCTCATTTTCACACCTTTCCAAATCTATTTTTGGAATATTTTCTTAATTAAAAGTGTTTGTTTGCATGTCTACTTTCTTGTGTCAAAAGTTGAGCAAATAACATTGAGTATTTTTAGAGATATGCACTTGAATGTGGACATTGGTCAGATTTGCATTGCAGAATTTTGCTTTTGAATCCACATCGGTTTTTATAAAAACCGATGTCTAAACGCTTGTTTTTAATATCAATTTTTATAAAAACCGTTGTCTTTTCAACGCAAAATTTTATAAAAACCGATGTCTAAATGTTTTTTTTTAAATATCGGTTCTCTTAAAAACCGATGTCTAAAAGCTTTTTTAAAATCAGTTACCAAAAACCGATTTATTTTAGTGATTTCTAGTGATGTCTTTTAACATTTTTGTAGTAGTGCATGATCTTGTTTAGCTGTTTTGGTCATCATATAGGAAAGGGAGAGAATCAACACCCTTTTTGTATATAAATTTCAATATTTTTCATTATTTGTTTTTTTTTTTAATTATTATTATTATTTTACGGTATCTATCTATTCATCTATCTAAACCAGATATTTTTTTGAAGATTTTTGCCATTTGTAGGATTCGAACTGCTGACTTAGGAGTCATTTGCCCAATCTCCAAACTCGTCCATTTACCAGATGAGGCTATTATTGGTATTAAATACAATATTTTTGACATACAATTATCGGTTTTATTTTATCTTCCAACAATACCACTACAAACATTACCATAAAATAGGATTAAATATCACATATAGACAAATTGATCATATATATATATATATGTTAATTATCTAGAAGAGGTGGTTTTATGTGAAGAAGATAAGATTGATAACAACATGATCCATCACCTTTTGTTTCACCAAACACTTTTTTTTTTATTCATCTGTCAAAGACATGAACTCGATGGTTTCTTCCAAATTAATATAATTAGATATGTCAGACTTTAGATAAAGAAGTAATTAGAAACTCATTTATTCTTGTGTATTCATTGCAATGTTGAGGAAATGTAGATTTTATTAATCAAAACAATAATTGTTATCCACATATGACTATATGAGTTAGGCCGGAGGCCACAGAGGCAGTCGGTCAAAAGAAGGCAAAAGTAATAATTATGATAACAATTTTGAGTTATATGTATATATATATACCCTGAGTTCTCACGTGTAAACTCTAGATATAAGATTATGTCGAAACTATATTTATAATGTTACTGACCATATATACCGCCATAAATTTAAGAAAAAAAAAATTGTTTTAACTTTGTATCGTTATAAAAGGGTAACCCTAAAAATAATAATTTAAAACCGTTCTGACTAGAGAATGATCTTTTATATATATATATATATATACATGTCTACAGTGATAATTCTACTATTATCTCCACTATACGAGATATATAATTAAGGTTTAGCTTTTTGTGTATTAGTTTATTAATTATTGCAATTTTAGATACAATGTTCGATTAGTGCTGACTGCAGAGGTTATTCTCATGATGAAGCCGACAATGACCCGCACTATTTGGAGTTTGGACCCATCAATATATATATATATTTTAGTCGATATAATTTGAACAGCCAAATTGAGCTAATTAAACCAATTAATATTATTTGCTCATATGATGTCAATAATACTAGATTTTGATCAAGATTTTAATGTCAAACTAAATTTGCAATTAATTAATATAGTCCATGCATGTGGTTAACACAAATATGTATGTTTCCATGCATACACGAACACGTATAGAGATCACTAGCTGGGAGGATCAATATTAATCATGAATATCTATTATTATTATTATTATTTTAGTGAGGATTTGAGATGATATTTAATATAGGATATTGATTTAACGACAAGGTTTGACAAATATTACCCATATAAAAAAAGACACAGAGAACTAGAGAGAAGAGTCTTACGACCTATAAAATATTCAAAATCAGGTGGTGCAGCCACTAGATTTCTCGAAAAACCAGTCAAATATGTAGGCACTCTTTTGGCGTTTTGACCTCATATTTTCTAGTGAGTAACACACAAGGCAATGGAAGATTATGTCAAAACAAGAGAAATATATATATGTTTTGTTGTTAATTTGTTTTGCATGTTTGTAATATATAATATAAATTTGATGTGATCTTTGTTGTCCACATACATACACTGAAATGTTGTTGTTGAAATTTATAAAAAGAACAATCGAAGCTTCTTCAAGGTTGGTTTCCAGATATTCAACTTTATCCATTTACAATAGCTTACAACAATCAGCAGCCAAACGTGTTTTGATTAATTGTTGTTTTTCTAATGATTTCTTTTTGATTATTACGATTGCTTTGCGTATCATATGTGACTAAAGCATGACTCTAAACCGCGTTAGCCTTTGTTTTAATTAATTCTCTAATGTTGATTGCTTTACGACTTTTATAATATATATTAGGGATATATAATTACCCCGGTGGCCACCCATTTGTTGTCACAGTATCAAAATGACCATTAGATGGGGATTTCATTTGAAAATGACCATTATTTTTGACGAAAAGTGTGAAATTAATGGTCATTCCATCCAACAGGGTCGGTCCTGACTTTCTTATGGCCTAAGGCGAAAATCTAAAATGGGGTCTTTTGTTCATATTTATTATTTATAGTTTTTTTTTTTTTTAATATTTATATCATCTTTACTGAAATTTAATGGCATTTATTGAATTTTGAAGTAATTTTTTCAATGGATGATATAAAGAATGAAAACAAAAATTGAAATTTAACGTTGAGATGAACGTTAAACTCGTTTAACCTCCGATGAACTTGTTCATGAAGTTTTACGTTAACTTGTTCACCAAACAAGTTTAACGTTGATATTAACATTAAACTTGTGCAATCTACGTTGAACTTGTTCATGAAGGTTTACGTTGAGGATGAACGTTGAACTTATTCAACGTAAAACTTGTTTATGAAGGTTTACGTTAACTTGTTTACCTGAATGTTAAACCCGTTCAACCTACCTTGAACTTGTTCTTGAAATTCAAAATTTCAAATATTTTATTTTATTTTATTTTATATAATAAAATTTATAATTTATATGTATTTTAAATTATTATTTTTATAAAAAAATATTTTTTTATTAATTAATATGTAATATTATATTATTATATTATTAATATATACATATATATTGCAGCAGCCGGTTGAAACCGGTTGCTTTTATTAGCTGTCAACAACTTCCTTTTGTTTTTATTTTTATTTTTTATTGTACTTTTGTCCATTTTGTTGGTTCCACATAAGTGATGCGTACCATAGCCAACTCCTTAGTTCCTTAGTTCCTTAGTTTTACCAAACAAATTTGAACCACAATAATTAGTTAGGTGTATATTATAAACTTAAAGAATAACGAAACATCAGGAAAAAATAATTCTTAAATCCAAAAAATTCTTAAATTTTTACTAGGTCTATATTTTAATTTTCTTATGACATGTAAAAGAATGGGTCCTACACTAGTAAGTGGTGCCGGTAATGAGATTTGAATATTGAGATTCGAGAGAGAGTATAGCGAACTAACGAGGATGTAGTATGTTAAAATTAGAGAATAAGAAAATGGAGAGAAAATAAAGATGTAAAAATGAGATGATGAGAATTTGTAGTGTTGAGTCGGAGAAAGAGGGAGGGGGAAATTAAAAATATGAAAATTTTAAACCCTGAATTGTTTGTTTAGTGCACATTTGGGCTTTGACCCAATTTTATTTGCATGTTTTCTATTTTTTATTTTATTTTTTTTGTCTTTTTTTGTCTTTATTTTTTAACAAACAATTGAGTCGATTTGAAATTAAAGTAACGTGCTCATCAATCCATTATTTAAACTAATAACAAGTAACTCTAATTGAGCCCTTTTTAAAACATGAGATTGGGCATTTGTTTGAAATAAAAATAAGTGTCGATATTTACACTCCTCGAAAATTGTATGTACACCCCTTTTTGTACATATATCTAATTAATTTTTAAAAAATATTATATTATGTATACACACCCTACACGTTACCAATTATATCCTTTTTGTAATTTTGATAATAAATATTATAAATTAATAGATTATAAATTAACTCAAATTTAAAAACTGGAGCCACTGCACTGCACCTCGTCCATTTCTTTTTCTAAGTCAATTATTCTCTCTTCTCTCCTGAGTCCTTATTAGAAGGGAGCCACTGTAGCCGCACGTCATCCATTTCTTTTTCTAAATCAATTCTTCTCTCTTGAGTCCTTATTTACATACTTTGAGCAAAAATTACATTCAAATTTCTCTACTCATTTTATTTTATTTTTTATTTTTTGAGGGTTTCATTTTTCTCTTTAGTGTGATAATTTATAAAATGAACATCCACTGGGAATTTTCTTTTTTTTTTTAAAAAAAAATCAGATTTGTTTTGGGTTGACATTATGATTTTGAGTATGTTGACAATAAACCATGGTGTTTTTGCGTTTTAAAAAAATTATATGCAAACTTGCAATTGGGAAATTGCTGTGAAAATTTCATAAGATATTCTATCTTTTTTTTTTTTTTTTTTTTAAGAAAAAAGTAGTTTAGATAGTAAAAAAAAAAAAAATTGTTAAAAACATAATATCTAATGATTAAAATGTTAATAATTTAATTTGAGGATAATATTAGAATTTTGAAAATATATAAATTTGGGGTGTACATATAATTTTAAAGGGGTGTAAATATTGTCGCTCTAAAAATAAATGGAAAACAAATAAAAATAAATGGACCCTGATGGAATTATCAGGCACCTTTTTTAGAAGACCCGGGGCAGCCGCTCCTCTAGAAAGGCCTAGGGCCGACCTTGCCATCCAATTCCATCAAATTAGTACCATTTTGGTAAATAAGGGAATGACTTTAATTTATTTTAGATGTTTTTTAGAAATCAATTTTTCTTTTGTTTTTTAAATTGAATAATTATATTTAGTGTGTGTATATACGTATAGCCTATCTCAAACACGTGTATATATATATATATATATATATATATTTCTTTTCAACTTATAAGAAGATGTTAGTATATAACTATAGTCTATATATCATCCATAATGTAAATGCATGTTTCTATAATTTGTTGCTCTATGAGCTTTTCGATTTTGTAGAAATCTCTCGTTACATTACAATATATATAGAGTATATCGATGATACTCAAGAACAAATCATGTACACACATGATTTTTGACACAAATTTTGACACGATTTTGTTCGGTCTAACCAATATATTTAAGAAAGTTTGATATAAGACAGCATCAGCAGCTATGAGTATATGACAATAACCGTTTTAAGAAGAAATTAATCATATGTCCTATTTAATAATGTATTTAATGAATATATATCATGGGGATTATTAACCATGACCACTAAAAAATACCGGATGTGATAGATTATTTACTAAAGTAGTAAGTTCATTTTGTGAGACATACAACATAGAAGTTCCGGATATTAATACTCGTTACATTGCAATACGAGGTCGAACTCACCATCAACAAGATAATTTTACAATTAAATATTATTGGGTATGTATATATTTTATGTTGCAATTGATTCTCAATTATAATAATTAAATATGAATATAGATTCGATTATAAATGATTTTTGAGAGTCATTTTGATTCATATGTTTATTTTATTTATTAATTTATGAGACTAAATGGTATTATATATATATATATATATATATATATATATATATATATATATAATAATTTAGTTTTTAAAAATTAATATATTTGTCTTGCACAAACTTGAATTTCTTTTTGTCTCGGCCCCCCAAAGCTAAAATCCCGGCTTCACCTCTGCCTATATACACACACTAAATATAATTATTCGTTTAAAAAAACAAAATAAACAATTGATTTTCAAAAGACATCTCAAATAAATTAATGTCATCCCTTTATTTACCAAATTGCCACTCATTGGATGGAATTTGATAGAATGACCATTAATGTCACACTTTTTGCCAAAAATATCAATATTGAAACGAAATCCTCATTTAATTGCCATTTTGATAGTGTAGCAACAAATGGGTGGCCACCAGGATAACTATCCCTATATATTAACAAATCTTTATCAGAACCGTCTTATTCAGGTGAAGGATCCTAATATTTATCGGGCATTTAGAAGATTGGGCTTGTGGGCACATAATATAAGATTGGGCTCATGGACCCAAATATGAGTTGGGCTCATGGACAAATACCATACAAGTACAGGATAATTGTAAATGAACATGTTGCCGACTTTTTGCATAGGATACTACTGTTTCTACAAGTAAGTTTTGGCACATCTGTTGTCGTTTTGCCTTGGTAGCTTCTATTTTCCATGTGATTGTAAATGAAACACTATACAAATTTTGTATGTATTTGCATGATTGATAGTTTAGTGTAAAAGAGAGTACGTGTTAAAGAATTAATGAAACTCTATCTACCTTTGAGGAGCAAAACTATAATGGAAATGGAAATGGAAATGTGGTCCTCTGGGGTTAGTTGACACATAAATGTGTGCAAACAATATAGGGCAATGTTGGTCCAAGTAACGGCCAAGCTAAGTCACTTTGCCCTCTATATACTGTAATAGTTGATTCTCTTTGTTTGTGGTTAGGTGAGATGAGAGAGACAACATCACAAAGGATTAATATGAAAAATGAGCTCTCAATATCATCAAAAAATCAACTTCAGATCCTACCTAACGGTGGATACTCTTTTTCTTAAATACTGAAAACAACACATGTGGAGCCTATTCATTTTTTGTATTGTAACATCTGATTAGTCATTAGATTATAAGAAGCTTGCTGTCCGAACCTATCGAGATCAAACAATACATGTGCGGCTCGGATATCTACACTTATAACAGGAGATAACTACTTCCACAACCCGGAAAGAAAACTCCCAACACATGCTTATAAAATACGTATGATGGGATTTGAACCCCTCACCATTAATGTGGAAGGGAGGTGCACTACCCGCTCTACTAATAGGTGATGTGCACTTTTAATTTAGTTTCCTAACTTAAGACCACAACATATTCACCCATTTTGTTATTAATCTGTTGCTATATATACTTAGTTTTAATTCTCTCTCTTTTTAATAATTGTCACAAATCACAATAGAGAAAATATCACCATCTCTTCTGTAGGCTGTACCGCTGTAGTCCTGTTGCTGTTGGACTGTTGGGAGTAATGGTGGGGCACACCCCCAACAAAATAGGGACCCCACCTCCTACAGTCTATACTCTTCCTTTGTTTCCATTTTAATGGCACTTAGCTACTAAAAGCATTATGTTCAACTCTCCAGACTTTAATTCTCAGACTCTGGCAGCTTATCACTTATCAATACAGCTTTTGAAAATGATGATGCTAAGCTTAACAGGAAATCATGCTAAGCTTTTCTCTAAGTACAGGATTTGTACTGGGGACTTTTCAAAACAAACAGTGATGATAATTAACATTTAACAGTGTTTTGCAGGAGAATTTATGGAGGAGAGAAGAGATGGAAAAGGTACATGAATAGAGAAGTAAAGAAGGCCCAGTATAGTAGGCAGTACAACTGCCAGCAGCTGCCTCATCAGGGGTTCCTTGGAGTAGCATTAAAGACTTTCAATACACGTTCTTCTTCTCTACACGACTACACATTACCTGCACCACCCAAAAATTAAATGAAATAAATATATATAAACTAGATTTATAACCAGAAAGTTTTGATGATTTCTGGTTGAAGAAGAACATGGGTGGTTCTGCTTCTCATCAGATTCTCCAAAAAATGTTCATGATTATCATCATCATCTCCATTCTCTTATTATCATCATCATTGCACACCACCCACATTTTCATTGCTCATGCTCATCCTGGCCTGCAACATAAACACTTGTACCTCATGGAAGAAAGAAACCAAGTTCACAAAGTTTCAGGAGAAGATGAGAATGACCGAAGGGAAGCTTTGATTGTGCAAAAGTTTAGAGCTTTATTTGGACTCTCAAGTTTGAAAACAAAGAGGCCATCAAATTCTGATTTTGTTTCACCATCACCTTCTCCATCTCCAACAATCCAACCTGAGGTTCCAGCTCCAGCTCCACTGCTTCACATTCCTCTACATTCTCATCCTCGTCAACCTCCAAGATCAAATCCTATACCTCCACACCAAAAGACTCAAAAAGAAAGTGCTGATGATAATGGAAGAGATAGAAGAATTCTAGTACCAGTACTAGTGTCTGCAGGAGCTGCCTTTCTAGCATGTGTTCTTGGGCTCACCTGGTTCTGTTGCAAATACAGAAAACAATATAAGAAGTCGGCAGGAGGAGCTATGTCGGTGGCGTTTCGAAAGAGAGGAAGAAAGAGAGGTAATAAATCAAAGTATTTGAGTTCTCAAAAACCAGCAAGCAAGGTAAACATAAATCCTCCTCTTGATCTCTTTTATCTTAATTCACTAGGAATGGATTTAGAGCAACAACAGACTTCTAGTGGTCTCAAGCAAACTAATGAAACTGTAAACACATCACTATCATCACCAAATCATAGCACCCCTAATTGTGCATTGCAAGTGAAGGAAGAATTAATAAAATCAGAATCAGATAATGCTAGTAGTCCTTCCACTAGAGAAATCACTTCAGTTCATGAAGATGATGATGCAGATTCCGTAAAATATGAATCTGATGGTGTACTTAAGTCCTCATCTGGAGATAAAATTGTTCCCATTGAATGCCATTCATCTGATGATGAATCTTTTCACTCTTTTAATGATTCACGTTCTTCAAATGTCCGTCTCTCAAATGCTTCGGCTGGTAGTCTTAGTGACACACCAGAAATTTTCTCCCCAAATGTTGTAAACAAATCTACATCTTCTCTGCCTTGTTCGACAAATCTATCTGTTCCACCTCCGCCTCCTCCTCCTCCGCCCCTTCTGCCTCCAAGTGCGCGCTTTACTCCTTCTAAGTCCTCTTCTTGCTCTACCAAACTTGCATCTAAAGCTTCATGCTCTTCTTCTACATTGCCAAATTTGTCACCTCCTAGGATTTCAGATTCCTCTTCAGGATCGAACCAAACTCCACAGAGTGACTTGTCTTCACAACCTCGACAAGCCCCACCTGGTATTCCTCCACCGCCAAGCCCACCTCCATTTGCTAATAAGAACAATAACTCCCTCAAAGGGCCACCTCCGCCACCATCTCTACTTCCTCTGTATACTCAATTAGGAAAAGATGGAGCTCCACTGCCAAAACTGAAGCCACTTCACTGGGACAAAGTTAGAGCTGCACCTGACCGTTGTATGGTCTGGGACAAGATGAGATCAAGTTCATTTGAGTAAGTTACTTGATGTTCTTGGATGCATTAACTAATTACCTCTATTTCTTCTCAAAATGATCATATAATTTATTTGACATGGAACAGGCTTGATGAAGAAATGATTGAGTCACTTTTCGGATACAATATACAAAGTTCAATGAAGAATGATGAAGCGAAGAGCAAAACCCCATCTCCAAGCAAGCATGTGCTTGACCCCAAGAGACTACAAAATATAACCATTCTCTACAAGGCCTTGAACGTGACCGCAGAGCAAGTATGCCTTGCACTAATGAAAGGTTAGCTCCTAAATCTTTAGATATTGACATTAACATCACAATTAAAGAACCCTTATTAGTTTTGCATCATAAACATTGTTTTGTCAAAGATTCTCAATTATTTATTTTGCTGGCTAAATGGTGAAAAACAGGGGAGGGCTTGTCTTTGCAACAATTAGAGGCACTGGTGAAAATGGTTCCAACAAAGGAAGAAGAGGCCAAGCTCTCTAGCTACAGAGGAAACATCAACGAACTGGGGTCTGCAGAGAAGTTCGTCAAAACAATACTTTGCATTCCATTTGCCTTTACGCGAGTTGAATTCATGCTTTTCCGAGAGACTTTTGAAGACGAGTTGTTCCATCTAAGAAACTCATTTTCAATGCTAGAGGTGACACTCAAAAACTAGAAAAACCACTATACACACCATCTATAATTCAATTCAATACAAAACAATTCTAAATTTGTGTTCTTATCTTATCAGGAGGCCTGCAAGGAACTCAGATCAAGTAGATTGTTCTTGAAGTTACTCGAAGCTGTGCTGAAAACCGGTAATCGCATGAATGTTGGAACAATAAGAGGAGGTGCCAGAGCATTCAAACTCGACGCCCTTCTCAAGCTGGCAGATGTCAAAGGAACCGATGGAAAAACCACTTTGCTCCATTTCGTTGTACAGGAAATTATTCGGTCCGAGGGAATTAGAGTGGCAGATAGCATAATGGGGAAGATCAATCAGAGAAACAAAACCAAAACCATTGAAGAGAGAGAAGAAGATTATCGAAGAATGGGATTGGATCTTGTTTCTGGTTTAAGTACTGAACTCTACAATGTGAAGAAAACAGCTACTATTGACCTTGATGTTCTTGCTAGCTCTGTTTCAAACTTATCAGACGGAATGATCAAGTTGAGACATTTAATAGAGAAAGACTTGTGTGTGGATGAGAGAAGTGGGATGTTTGTGAATTCCATGAATGTGTTTTTGAGTTACGCAGAGAAGAAGTTGATGGAGGTGCAAGAAGATGAGAGAAGAGTCCTGTTACATGTCAGAGAAATCACAGAGTATTTCCATGGAGATCATCATGTGACCAAAGACGAGGCCAATCCACTTCGGATATTTGTGATAGTCAGAGATTTTCTGGGCATGTTAGATCATGTTTGTAAAGAACTTAGAAACTCCAAAGTCCCCAGTAGTCCAAATCCACTCAGTCCATTTCGATAAATGAGAAATGAGATGGGTTGCTGTGTGTTCTTACGAACTTGTTTTCAAATTTATGTAGAGGTTTTTTATTTTTACTTTTTTGGAGTGTTTAGTTTGAGTTCCAGAAAGAAATTATATTAACCAAATTGTAAACTCTTCAACAATTCTAATATATTTCTCACATTTTCTCCCAAAACTTTATACATTTAAGTTAAGCTGCAGTTGTAGAGGCCTCCACAGATTTCATGAGCTTTCGAGAACTCGTGGTCAAAATCCTTTGACTATCCACGTGGCGATCCCTGATTGGATACTCTACGTGTTGAGTAATCAACCGTAAAAATGACGTGTTAAAGTAGCATTGGACAGAACACTCTAGCAAGAACAAACATAACAACACTATAAATAAACCCGCATCTTCGAAACATTTATACACCGCTTCGAAACAGAGGGAACTATTTCACAAACTACAAGAGAGTGATTAGTGAACATAGAACAACGATGACGAAGAACAAAGCTGTAGCACTTGTTCTTCTCTTTGTTTCAGGTAAGCATATATTAATTAGTTTGTTTTTGCAGTGCAGCCCCAATTGTGTAGTTGGTTTCTATTTTTGTTCTTCTTGAGCCATATGCATGTTTGATTTTCATGAACTTTGCTGTGTTTTTCTTTTTCTATGTAGAATTTCTGTTAGGTTTTGCTGTAGCAGCCGATGATTCTTCGAAACTGGGGACAGTGATCGGTATTGATCTTGGGACAACATACTCTTGTGTGGGTGTGTATCGAAATGGTCATGTAGAGATTATAGCCAACGATCAAGGCAACAGAATCACCCCATCATGGGTTGCTTTCACTGATACTGAGCGTCTCATAGGAGAAGCTGCAAAGAATCAAGCGGCTCTCAATGCAGAGCGCACGATCTCTGACGTCAAGCGCCTTATTGGAAGAAAGTAAGTTTTGTCTTTTGAAGTTTCTTGTGATAATAGTATGATTTGAGCTTTGTGTTATGTTAATTGGTTTGATTTTAATGGTAGGTTTGATGACCCCGAGGTGCAAAGAGACATGAAGTTCTTGCCTTACAAGATTGTGAACAAAGATGGCAAGCCTTATATACAAGTGAAGGTTAAAGGTGAGACTAAGGTGTTTAGTCCTGAGGAGATCAGCGCGATGATATTGGTGAAAATGAAGGAGACAGCTGAGGCGTTCCTGGGGAAAAAAATTAAAGACGCTGTGGTTACCGTCCCAGGTATGATTGAATTGCTATCTAAATCCCATTGGATTAGACTGTTATTTCTGTATTTTAATGGGGTTTGTTTTATTGCTGCTTGTAGCTTATTTCAATGATGCACAAAGGCAGGCAACTAAGGATGCCGGCATCATAGCTGGCCTCAATGTGGTTCGGATAATCAATGAGCCTACAGCCGCGGCCATAGCCTATGGTCTAGACAAGAAAGGAGGAGAAAAGAACATATTGGTTTATGACCTTGGTGGTGGTACATTTGATGTTAGTATATTGACCATCGATAATGGTGTGTTTGAGGTTCTTGCAACCAGTGGAAACACCCACCTGGGTGGGGAGGACTTTGATCACAGAGTGATGGATTATTTTATCAAGTTGATTAAGAAGAAGCACAACAAAGATATAAGTAAAGATAACAAAGCTCTTGGGAAGCTTCGTAGGGAGTGTGAGAGAGCCAAGAGAGCATTGAGTAGCCAGCACCAAGTTAGAGTTGAGATCGAGTCGCTCTTTGATGGTATTGATTTCTCTGAGCCATTGACAAGAGCGAGATTTGAAGAGTTGAACATCGATTTGTTTAAAAAGACCATGGGACCGGTGAAGAAGGCTCTAGAAGATGCTGGCTTGAAGAAAACAGATATTCATGAGATTGTCCTTGTTGGAGGGAGTACTAGAATTCCCAAGATTCAGCAACTGTTGAAGGATTTCTTTGATGGGAAGGAGCCTAGCAAAGGAATTAATCCAGATGAAGCTGTTGCATATGGTGCTGCTGTTCAGGGTGGAATTCTTAGTGGTGAAGGTGGTGAAGAAACCAAAGGTAATTCGTCTAATTTCGAGTTAATTATTGACGTGCACTGATTTTGGATCGAGTGTTTGTAGATTATAATAGCAAATTATGCAAAAAATGCCTAACGGGGTTCTTGTTTTGTTTGTTGCAGACATTCTTTTGCTCGACGTGGCTCCATTGAGTCTGGGAATCGAAACAGTGGGTGGTGTTATGACTAAACTGATTCCTAGGAACACTGTTATCCCTACTAAGAAGTCCCAGATTTTTACAACTTATCAAGACCAGCAAACCACAGTATCCATCAAGGTATATAGCTAGTGATCACAATTACAATTGAAATGATAAATTTTTAGCTGTTGTCACATTCATTCCGCTTCAAGACTACATACATATCTTTGAAAATTTCAGGTATTCGAAGGTGAAAGAAGCTTGACAAAGGATTGTCGGGAGCTTGGAAAATTTGAATTATCCGGCATTCCACCAGCTCCAAGGTAAGTTAGAACTAGTGCCTAGAAATGAATAAGCTTTGATATGTGGAAATATTAAGATTTTGGAAATGGTTTGTTTGAATTCTATACATATAATATGTTTTGGACTTTCAGGGGAGTCCCCCAAATAGAGGTGACATTTGAGGTAGATGCGAATGGTATTCTACATGTGACAGCCGAGGACAAGGCGGCAAAGAAGTCAGAATCGATCACTATCACCAACGATAAGGGTCGTCTGAGCCAAGAAGAGATTGAGAGAATGGTGATGGAGGCTGAGGAATTTGCTGAAGAAGATAGGAAGGTGAGGGAGAGGATTGATGCGAGGAACAAATTAGAAACTTATATATACAACATGAGAAGCACAATGAATGACAAAGACAAGTTGGCAGAAAAGATTGATTCTGATGACAAGGAGAAGATTGAAAACACTTTGAAGGAGGCTCTTGAATGGTTGGATGATAACCAAAATGCAGATAAAGATGATTTTGATGACAAGTTGAAGGAGGTGGAAGCTGTGTGTAATCCAGTCATTAAACAGGTTTATGAAAAGAGCGGTTCAACTGATTCTCAGGATAAAGAACCTAATGATGAGTTGTGAAAATGTTTCTGAAAGCTCTGAGGATTCAAATTTTTTGTTTTTGTTTTGTTCATAAAGTTTTTGTTGTTCTTGAGCATAATATAATGAAATAGTTTCAATTACGGAAAATATGAATCTGAGTGCCATTCATCTTCACATTCTTCAATTGTTCCGACTCTCCAATGCTTCCGCTGGTAGTCCAGAAATTATCTCCCAAAATGTGCCCCCAAGTGCGCGATTTACTCTTTCTAACTCTTCTTCTTGTTCAACCAATTTTGCGTTTAAAGCTTCATGCTCTTCTTCTACATTGCCAAATTTGTCGCATTGAACCAAACTCCGCAGAGTGACTTGGTTTCCCCTCAGAAATCTCCACAAGCCTCGCCTGTTATTCCTCCACCGCCATGCCCGCCACCATTTTTTAATAAGAACATTAAGGTCCTCTTTGAATTTTTTAATTCATGGCACTCGACAATCGACATACTTCATTAAAGTAAAATCATTTTTTAATAAAAGTGAAATTTCACTTAACTAAGAACGACCTATATTTTATATTCTTAAAACTATTTTCACAAACAAAATATATTTCCAGTTTTTTATTCTCTTGTGACCCTAACAATATTAATATTTTTTTTTTTTCTTCTCACCTTTAAAAAAAATTAGCAACAATAAAACCTAGTTATTTCGGAACTCAAACAACTCTATTGGAATCCAGATTTCCAACTTTATTATGTTAAGGACTTTTTTTTTTTTTTTTTCATTTTTTAAATTTTATAATTTTTTTAATTTTATTTTAGGAGTTTGACATTTCTTTTATTTGTAAAATTTGAGATGAGATCAATCATTAAAATTATCAAAGTTTCACACAACAAAACTGAAGTGAGTACCTCAAACTATAAATATTTTAAATAAAAAATTTTAGATTGCTTTTTTTTTTAACTGTTTAAATTAGTTATTATATGTTATCTATTAGTATATTAAAATGTAAATATATAATAAGTAATAGTTTAACTTATTTGTTATAGCTGTCTTTTAATATATTAAAATGTAAATATACAATAAATAACATTTGAAAGGGTATATATATATACAGTGGTTCTCTCATAAGGGATCTCTTATTTTAATTTCGATAAGGACCACTATGAAATCATATCGATTTGAATGAATTTTAATTTGAATTTTTTTGTGGATGATAAGTTCATTGAAATCTACCTATGAATAAAATTTCAAATTTTTTCAAGTACTTAAACCATTTTTACCGATTTTTTTAAATATGAAGGCATTAGAAAAATAGGCGAAATATAGGAAATTCAAGAAAAATAGTTTTCGTGCTTGAAAAATTCTCAAATTTTATTCATAGGTAGATTTCAACGAACTTATCATCCACAAAAAAATTCAGATTAAAATTCATTCAAATCGATATGATTTCATGGTGGTCCTTACCGAAATTAAAATAAGGGATCCCTTATGAGAGAACCACTGTGTGTGTATATATATATATATATATATATTCGTAACTTAAAACAACAACCAATTTATGCTAAAAAAACAAACAAACATATAACCAGAGCCGGCCTAGGCTGATGCAAGAGGTGCAACGGTCCATGGCCCATAAAGAAAATGCCCATAATTGGTTTGATGAGATGTATAAATAGGTCAACTTTTGAGTTTAAATTAGTTTGATAAATGTATAAATAGATCTATTTTTAAGTTTCAATTAGTTTGATAGATGTATAAATAGACCCAATTATAATAGGAAAAAAAAAAATCGCTTTGGGCCCCAGAGATGTCAGGGCCGGCCCTGCATGTAACCTAAACTGTGATTTTTGCGCTTGAAGTTGCAGTCTTGCAGAGGGGTTTGGCGAATCGTGGGAAAATCAATTGACTATCCACGTGGCCATCCATGATTGGACAGTGTATGTGTTGAGTAATCAAAGGTAGAACCAACAAAGCAATCATAAACTTTCAAAAAAAAAAAAAAAAAAAAAAACAATCATATAAAAAAAAATGACGTGTTAAAATGTTATTGGCAAAACACTCTGGCACTCTAGCAAGGAAAGTATAAATACAGTCGCCTCTTCGAAACCTTTATACACAACGATGACGAAGAAGAAAGCTGTATCACTTATTCTCCTATTTGTTTCAGGTAAGCATTAGAACCTTATTCTCCTCTTTGTTTCAGGTAAGCATTAGAACCTATTTTGAGCAATCCATGAACTTTGCTGTGTTTTTCTTTTTCTATGTAGAATTTCTGTTAGCAGCCGATTCTTCGAAATGGTCACGGAGAGATTATAACCTTCGATCAAGACAACAAAATCACTCCATCATGGGAAGCCTCAAAGGGGCATATTGTTGAACTTGATGGTAGTGTTTATGACTTCAAGGAGCCTAGCAAGGGTATTAATCCAGCTGTTGTATATTCTTGTGTGGGTGTGTATCGAAATGGTCACATAGAGATTATAACCAAAGATCAAGGCAATAGAATCACTTCATCATTGGTTGCTTTCACTAATACCACCGAGAGTGGAGAAGCCGCAAAGAATCAAGCGGCTTTCAATGCGGAGTAAGTTTTGTATCTTTGTGATACTAGTATTTGAGCTTCGTGTTATGTGCTATTGGTTTGACTTTGATGGTAGGTTTGATGACGCTGAGGTGCAAAGAGACATCAAGTTCTTGCTTTATGGTGACACTGAGGTGCAAAGAGACATCAAGGAGCCTGTCAAGGATATTAATCCTGCTGTTGCTCGGGGTGGAATTCTTAGTGGTGAAGGCGGTGAAGAAACCAAAGGTAAACCATCTAATTTCATGTTACTTATTGATGCTGGATAGAGTGTTTGTGTATTAAAATAGGTAAGTATGCAAAAAAAAATGCCTAATGTTTTTTAAGTTACCGGCATTCTTTTGTTCGATGTAGCTCCCTTGAGTCTGGGAATCGGAACAGTTGGTGGTGTTATGACTAAACTAATACCTAGGAACACCGTTATCCCTACTAAGAAGTCTCAGATTTTTACCACTTATGAAGACCAGCAAACCACAGTATCTATCAAGGTATAACCAATGATCACATGTACGGTTGAATTGATAAATTTTAAATTTTAGCTGTTGATAGATTGAAAAATTCCAGGTATTTGAAGGTGAAAGAAGCTTGACAAAGGATTGCCGTGAGGTTGGAAGATTTGATTTATCCGGCATTCCACCTGCACCAAGGTAATGTCAGAACTAGTACCAAGAAATGAACAAGCTTTGATATTGGAAAATATTAAGATTTTGAAATGGTTTATGTGAATTCTATGCATATAATATGATGTGGAATTGTGGATGCTAGATTTCTAACATATGTTATAATTTTGGACTTCAGGGGAGTGCCCCAAATAGAGATCACATTTGAGGTAGATGCCGATTGTATTCTACACGTGACAGCCGAGGACAAGACGACAAAGATGTCATATTCGATCACTATCACCTATGACAAGGTCCATCTAAGCCGAGAAGAGATTGAGAGAATGGTGATGGAGGCTGAGGAGGATAGGAAGGTGACAGAGAGGATTGATGCTAGGAACGGATTAGAAAGTTATTTATACACAATGAGACGCAACGTGAATGACTTAAACAGAAGGGCAGACAAGATTGATTTTGATGATGATGATGATTGGGAGAAGTTTGATTTCACTTTGAAGGACAGGGTGAAGTATGATATAATTTTGAAGGAGGCTCTTGAATGGCTGGATAATAACCAAAATGCAGATGTAGAAGATTTTGATGACAAGTTTAATGAAGTGGTGAAAGCTCTGTGGAATCCAAACAACATTAAACAAGTTTATGAAAAGAGTGATGCAAATTCTGCCGGAAGAACCTAATGATGAGTTGTAAAAATGATTTTGAAAGATCTGAGAATTCCAATTCTGTTTGTCATTTTATTTAATTTTTATTTTGTTCATAAAATTCTATTCTAGTTTTTAGAAAAAAAAAAAAATCTAGAATTTGTTAGGATAAATCTCTGAAAAGAAGTGACCGTGAATAAACAGAATATTTTGAAAATAGACAAGACCCAAAAGTAAATAGGGAACTTTAAATAGGCGGTACACCCACAAATAGAACCAAATTAATAGCACTATACATCAATGACCATAAAAAGTGACCCCCTTTGATGTGCATCTCTCCATTTACATCACCGGTGGGTTTCAGTCTTTCAACAATGTCTTTCTGGTATTTTGATTTGATTTCAACATTGTCTTTCTGCTCCCGTTGATAAGCTTGATGCATGATCAGTGCTTCAAACTGTCAAAACATGGGGTATCTGCTTGCTTCCTTGGATCTGAGCAACCTGACAGCAGTGTAGAACAGAAAGCAATGAGATAGTCTTACGGTAAGCATATATAGTGTAATACCATTTGGCTTGTATTTTTCAAAAAGGCCGTTCCCTTATTTGTATGATTGAAAGAATACAACAAATGCTGCTGCAGACTTATAGAACCACTTCATAGGCTAGCAGAAATTCGTGGAATTGCATAGTTTTCAATTGATGAAGTCCATTGTGTTTCTAAATGGGGCCATGATTTTCGCCCTGACTATCGGTCTGTATTATCACTCCTGACAATATGGCTGTTTTTGCCCTCTTTACTACGTCTGAATTACCAATACTTCACTGGCTCTTTTTTTTTTTTTTTTTTTTTTTTTTTTGCAACATAGCATATTACATAATCTATGTAATATGCTATGCAGATACACAAACACTGCATTACACCCAATTTTATCAATTTTCGTAATGGTGAAAAACAGGGGAGGGATTGTCTTTGCAACAACTAGAGGCACTGGTGAAAATGGTTCCAACAAAGGAAGAAGAGGCCAAGCTCTCTAGCTACAGAGGAGACATCAACGAGCTGGGGTCTGCAGAGAAGTTCGTCAAAGCAATACTTTGCATTCCATTTGCCTTTACACGCTAGTCGAAGTCATGCTTTTCAGAGAGACTGTTGAAGACGAGGTGTTTCATCTGAGAAACTCATTTTCAATGCTAGAGGCGACACTCAAAAACTAGAAAACCACACCATCATCTATAATTCAATTCAATTTGAAAAACAAAAATGTTTATGACCAAAAATGTTGCAACTCATGAAGGTTGGTCTGAGGTTGATATGCGCTTTGATCAGCTGGCTGCCGATGATGGGACGCTGCCTAAATTGCGCTTTGCTCAATGTATAGGTACTTAATTATATGTTCTTGTTGTGTGACTTATAAGGCAATGAGATAATGTTGTTAAGACAATAAAATTTGATTGAATTTGGTGTTTTTATAATGATGAGGATGAACGAATCAAGTGAGTTTGCTAGCGAGTTGTTTGATGCATTGGCTCACAGGAAAGGTATAACATCATCTTCAATTACCAAGGCTGAGTTTCGTGAATTCTGGGAGCAGATTACAGATCAGAGCTTTGATACAATGCTGCTAACATTCTTTGACATGTAAGATTCTGGCTTGATCAATAGTTGTTTAACTAGACAAGTCATCATATTTGATATGAATATCAGATAATTGTGGGTGGAAATTGCCAAAACTGGCCTATCTACTTATGGGAATTTCTTTTTTAACCACATGCATACTTTTAATTGTTTTTAACCATGTTTTTGAGAAATTACTCAAAAGCCCTCATATAAAACCATCCCAATCAGCTCACTCTCTCTCTTTTTCTCTTTTTTTCTTTCTCTCTCCTCTGCTCTCTCTCACGATCAGTCTCTCTCTCTCCCCGGTTTGCCTCTCTATCTCTCCCCGATCTGCCACACTCTCTCCCTGATCTGCCTCTCGCCGGCGTCGCCGAGCTTCGGCGAACTTCTGGGCGTCGCGGCAGCCCTCACGCGCAGCTGGATCACTGGTCGTTGCAGCTTCGCCGGTTCGTTGCAGCTTCGTCGACGAGCGTCGGCGACGGGATGACGATGACGATGGCGTTGCTCCTTCGCTGGTTCACAGCGGCCTCCATGGATCTGTAACAAAAAAGAAAAGAAAAAAAAAAAACCTAAACCTAAGGAAGAAGAAGAGGAAGAAGAAGGGAAAATTTTATTTTAGTCCAGATTTCAAGTTTAAATATTTCCATTTTAGGCATGATTTCAAGTTTTGATATTTTCATTTAGGCATGATTTCAAGTTTGTGTATTTCAATTTAGTCATGATTTTAAGTTTACTTCGAGGTTTAATGAACACTATTTTTAGGGGTACTCTAATAATTGAAGGTACTAAACTGAATTTTTTTTAAAAAGTGATTATTAACAATTAAAAATTCAAAAGTGGTTAAAAACAAAAGTATACTAAGTGTTATGGTTACTTATGAATTTCTCTCGTATTGTGGTTCCATACAAGAGTAATATATATAATATTTTTACTTGTATTCTGTCCATTATCAGAATTCAGAAGTCTCGAATTTTCACTTTATTTAAGAAACTTTAAAGGGTGTTTTCCTATAAGAAACATTTGCGTGTCTAACAAATGTAGGATACTAACATTTATGCAAGAAGCATCAATGAAGAAGACAGATCAGTAGAATTGGAATACACAAAAATCATCCTAGTTACTCATGAAGAAATTATTACAGTAGAATTTTCAAGTTGGATATAGAGTAGTATAGGAGTTACCGAACTCCTAGAACTATAAAGAGTTCAAGAAGACTAACGAACTCCAAATATACTTTGTCCTATCCTTAGTGGCTGGGAGCACAACCCAGCAATGCACCTGTTTCACTGCAGATTTTCTCTGCCCATAATCAACCTTCACATATTCCGGGGGCATTTATTCTTCCGGTCCGCCACCAATGATAAACTATTTCTGAGGCATTACGGCTGCCACCCTATATCTAATGACATCGGATCAAGTCCTAGGATGTGAAGTAGAAATGGTGATCGACAACCAAACTGAATTTATAGGTTATACAATGACATAATCGTAAAATCACAAAAACAAAATTTTAGAGTGTCTAAAAAAGTAGGATCCTAACACTAGTTTTAGTTTCTATTTCAAGTACAAAATTTCTATTTTAAGTAAGTAAAACAGAAACTCCAAGAATAAATATTTCAAGGGCTATCATTTCCAGATGCAGGGCTATCATTTCCAGATATGCATACATAAACCAGAGTATTGATTTCTAATTTAAAAGAAAATTTGATCTTCCCTAAATTAAAATTGAAAATGGAAAATCAGAAAAAAAAAAAAAAAAAAAAAAGCATCAAAATTCAATCTTTCTTCTGTTATGCTAACCGAAACCATATTTTCCTCCACGTTTTAATTTTTTATTACAACAAACAAATGAAAATATATTAAACACACAAAAAAAAGGATCATCTATACCATTTTTTTTTTTTTTATGTGTTCGGATGCTGCGAAAAAGCTGAAATGTGAAGATGACATACAAATTACGATCAGCTAATTGAAACAAAGCAGAACGATGCGTTTTGCAGAGGGATCTGGAGATTCTTTGAGAGACGGAGAAGCCAGAGAGAGAGTGTAGTGTGTGTGTTCTCTGGAAATTTTCTTGGAAAAAAGAAAATAAGTGAAATTTACACCAAATGATGACGTGAGTGGGCACGTCATGGCATTTTGCCGATTTGATCTGCCACGTCATCATTCAGGTACTGACTTGGTCAATCTTACCTTGACGTGGCTTGCCTTGTTGTAATGATGAAATTAGATACACTACACTGGTGATGTATCTCTCTTCTTTTTGCAACATTTCTCACATGCCTCAAAACATTTCTCATACGCGTCAAAAAGATAATCGTAACAACATGAAATAAAACAATACAAGGATAAAACAATAGAACAACATTTTGGGGAACATTTAAGTTTTAGATTTTTTTGATCGAATTTGAGATTCTGGATTCGAAATTGTTCGCTCAAACCAAGATGCACCATAAAAAGGTGAACATGAGTGAGTAGCTCTTTGCCTTTTCAAAGCTGTTGACCGTGTTCTTTCCATCTACACTTATTTGAAGCATATGTCAACATTTTCACTCTCACTTCACTTATGACCTCCCATTTGTTAAGGTGGTTGTTGATTTCCTTCGGAGAATTTAATTGTTTGGCAAGCCTACATCCATAGAACAACAATGACCGACTTTTATCTCCTTTTTTCGCTTCCTGTTTAGCATTGAAATGCACTTTAAGCAAATCCTTGCAAGCTTCACTCTTTTTTTATGGATTTCTGTTCCACCGTTCTAATGCAGCAATGACACACCACTTCATCTAGGAAAAATCTCAACGCTTCGGTAACCGTATCTTTATACCTTATCTCATCAATCCCTTAGACGGATTGAAAACCAGAAGATACAACATGTAATCCGATAAATATTTGTTGTTTCTGCATTTCGAATCCAATTTGTTAACATCACCGCAATCTATATCATCAAGATCACTATAGTAACATAGGTGAGTAGCGATGTGCCATAAAAGAAGGCTATGATCAAATTCTAACTTTGTCGTGCTCCAAGAAAATTGATCACGAAGTCCATACCTTTTTTCAAGCACGTAATCACCTCTTTTCGCCAATAATATCCTGCATGACTCGATATTGAAACAATCATCTTTAATTTCGTTAGATTTCTCTATGAGGTGCCTGAAGATCATTTCTTCAATATCCTTATCCACATCTTCCCAAGACAAGCATTGGTACTCCTCTAATAAATCTCCAATCCAAGGTAACTTTTGAACTCCAAACCATCTAGGTTGTATTTTATGGAGACAAGAACTCACAAGATTGTACTGTGCCATAGATCTCGACCACCTTTTGCGATTTGCAAGAATTGAAGGACAAGGAAAGGTAGCACAACGCATCAAACTATGATTTCATGTTACTTATTGATGTGCACTGATTTTGGATACATTGAAAAAAAAATGCCTAATGGGGTTCTTGTTTTGTTCGTTGCAGACATTCTTTTGTTCAAAGTGGAGATTCAGAAGTTGGTTGAAGAGAGGGTAGAGAGGGATAGGATTGATGCAATGAAGAGATTGGAAAGGTATAAATACAACATGATGAGAAGCACCATGGATAACATACACAAGCTGACATACAAGGTGGATTTGAATGACGAGAAGGTTGATTACAAATTGAAGATGGATTTGAAAGACAGAGAGAAGTTTGATAACACTTTGAATGAGGCTCTGGAATGGTTGAATGCTAACCAAAACGCAAATACAAATGATTTTGTTGACAAGTTTGAGGAAGTGAAGGAAGCTCTGTGGAATCCAAACAGACTTAAACGGGTTCGTGTAGAGAGTGGTGCAAATTCTTCTGATTCCCAACCTAATGATGAGTTGTAACTTTTTAAGGCTGCAAACATTCTTTGACATGTAAGATTCTTTCACAAAATTTATCAATTGCTTCTCAAAAAATATAGCATAGTAAAAGATGGCACCTATGCCTATGGTGCACCAGCACAGTTCTACAAAAAATATGATGTACTTTCTCCTTGTCAGCATTAGTGAAAGATGTGCTTAATAAAACCGTTTTTTAAGTCATTTATTTCATTTTTAAAAATAACCATTTCCAACATTACTCGAAAAGTTAAAATGTTTACACTTGGACCTCTTGCCAATGTGGTTGGACCCTCTCTTAGGAGCCTCCACCACCACGGTTCAACACCCGGTGTGTACATGTATATATATATATATATATTATTTGTCCCCCTTGGCCATTAATCCCAAGTGTGGGTGTTGTCCCACCAATTGTGGGTGCTCTCTCCCCGCTTGTGGGAGCTGTAGTCCGGGCTGCGCAAGTAGAACCTAATCTCGCTGGTCCCGGCAGTTGTTGTATATTAAAAAAAAAAAAAAAAAAAAAAGGTTAAAATGTTTTGGAAAAATCAATCATTTTGCAGGCCTAAGAGGCCTGAAGCACGAACAAAACCCAAACCCAAACTTTCAGGCCTATGTTGGGTAACGTATGTCATCACCTTTTGCTTCATCTAAAACGACGTCGTTTATTTGAATTCCAACTTCACAGTAGAGAACCCTTTACTTTCCCAATTCAAGTTTGGCGCCCGACAAATGCTGGATTAAGATATTTCCAGTTCCCGCGGAAACATAACTTTTCCAGGGTTTCCTTCTTGAATCAATCTCATATAGGTATGTATTCTGTCGATCGTTTTGATATTTTAATTGATGTCATTATCGAAACTTTTACATTGTCAGTGATTTGTTCAGTTTTTGGTTATTAGGTTCTCCTTGATTTTTATGCTTTCTACATTTTTTTGGATTTTTTGTTCCGGTTTTTGCAAATTCCGGATATGGGCGTTTAGAATAATACGCAAATTAAATCAAATATAATGGTCTTATTATTGAGAAATTATTCAATGTTTCTTTGTAGCTCATGCTTCGACAGCTCCAAGTATTTTTAATGAAAATGCAGTGACTTTTATCAGTTGAATTTATTTGTTACATTCTTAAGTTTGTGTAATGTCATGAGCTCGTTGTGAATTAGATTGGGCTTATCAGTAATGTCTTGAAACAGTTCTCATACCATGAGCGGTGATGGATGCACATCTTCCGATCAAGTTATTGCAAAGCTGATTGAGATGGGATTTGATACTTCCACTGTTATAGAAGCTGTTAAAGCTGTTGGTCCGTCATCTCATAATGCTATTGAGTATATCTTGAATGGTTCTCATGAAAACTGTAAGGGCACAAAAATTTCCACAAGCAATGAGAAGACACTAGGCAAAAGAGCTTTTTCCGCCACAAGTTCTGGGGGTCAAATGCGCCAGTCTAGCATATTGGATCATCTCCGATCCAGAACCAGACCAAAACCGAGCAGAAGTGATGTTGTTTCTGATGTGTCGATTTCTAGGTCAGTAGCATTGCCCAGTATTGCTGAAGAACATAAGGAGCCTTATTCTGATATAAACTGTAGCCTCAAAACTGAGCCAGCACCATTGCCAGTTCCTTTTCCAGAAGAGGTGGACATCGGATCAGATTGGGAGATGAAAGTTAACAGTTTGTTGCAGAAGCATTTTGGTTATTCATCCTTGAAGAATTTTCAAAAGGAAGCCTTGTCTGCTTGGTTTGCTCACCAAGACTGTCTTGTTCTTGCTGCAACGGGATCCGGTATTATGCTTTGATTTCAACAATGTCTTTCTGTTCCCGTTGTTGCTTTATCAAGTTTTATTTATTTATTTATTTTGGTATGATTTCTTTTTTGCAGGGAAATCTCTATGTTTTCAGATTCCGGCTTTATTAACAGGGAAGGTTGTGGTTGTAATTTCCCCCTTGATAAGCTTGATGCATGATCAGTGCTTCAAGCTGTCAAAACATGGGGTATCTGCTTGCTTTCTTGGATCTGGGCAACCTGACAGCAGTGTAGAACAGAAAGCAATGAGTGGCATGTATAGTATAGTATATGTTTGTCCAGAGACAGTCTTACGGTAAGGAATCTGTAATTACCATCTGGCTTGTATTTTTGAAGAAGGCCGTTCCCTTATTTGTATGATTGAAAGAATACAACAAATGCTGCTGCAGACTTATAGAACCACTGCAGAGGCTAGCAGAAATTCGTGGAATTGCATTGTTTGCAATTGATGAAGTCCATTGTGTTTCTAAATGGGGCCATGATTTTCGCCCTGACTATCGGTCTGTATTCTCTCTCCTGACAATATGGCTGTTTGTGTCCTCTTTACTAGGTCTGAATTACCATTACTTCAGTGGCTCTTTTTTTGCAACATATGCATATTACATAATCTATTTAGGAGCAGCACTAATGACTAGAATTCCGTCAATGTGGGTGGTTTTATTTGCTAAAATGGCATGTGAAACTATCATAGGCGATGTCTGCTACTTATACATTAACATGGATAATATAAGCTTGAAGTTTCACATCTTAGTATTTATTTATTTTCTTACAATCTTTCTGCTTCTTTGGTCAATCATCTATCTTTGTTGTCATTTTAGCATGTTATGTTTACTCTTTTTGCATTCAATTACCAAACTACCTAGTTCTTCTATCAGATGGTTAAAATTACCTCAATTCTCTTACAGATGATTCCAATGTTTCAGGCGAATGTCTATATTACGAGAGAACTTCAATGCTAATATTTTGAAATTCTTGAAATTCGATGTACCTGTGATGGCATTGACTGCTACGGCCACAATGCAAGTTCGAGAAGACATTCTTAGGTCTCTATGCTTGTCAAAGGATACAAAGATTGTGCTTACTTCCTTTTTTCGGTCAAATTTACGGTTCTCGGTTAGTCTTTCATATTTCAGTGTGGATTTAGGGATAATATTTTTAGAGAAGTCTTGTTCTATGCATTTTCCTTTTTGAATGGACCCATCTATAATGCAGTCAAGTAATTTCCTAGTTATTCCGAATGCATAAGTTTTCTTGTGAATGAATAAACTTCAGATTCTTCACTTCATTCCTATATTTTATGTTCAAACCATTGTAACTCATTGCTATATACAGGTAAAACATAGTACAACGTCTTCCCCAGCTTCTTATAAGAAGGATTTCTGCCAGCTAATAGACATGTACATTAGAAAGGGAAAGACTAGTGAAAAGGAAAAAACTAGTGTATTGCAAGAATTAGATGATCAGTCTGATAGCTCTGCTAACATTGGCATATCCGGGCCAGATAGAATTTCGCCAAATTACAATATTGAGGATGGTAACATTGACGAGGATGATGATGAAGTAAATTCAACCATGGAAAATGTCCCAAATGCGTCATGGGAAGAAGAAATGTCAGTAGAATATTTGGAAAATGATGTTGACGTCTGTCAGAATGTGGATGATTGGGATGGTAACATTTTTCTGAGTGTCTTAATATTATTTTCTTCAAATTATAACGTTTTTACTGGCTTGGCGGTTGATATTCTTTAACTTGTAAAGAAAAACTTGGAAGAAACATATGAATGAATAATTGGAACTTTGTTTAATCAGTCAACTTCGTTTCTTTTTATTCTATATTCTGGCCACGTTTGTTTTTGCAGTTTCTTGTGGTGGATTTAATGGACATTCTCCTCGCCAATACTGGAACACTTACGGGTCATCTGAGATCAATGATCCGCCTGATAAGCCAAACGAAAGACTAAAAATCCTGCAAGAGCCTTTAGAACAAGGTCTTACCATCATATATGTTCCTACAAGAAAAGAAACGCTACGCATTGCAAAACATCTTTGTGGTTTTGGTGTGAAGGCTGCTGCTTATAATGCATCTGTATGTATACTATAAAATAATTAATATGGGTCTAGATGGTAATGGTTAGGTCTTATCACATTCCATTATGTGGCTCCCCAACTCTCTTTGCCTTTTAAATTATTATCTTAGGTTTAATTGAATATATTTTTACTCAATCATATTTCCCCTGATTTGTTAATCCTATTTTCTTGTGATACAAAATACTAAACATTTTATGGGTGCCGTTACCAATATATTGCAGTCATTTGTGTGCACAACACAGATGGTTTGGTAACACCAAAAAGGGGAAAATTCTGTAGATTTTTGCACTTGCAAGTGAATGTTTCTCAAATCTAATGTACTTTCCAAACTATGTTTTTTGGATAAATAATTTATCATTCTGATAAGCTTCTTGCAATGAGGGTCACTGATGCAGCTTCTGATGTGTTTGTTATTGCATTTCACCTGGAGCATCATTAGTCACTGGTGTAACATTCTCTATGATAATTTTTGATGCATTATGTGCTCCTTGCTATTTTTTAAAACTTTATCACCTGTTTGTGATGGACTAAATGACTAATATACAATATTTTGTTCCCTAGTTGCCAAAATCGCATCTTAGGCAGGTTCACAAGGAATTTCATGAAAACAAGCTGGAGGTATGGACTTTCATGCTTTAAATTTGATACTGGAAATGGATTTTTCAGTTTATATCACCTGTGAAAATGAATCAGATAATGTTGTCTATGATGTTGGGTCATTCTGTTATTGTAGGTATGTACTAACAAAGGTCAAGTTAATCGTGTCTTGAATCTCTTGATAAACAAAAGGTTTTAAAAAAATAATCCTGCCAATTTAAAAGGGAATTTCTCAATATGACTGTTAAAAAATGTCAAGTTGTGGTTCTCACTATTAATAGAATTTATCTTTTAATAAGATTTTATTTTTGTTTATCCTTTTTCTCATACAACACCCTAAAGATGTCATCCATTAAATCTCATTTTTCAAGGTTAATCAGACTGAAATATTTTAACCAAAGACAGAAGTTTCAATTCAGTAAAACTTCCAGTCTAATTATCATGAAATAGGAGATGTAATTTATGACTGGCAATTTTACCCCATCCCCTAGGTTGTTGTTGCAACAATTGCTTTTGGAATGGGGATCGACAAGTTAAATGTCCGGAGAATCATCCACTACGGCTGGCCACAGGTCCATATTGTGTATACTGCTTCTACTTTATTTCTCTTTTGTACTCGGTATAATGTTCTGTAATTTATTTTCAATTTGAATATTTGTATGCCAAATCTATATCTTTGTTCATCATTTTGGGTTTGGTGTTTTAAGCTTCTTTTAACCTAAGCACTTGCAGAGTTTGGAAGCATATTACCAAGAAGCTGGCCGAGCTGGAAGGGATGGAAAATTAGCAGATTGCAGTAAGCCATTATTTATCTTGCAAAATATGTTATTGTAACAATGAAATAGAATATCTCTTAAAGCGATATTTTCTTAGTGGTTACAACCAATAATATATCCAACATGATTGTATTGGCATAGATTGTCTCTGTATCACCTTTGGCATTTAGTATTTGTTCAAGTTACCTATAGTCGTGTGTTGGAGAAAGATGTTTGCTGTAAAATCCAATTTTTTTAAAGTAGGGCTGGGCATTGTTATTGTTTAAAGTTCATCCACTCTGCATGCAGTTCTATATGCAAATTTATCAAGGGTACCGACACTTTTACCAAACCGAAGAAGTGAAGATCAGACAAAACAAGCGTATAAGATGTTATCTGATTGCTTCAGGTTTACATTAAAAACATTTATTTTTTGTACTATGACTTTCTTTCTGTCTTGATGTTATGGTTCAGATTTCTTGTTTACTTGCAGATATGGAATGAATACTTCATGTTGTCGAGCTAAAATACTTGTGGAGTACTTTGGGGAGGATTTCGGCTATGGCAAGTGTCTATTGTATGTAACATCTAAGTCCTTTTTTAGCTGTTACATTAATCATAACTTTTTTACGGTTAGCTAAGGACTCTTCTTTAGTTTAAAATATCTTAAATACACAATATTCTACACATTTAAGTGATGAAAATTGTGCACTACATTATTCCCTTTTTAGCACTTTAATGTTATGCACTATATATTCTAGATTCTTGTAACTGTGTATGTGCTACCATAATATGCCATTTGAGAATAGTAATAGTTCATGATTAATAATACATTTTTTATTCGAAAAGTTACAACAACCATCGCCATTGTATGTAGGTGTGATGCGTGTGTTGATGGACCTCCTGATATGCAGAACTTGAAAGAGGAGGCAAAGATTTTCTTGCAGGTTATTTCTGCTTATAATGTAAGTGTTGTTATGATTCCCATTAATTTATATTTTACAAAATTTTCAATCAAAGGTTTATGCTTCCATCAGTTTATGTTGTCAAACAAATTTGTTATTAATATTTATTTTGGCCTGAATGTTTCTCCTTGAAGTTCTGAATAGGTTGATTTATGATCATTCTTTCTTTCTTCAGGTGCAGAGCAATTTTACGGATGGCTCATATGATGATGGTATTAACAGTGACAAAATACGACACAAATTCATGGAGAAGCCCAACCTTAAGATGTTTGTCAGTATAATAAGGGACCAGGTGATACTTGATCTAGTTGTCTCTCTCTCTCCATATGATGCTTTTTAGACATGAAATGCAAATTCTTACAAGGTATTTGATTGACAAATGTAGTCACAAAAATTTTTGGCAACTGATTTGATATGGTGGCAAGGTCTTGCTCGAATCATGGAAAATAAAGGGTATATTAGAGAAGGAGATGAGAAGGTATGCACTCAAAGAAGTTCTTTTCAAAATCAATGCCCGGTTGAATGCTGATACATTCATGATAATAATAGTGTCAACAACACATTTTCATAGCAGTGTCTAATTCCTCCAAGTTTTTGACTGGCAATCTAGTAAAAGTCTCAAGTCTAGTATTCTGAGTCATGATGTAACAGGAGGTTTGGGCTAAACCTTGGATTAAACATTAATCATTGGTAGTGAATCTGGATTAAATATCTGATCTCCTTAGCTTCATGCAAAAGGTAAAATGCTTAAATTTAAGAAAAAAATGTGAGTTTGAGATCATTTTCATCTTCTCTCTCATGATTGCAATATAGTGCTGGAGATATTCAGGTAGCTTTTTCACATTTTGAGGGAAACGGATAGTGGCCATGGAGCTAAAGGATTTAATCCAATGCATTTTTCCATTCAACTGGAATGCTGTTCTAGTTTTTAGTTATCCAAACATAGCTTAGCCAATTGTGTGTAGTCTGCTTGTATTTGTTGCCGTTGCACAGTTGTGCATTGTCTATGTTGAACGTGTTTCCTTTTATTTTTGTGTGCATATGATGCTTGTCTTTGGCCAATTTGCTCAAGTGCACTATTGATGCAGGTCCACGTTCAGATTAAATTCCCAGAGGTAACAAAACTTGGACTGGAGTTTCTGCAATCAGAAACGGAGGAAAGTTTCAATGTTTACCCAGAAGCAGATATGCTGCTTTCAACAAAAAAATCCAAATGTCATTCCAGTTTCTCAGAGTGGGGAAAAGGTTGGGCTGATCCTGAGATTCGTCGCCAACGCTTAGAAAGGTCATTTAATAACAGACAGCCACGAAAACAACGAAAGCCAAGAAAAAAAAGAAAATGGTCAAGAAAATTTAACCCAGAATCAAGCACTGTTCGAGGTAGATTATCAGCAAAACTCTCCAAAAAGAAGTGATGAATCTTGAAACAAGAATTCAAGATTGTTGCAATATATTATTTCGTATAATGAATATGTGGAAATAATGGTTGACTTTTTCACTATCTATTAGAGAAGTATCCGAGGTTGTGATTTACACATTCTTGTGCATATAAACAAATCAATGTTTTTGTTCCAATTTCAATGTAGCTGAGAAATTATGTGTATGACCGTTTGATGAAGCAATCAAGCTAAAATTTTGGCCTTTATTTATTTATTTTATATACCATTTACGGTGAGAACGAATTGAACCCAAGACATTTTTGATCTTAGGCCTAATTATTCTTCGACAAAGATATATATATATATATATATATATACACGACTATTTTTGAAAAGCACATAGTTTCTCACATTATAGGATTATCCTCTAGAAATGATATAAAATATATAGATTATGATCTCAATGACGCAATATAAACCAAATGTGCCGTTATTATTTGGTCAATAAATGAATACAGATAAGTACTCAAATCAAGATTTTAAGCTCTTTGGCCGATGAAATTGAAAAAAAATATTTTATATACCATTTATGGTGGTGAAAATTTGAACTCTAGGCATTTTTAATCTTGGATCTAATTTTTCTTCGATAAATAAATAAATATATATATATATATATATATAACCATTTTTAAAAAGCACATGATTTGTCACATTATCCTCTAAAAATGACATAAAATATATAGATCAAATGTGCCCTTATTAATTGGTCAATGAATGAGTACTTAAAGTACTCAAATCAAGATTTTAAGCTCTTTAACCGATGAAATCGAATTTTCTTTTAGGATAATATAATGATAGTTATTTAGAACACTATTTGCCAAACATATAAAACATGGATTGCCAGCATGTCACAAACACCAACCGTCCGATCGTCGTTGATCCAAAAGATCCAAAAGTCCCACTCACTCAAAGCACACGGATTGCCAGCTTGGCACATGTGAATCTCACCTATAAAAACAAACCCCTTCCCTGTCTCAACTTCACATTCAAATATCAAAACACAAAAAGCTCTCTGATAAAAGTTTCAAATTCCCTCCAACAAAGACGAAAATGGAAACGACAGCGACAACAGCGAAGCCGATGAAAGGAGCCGGAGGCAGGAGAGGAGGAGATAGAAAGAAGTCGGTGTCGAAATCGATCAAAGCCGGTCTTCAGTTTCCGGTTGGTCGGATTGCCCGATTCCTGAAAAAGGGTCGCTATTCTCAGAGAACAGGCACCGGTGCTCCCATTTACATGGCTGCCGTTTTAGAGTATCTCGCTGCTGAGGTATTTTTCTCAGATCCGCTTTTCACGTTCTCTTTTTATCGGATAAAATATTAGATGCGAAAATGATGGTTGTTGTGGTGTGATAATGACTAATGAACAGGTGTTGGAGTTAGCTGGGAATGCAGCACGTGACAACAAGAAGAACAGGATAAACCCTAGACATTTGTTGCTGGCTGTAAGAAACGACGAAGAATTGGGAAAGCTTCTTCAAGGCGTGACCATTGCAAGTGGCGGTGTCCTTCCCAATATCAACCCTGTCCTTTTGCCCAAGAAATCTTCTGCAGCTTCTGATGCTCAAAAGTCCCCTAAAAAATCTACCTAGTTTCACCTTCCAAAACCAATAACTATCATGTACTTTTCCCTTTTTTATTTGTAAATTTAATCTAGTGGAAATTTACCCTTTTAGCTTAATTGTCTATTCTCTCTGTTTATTTATTTAAAATATGAAGCATATTTCAGTCTTGGAACTTGGAAGAGTCATGATAATCATTCTATCTAAACAATGGGCCGATGCATGGTGTGGGCCGTGTGAATTTGATAATGGGCTATAACTACTTGAAAATGCAATTAATAATGAATGACCCATTACAAGCTGACGAAAAAAATCTGGATTCGTTTATAAACATGTCAATGCATAATGGTCGTGCCAATTAAAACATTGAGGCGGTGAATTTGGCTGCCTTGTTTTTATTTCTCTGTATTAAAGCTCTATTGCACAAGGGTTTTGATAGGGGTTTTCAGTAAAAAAAAATAAAATTAACGGAGTTACTAGCTTGAAAGCTGTCGATACACTCATGAACCGATTCCTGGTAATTATTAGATAAATCTTTGAAGTTCAAATTTAATTTGATTGGGTGATTGTTGTTTTAATTTAAAATAATTTGATGCAATGGTAGAGCAAGGTTTCAATCTCTTTTGGCAAACGCTCTCTCTTCCCGATTGCAGCCATTGCTGCTGCTGGGTCGGCTCTTTTATATGACAATATCAACACAGATTATAGTGAGCTCTCCATTTTCCATTTTCTTAATATCTTGGAAGATAGGAATCAAGTATTTTTATTTTCATTTTTACTGCTCTTTATGAGGGCTTCTATGAAAAGTGAAACATGTTTCTCTATATCTAGTGTATATATAATTTTTCAATTGTAGGATCAAGGATCTCACTGTCAATTCATGCACCTTTGCGTAAATCATTGTTGCTGCTATCGCAAATCTCACATGGGTTGACTCTACACCCCTCATTCATTTCATCGGATCATTGGCAATTAGGTTGGTTCTCCTTTTGATGTTACCTTTGAATTCCAGAGCAATTTTTATTCTTAAACATGTCATTGCCTTTTTTTTTTTTTTTTTTTTTTTTTTCACATTAATTGATTGTTCTTGCTTTCCAATTTGAGTTTGAATATATAGGAAATCTTGGAATTTTCAATTCTAGAGTTAGCCCAGCTCCATCCGAAGATATAAAGGAAGAGACTCCTCGAGATATAAAGAAAGAAGCTCCTGCAGAGGGTAAAGATGGCACAAAGCCGACTTGTGGATGTCTTGGTAGAGATACTATTGCTAATGCAGTTGCTAAGGCTGGCCCTGCTGTGGTCCATCTGTCAGTTCCTCAGGGTAAACATTTTAAGGTTCTTTTTCTTTGTTATGCAATTTGAGATATGAATATACGATGTTCATATAGAGATGAGTTTTTTTTTTGGGGTAGGTTTCTATGGAATCTCTACAGGGACGAGTGTTGGGTCAGGAACAATTATTGATGCAGATGGCACTATTTTGACTTGTGCTCATTTTGTGGTTGATTGTCGAGGCAAGCGTCCTATGTCTAAAGGAAAGGTCAGTCATTCTGTAATGCATATAAGCATCTATTCCTAGATATGTACCTAATGTTAATGATGATGAATTCCCTTTTCATTCTGGGTCTCGTAATATGATACTTTAATTACAGTTGGTGGTGCAGTGAAATATGATTTCTCAAGAACTGCAAAGCATATGTGAATGGGGCAGCTATAAGCTTTCAATAGTACTTTTAAATGTCTTACATACTAGTTGATATTGGTATTATTTTTGTGTTTTTGGCTATTAAATTAGGTATAAACAGTTGTGTTCCTTGTCTATAATTGGATTTATGCGTGCACACATGCATCTTCTTCTGTATTTGTGTTAAATTTGAAAACTTGATTCATGGATTTGGAAATAATATATAAATTAGAAATATGATAATCTTTTCAGGTTGATGTAAAGCTGCAAGATGGTCGGACGTTTGAGGGTACGGTGCTGAATGCTGATTTACATTCTGATATTGCCATTGTAAAGATCAATTCCAAAACTCCACTTCCAACTGCAAAACTTGGTTCTTCAAGTAAACTTCGCCCTGGGGACTGGGTGGTGGCAATGGGCTGCCCACTGACCCTTCAAAATACTGTAACAGCTGGTATAGTGAGGTATTAAAATGTCTTTTTTACTGATTGTGGTCATTTGGAGGAAAAATTAAATTTTTAATTTTGACATGATTCGATAAGATTAATTCCAACTTCATCTATCCTGTATCTTTCTGACCATATTTATATATTGATACTAAGCACTCGATTTGCTGTTTGTCAATTGACAATAAGAAAATGAAATATGGCTTGTGTATATAGTGCTAATGTTCATGATGCTGATTTGAAATGTCTTTTACTCCATTTTATTGTCTTCTTGGAATCAGTTGCGTTGATCGTAAAAGCAGTGATTTGGGTCTTGGCGGAATGCGTAGAGAGTATTTGCAAACAGATTGTGCAATCAATGGGGTAACTCTCTCTCTCTCTCTCTCTCTCTCTCTCAGTGTGTGTTGCATAGACAATTGAATTGACTGATCTGTATGCTGCATATACTGTTTACAGCATTTGTGAGGTGAGTGCTTTAGTGGAAGTAGACATGTTTGCTGATTAGACACTATCAACGGATGTCATTTCGGTCATAATGAAATTATCCTTTATGTATGGCCATGAATATCATAGGGTAGCAAATTAATAGTTGTCAAGTTGGTGAAAAGTTTTACACTATCAATTGTCATGATATGTATTTGGTCCCTCTTTAGTAAGAGTTCCATGTGGATGTATTGTTCTTTTCCAGATTACCTTGATAAGTGTGCAAAGTTATTTAGCACATATATCCCTGTTTTGTGTGTGTGTGTGTGCAGGTTTTGTATTTGTACACCACTCTCTTATGGATAGATAAAATATTTGTATGTTCTGCTTCTATGTTTATAGGGAAATTCTGGAGGGCCCCTTGTTAATGTTGATGGAGAAATTGTTGGTGTTAATATTATGAAACTATTCGCTGCAGATGGGTTGAGCTTTGCTGTGCCAGTTGACTCTGTTGCCATAATTATAGAGCACTTCATGAAAAATGGGTATGCTTATATATATATATATATATATATCCACATAATTTAAGAATTTAGCTTTCACTGGAGTGTGTTAGCATGAATTTTTTTATTCTTAGTATTATTCTTTCCATATAAGTCCCGTAAGTTGTATCTCTATGTAGTTTAGTTAACTTCAAATCCGAAGGTTTGAATAAGACTTCCTATTGATGGCATTGACTAGAAATTTCTTTCAATCCCTGGACCCATTCCCCTTTGCAGTAAACTTAGGGGCATTGTTATATATTATGTGGGTGCTCATAGTTTGAAATTGTATTTTCTAATGTGCTAACTTTGTATATGTCTACAGTTTATTATGACATACAAAATCGAAATCTTCAAAACCCAATTTATGCGTTAATTGCCACATGTAACAGAATACTATGAACATTAAATATCTACTGAGTTTGTATTAAAGTTCAAGAAATTGGTAAATACATCATCTAAAGTTGTGGGCGCTCAACTATTCAGTAGTTTGCAAACTTGTAAGCAGTTTTATCTTGTGTGGGAAACATGCACTATAAAAAGTGTGGATTTAGAATTGTTTGAATAATTTATAATTCTTAAGTAATGTTCCTTCTAATCACATGAACATCCCGGCTCCCCCTTCCCCCCTCGAAAGAGATACAGAAGGGGAAAAGACTAGTGCTGCCTTTGCCACAGGACTTAACTATGTGATTTTTATGGAATGAAAAGTACCTATATATTTGCCAAGTTAATACCTTGCTAAGCTTTTGAGAGTGATTAATTTGAAAGACATGAAATAGATGTTGATGCTGTGCAGGAGAGTTGTTCGGCCTTGGCTTGGACTGAAAATGCTTGATCTTAATGATATGATTATTGCTCAGCTTAAGGAAAGAGATCCAACATTCCCTGATGTCAGTAAAGGCGTTCTTGCACCTGTGGTATGTAATCTGATAATCTTTCCCTTTAGTTTGCATATAAGCTGATGAAAATTCGTTAGCATGTTTTTTCGAAATGCATGTATGTGAATGTGTGATAATTGCAAATGCATCTAGAACATAATCCCGTTTAAAATGATGATTAACTGATATGCTTATTTACTTTGTTAAGAAAGAATGATGTCATAGGAACTCACGTTGAGAAAAATTGGGTTCAGATGGATAGATGGTTTCATTGATTATGTGTTACTGGCAACTGAGACTCTATAAGTTCTGCATATATGAGATGCTGTGATATTTTTGATGATTTACATTAGCAAATATGTCTCTTTCTATTTCTCGGTGATATAGTGTAAAAGACACTAATTTCAACATCTTGAAAGAGGTTCTGGTCTAGATTATCCGCTGTGAATTTTGTTTTAATAGCATGTTTTAACCTTCAAAAGTATATGCTTTGACATATGGAGAGAATGGTTATCGACATTGGTATTTTATTATTATCGATTCCTCTTAAATAATTGTTTATTTATGAAGTTGGTGGAATATATATGCATTTGCAAGTAATTTTCTTGCAGTGATATATAATGTTGAAAATCTGAATCGAAGTTGATTATATATTTTCCCTTAAAAAAATATGCATCTAATCATGTTGATAATTTTCCGAATTGTTAAACAGGTAATTCCAGGATCTCCTGCTGATCGTGCCGGATTCCTTCCAGGTGATGTTGTTATAAAATTTGATGGAAAGCCTGTTGAAAGTATCAAGGAGGTATGTTGACTAAAATAGTGAAAAATTAACATTTTTATGCCTGCACTGCACATTTAGAGATCATCTTCTGCATTACTTGCAACAAAATTTAAACCACACTTTTAAACATTTGAATCAAGTGAGCAATCCTTGTAATGTTGTAATAGAACCAAATTGCATCCTGTCAAATGAAGTTCTTGGTCTCCACTCTCCATACAGCACTTAGTAGCTTACCATTCACATGATTATGTATACTGATGCTTGACGTCGTGATGAATTTATGGCAGATCACAGAAATAATGGGAGACAGAGTTGGGACGCCGTTTGTGGCAGATGTGAAAAGAGCAAATAATATTTTGCTGACTTTGACTGTAGTTCCAGAGGAGGCCAATCCGGATATGTGAAAGACGATGTATTATGAAATATATATACACATTTTTTCCATTCTTATTATTGATACCTGCATAGGACTTAACAATTTTGATAAGAAATTGAGACTCTGTAAATTTCTCTACTTGGATGTTATTGATACCCTTCAAATTGGTTGCTTGTTTGTGAGTGATCTGGAAAAGAAAAAAACTCTCGAACTAATTTTCATTTACTTGTATTTACAACCAATTTAGTTCCCGGAAGAAAAGTAAAAAACAAAAGATGATTTAACAAGAAGAACAGGATAAGCCCTAGACACTTGTTGCTGGCTGTAAGAAACGACGAAGGATTGGGAAAGCTTCTTCACGGCTTGAACATTGCAAGTCGTGCTGTCCTTCTCAATATCAACCCTGTTCTTTCATTTTTAAGACTAATAAAAGAATTAAAGTTCTTTAGATAATCACATACCTACAAGAGTAACAAAAAACATTTTCTTATTTCGATTTATTTTATTTTTTTTTTAAAAAAAAAGTTTATTAGTAAGTTTTTTTTCCTTAACTGTTAGTTTTACTTGAGAAAGAATGGAGTTAGAGATATGTATGGGAGGAGAGAGAGTTTAATATGGTAATTAAAAATTTAGGAGAGAGTATTTAATATGTAATAATTAATCTAATGATTCAAGAGAGATAATTTTTTTTTTTTTTTTAATAATTTAATTCAAAAAAGATGCATGGTGTCGGCCGTATTAATTTGATACTGGGCTATAACCACTTGAAAATGTAATTGAAAATGACCCATTACAAGCTGACGAAAAATCTGGATTCGTTTATAAACATGTCAATCCATGTTATGTTAGTCGTGCCATTTAAAACATTGCGGCGGTGAATTTGGCTGCACTGTTATATTTCTTTGCATTAAAACTCAATTCCACAAGGGTTTTGATAGGGGTTTTCAAGTAAAAAAATTAACAGAGTTACTAGCTTGAGAGTTGTTTCACGCTTGATCCACTCATGAACCGATTCCTGGTAATTATTAGATATATCTTTGAAGTTCAAATTTAATTTGATCGAGTGATTGTTGTTTTAATTTAACATAATTTGATGCAATGGTAGACCAAGGTTTCAATCTCTTTTGGCAAACGCTCTCTCTTCCCGATTGCAGCCATTGCTACTGCTGGGTCGGCTCTTTTATATGACAATATCAACCCAGATTATAGTGAGCTCTCCATTTTCGATTTTCTTAACATCTTAGAAGATAGGAATCAAGTATTTTTATTTTCATTTTTACTGCTCTTTATGAGGGCTTCTATGAAAAGTGAAACATGTTTCTATATAATTTTTCAATTGTAGGATCAAGGATCTCACTGTCAATTCATGCACCTTTGCGTGAATCATTGTTGCTGCCATCGAAAACCCCTCATGGGTTGACTCTACACCCCTCATTCATTTCATCGGATCATTGGCAATTAGGTTGGTCCTCCTTTTGATGTTAACTTTGCATTCCAGAGCAATTTTTATTCTGAAAACGTGTAATTGCCTTTTTTTTTTTTTTCTTACATTAATTGATTGTTCTTGCTTTCCAATTTGAGTTTGAATATATAGGAAATCTTGGAATTTTCAATTCTAGAGTTAGCCCAGCTCCATCTGAAGATATAAAGGAAGAGACTCCTCGAGATATAAAGAAAGAAGCTCCTGCAGAGGGTAAAGATGGCACAAAGCCGTCTTGTGGATGTCTTGGTAGAGATACTATTGCTAATGCAGCTGCTAAGGCTGGCCCTGCTGTGGTCCATCTGTCGGTTCCTCAGGGTATACTTGTTTAAGTTCTTTTTCTTTGTTATGCAATTTGAGATATGAATATATGATGTTCATATAGAGATGGGTTTTTTTTTTTTTTTTTTTTTTTGGTAGGTTTCTATGGAATATCTACAGGGACGAGTTCTGGGTCAGGAACAATTATAGACGCAGATGGAACTATTTTGACTTGTGCTCATTTTGTGGTTGATTGTCGAGGCAAGCGTCCTATGTCTAAAGGAAAGGTCAGTTATTCTATATGTACTTAATCTTAATGATGATGAATTCCCTTTTCATTTTTGGTCTCGTAATATGATACTTTAATTACGAATTTACAATTGGTGGTGCAATTAAATATGATTTCTCAAGAACTGCAAAGCATATGTGAATGGGGCAGCTATAAGCTTTCAATAGTACTTTTAAATGTCTTACATACTGGTTAATATCAGTATTATTTTTGTGTTTTTGGCTATTAAATTAGGTATAACAGTTGTGTTCCTTGTCTATAATTGGATTTATGCATGCAAACATGCACCTTCTTCTGCATTTGTGTTAATTTTGAAAACTTGATTCATGGATTTGGAAATAATATATAAATTAGAAATACGATAATCTTTTCAGGTTGATGTAAAGCTGCAAGATGGTCGGACGTTTGAGGGTACGGTGCTGAATGCTGATTTACATTCTGATATTGCCATTGTAAAGATCAATTCCAAAACTCCACTTCCAACTGCAAAACTTGGTTCTTCAAGTAAACTTCGCCCTGGGGACTGGGTGGTGGCAATGGGCTGCCCACTGACCCTTCAAAATACTGTAACAGCTGGTATAGTGAGGTATTAAAATGTCTTTTTTACTGATTGTGGTCATTTGGAGGAAAAATTAAATTTTTAATTTTGACATGATTCGATAAGATTAATTCCAACTTGATCTATTATATATCTTTCTGAACAAATTTATATATTGATACTAAGCACTCGGTTTGCTGTTTGTCAATTGACAATAAGAAAATGGAATATGGCTCGTTTATGTAGTGCTAATGTTCATGATGCTGATTTGAAATGTCTTTTACCCCATTTTATTGTCTTCTTGGAATCAGTTGCGTTGATCGTAAAAGCAGTGATTTGGGTCTTGGCGGAATGCATAGAGAGTATTTGCAAACAGATTGTCCAACCAATTTTGTATCTCTCTCTCTCTCTCTCTCTTCTCTCTCTCTCTCTCTTAGTGTGTGTTGCATAGACAATTGAATTGACTGATCTGTATGCTGCATATACTGTTTACAGCATTTGTGAGGTGAGTGCTTTAGTGGAAGTAGACATGTTTGCTGATTAGACAGTATCAACGGATGTCATTTCAGTGATAATAAAATTATCCTTTATTTATGGCCATAAGTATCATAGGGTAGCAAATTAATAATTGTCAAGTTGGTCAAAAGTTTTACACTATCAGTTGTCATGATATGTATTTGGTCCCTCTTGAGTAAGAGTTCCATGTGTAGAAAATGATGTATTGTTCTTTTGCAAATTACCTTAATAAGTGTGCAAAGTTATTTAGCACATATATCCCTGTTTCGTGTGTGTGTGTGCACATTGTGTATTTGTACACCACTCTCTCATGGATAGATAAAATATTTGTTTGTTCTGCTTCTATGTTTATAGGGAAATTCTGGAGGGCCCCTTGTTAATGTTGATGGAGAAATTGTTGGTGTTAATATCATGAAACTATTGGGTGCAGATGGGTTGAGCTTTGCTGTGCCAGTTGACTCTGTTGCCATAATTATAGAGCACTTCATGAAAAAAGGGTATACTTATATATATATATATATAGCCATATAGGGTGGTTCTCTAGTCAGGCCACCTTGAAATATTTATTTCAGGACCTCCTCCCACAGACACATGTTCACATGTGGGGCTAATTTTTTTTTAACAATCATGAGCCCCACATGTGAACATGTGGCTGTGGGAGGAGGTCCTGAAGTAAATATTTCAGGGTGGACTTGACTAGAGAACCTCCCTATATATATATATATATTTTAAGAATTTTAGCTTTCACTGGAGTGTGTTAGCATGAATTATTTTATTGTTAGTATTATTCTTTCCATATAAGTCCCATAAGTTGTATCTCTATGTAGTTTAGTTAACTTCAAATCCGAAGGTTTGAATAAGACTTCCTATTGATGGCATTGACTAGAAATTTATGCCCATTGGGGCTGGCCTTGCTGGGGTTTTGACAGTAAAGGGATTTCTTTCAATCCCCGGACCCATTCCCCTTTGCAGTAAACTTAGGGGCATTATTTAATATTATGTGGGTGCTCGTAGTTTGAACTTGTATTGTCTAATGTGCTAACTTTGTATATGTCTACAGGTTGTTATGACATACAAAATCGAAATCTTAAAAACCAAATTTATGCTTTAACTGCCACATGTAACAGAATACTATGAACATTAAATATCTACCGAGTTTGTATTAAAGTTCAATAAGTTGGTAAATACATCATCTAAAGTTGTGGGCTCTCAACTATTCAGTAGTTTGCAAACTTGTAAGCAGTTTTATCTTGTGTGGGAAACATGCACTATAAAAAGTGTGGATTTAGAATTGTTTGAATAATTTATAATTCTTAAGTAATGTTCCTTCTAATCACATGAACATCCCTGCTCCACCTTCCCTCCTCGAAAGAGATACTAAGGGGAAAAGACTCTAGGGCTGCCTTTGCCACAGGACTTAACTATGTGATTTTTCTTGGATGTCTTATGGAATGAAAAGTGCCTATATATTTGCCAAGTTAATACCTTGCTAAGCTTTTAACAGTGATTAATTTGAAAGACATGAAATAGATGTTGATGTTGTGCAGGAGAGTTGTTCGGCCTTGGCTTGGATTGAAAATGCTTGATCTTAATGAAATGATTATTGCTCAGCTTAAGGAAAGAGATCCAACATTCCCTGATGTCAGTAAAGGCGTTCTTGCACCTGTGGTATGTAATCTGATAATCTTTCCCTTTAGTTTGCATATAAGCTGATGAAAATTCGTTAGCATGTTTTTTTGAAATGCATGTATGTGAATGTGTGATAATTGCAAATGCATCTAGAACATAATTCCCGTTTAAAATGATGATTTACAGATAATGCTTATTTACTTTGTTAAGAAAGAATGATGTCATAGGAACTTACATTGAGAAAAATTGGATTCAGATGGATAGATGGTTTCATTGATTATGTGTTACTGGCAACTGAGACTGTATAAGTTCTGCATATATGAGATGCTGTGATATTTTTGATGATTTACATTAGCAAATATGTCTCTTTCTATTTCTCGGTGACATTGCGTAAAAGACACTAGTTTCAACATCTTGAAAGAGGTTCTGGTCTAGATTATCCGCTGTGAATTTTGTTTTAATAGCATGTTTTAAACCTTCAAAAGTATATGCTTTGACATATGGAGAGAAAGGTTATTGACATTGGTATTTTATTATTATTGATTCCTCTTAATTAATTGTTTATTTATGCAGTTGGTGGAATATATATGCATCTGAATCAAAGTTGATTATATATTTTTCCCTTAAAAAAAATGCATCTAATTATGTTGATAATTTTCCGAATTGTTAAACAGGTAATTCCAGGATCTCCTGCTGATCGTGCCGGATTCCTTCCAGGTGATGTTGTTATAAAATTTGATGGGAAGCCTGTTGAAAGTATCAAGGAGGTATGTTCACTAAAATAGTGAAAAATTAACATGACATTAACATTTTTATTCCTGCACTGCACATTTAGAGATCATCTTCTGCATTACTTGCAACAATATTTAAACCACACTTGTAAACATTTGAATCAAGTGAGCAATCCTTGTGATGTTGTAATAGGACCAAATTGCATCCTGTCAAAAGAAGTTCTTGGTCTCCTGACAGCACTTAGTTGCTTGCCATTCACATGATTATGTATACTGATGCTTTACGTTGTGATGAATTTATGGCAGATCACAGAAATAATGGGAGACAGAGTTGGGACGCCATTTGTGGCAGATGTGAAAAGAGCAAATAATGTTTTGCTGACTTTGACCGTAGTTCCAGAGGAGGCCAATCCGGATATGTGAAAGATGATGTATTATGAAATATATATATATATATACACACACATTATTATTTATTTCCATTCTTATTATTGAATATTGATACCTGCATAGGACTTAAACAATTTTGAAAAGAAATTGAAACACTGTAATTTTCTCTACTCGGATGTTTATTGATGCCCTTCAAATTGGTTGCTTGCTTGTTAATGATCTGGAAAATAAAAAAACTCTCTAACTAATTTTCATTTACTTGTATTTACAATCAATTTAGTTCCTGGAAGAAAAGAAGAAAAGAAAACATGATTTAATGTAAATGCTCATCCTAATCCTAAAGCAATCTCTCCAGTTCCAGCGACACTTTAAAAAGCTTCTTCTTCAGGTTTAAGAAAATTGAAATGTTCAAGTTGGGTCATCTCTCCACCTTCGTCTGGGTCGAACTGGCATTTATAATAGCTGCATTGCAATTAAAGTAGATAAACATGTAATTTAACCATCTAAACTTTTTGATAATAAGCATTAAGACCTAATATGACTAAAAGTAAACAACAAATGACAACCCAAATTCCTGAAATTTGTCACAGCAACTCAGAAGAACAAGAAGACTCAACCCCACCATGGAGAATCATAACAATGCCAGGGAACTGAAAAACATATCAAAATACAAGCGATTATGAAATACCTTCCATCCATGCCAATAATAATAACTGTATTCTTCTCTCTGCCAAAGGCAACAAGGCACCGCACAACTTCGCGCAAACGAAACTGAGCCACTGACCACTCTGAGCTGAAATACTTTGGCAATACACCTACCAAATGTATGAAAACGAAAACAAAAACAAATGAGAAGAACATAACAAAACAATCCCAATTACATGAAGTGACAAATTTATACCTTTGAAGAAGGGAAGCGTTGAAAGCGTTGAAATCGGGGAAGACTTATTCGATATATTTTGTTGAGACATCAGAGTACTACTCCCCATTCCCAATGATGGTGAATCAAACTTAAGATTGAAGACATGGACAGTTCCCTTGTCACTTGAAGCAGCTAACCACTTGACATTTGAAGAGAATGCTAGGCTGTATATGTCTGCTCTATCTGCACCTCTCCTCACCTGCATATACAATTATACATACATATTAATATTTTCAAATTCAATTGGCTTTCAAATAAAACTAAGTATAGATACACTACACAGTACACACCTCTTGCAAGAGAGATCCATCCATAGTATTGAAGACCCTAATTAAAGTGCCCTTAGAACTGGCGGTGGCCAAGAAACGTCCATCGAGAGTCATAGCCAAGCACGCAATTTGTGAGGCGTGTGCCATTAGAAACTTTCTTCTTTTACAAGCATAATTCTCAACCCTAACTTGTCCTTTAAGTAACCCTGGACACACCAACACCATAGGCGTCACTGTTTGTGACACCTCACACAAACCTTTTGGGTTCTCAATTGTCTCTATCTCATCCAACACTTTCAAATTGCTCATATTGTAAACCAATATCTTGTGAAGGAACACAACGATGATCCTATCGCGACGCAGTTTCACGTTTTTAACCTCCGAACGGTGGGAAAGCTCCCCTACAAAGCTGTTCTGTTGCTCGTCCCAGATCATCACCCTGTTCGGCGGGTACAGCGGCTGTGCACCGCCGCCGACCAAACACACCATGTTGGAGCGGAACAGCAAGGAAAGCAATCCTATTCCACCGCAGCTGTCGAAGTCGCGCCTCATGGTTTGGCGGAAGGTGTCGCAGTTATAGGCACGGAAGCCAGTGTCTAGGGCGACGGCGAAGCAGCCTTGGTCCTGGTTGATGGAGAGGTAGTTGATGGTGGCAGGGAGGTCCGGCCGAGACGTCATGTCCGTAGTGTTATTGGAGTGTGTGGAGGTGGAGGTGGAGGGAGGGAGGTTCTCGGAGAGGAGATAGTTGAAATTTAAACAAGACAGATTGAACACGCTTTTATGCTAATTTATATTATTAGGGCCGATAGTAGCTGTAAATCTGTAATACCATGGGATTTCTAAGTACTAGAAGTTGTGTATTATTTACTGTACAAGGACATAAAATCAGAATCGGTCTGGAAGAGGTTCGAAAAAGCGAAACCCTAGAGAATAAAGACAAACCAGAACAACAATATTAAAACTGTTGTATTTAATTATAAATAGACTACTTAATATAAAATAAACGTCTAGAAGTTTGATAGAAACACAAAAAAATTACTCATATATATCTTAAGATTATTAGGAATATTTCGGTATTGAGGGAGGGGATATGACTAGAACCCAACCTCATGAATACAAGTGTGAGAAATTTATTATTGAGCTAATCACGTATTGTGGATATTCACTTATAGTTATTATTTGGATTAATTTATATGAAACACAGATATAAACTTTCATAAAATAATGGGAAGGAGGGGGTATTAAGTTAAATTTGAAAAATATGATATCTATTTGTATTTAATCCCAACATCAGTGTATCAATTATATATTGTCCCAAATTTCACTTAAAAAATAATTATATTATTTTTAGGGGGGAATTGCACAAACATCCCTTGAGGGCTCGAGGTTTGATAAAATTATACAAACATGATAGTTTTAGCCATATACACACAAACTTCCCTTAACATTTGAATATTGTTGCACAAATATTCTCCATCGTTAGATGGATCCGTTAGTCAATGGTCAAAACAGTAAAAAGTCTAAAATATCTTTTATTTTTATTTTAAATAAATTAAAAAATAAGACAAAAAAATTGTAAAAAAAATATTTTTGAAAACATGAATGTATTTTAAATCTGAAACCTAGAAAAAAAAACCATCTTTACAAATAAAAAAAATAGTTTTTTTAAACAATTTAATAATAAATAAATTTTAAATTTATTTAAAATCAAGGGGGAATTGCAAAAACTATTTTTTTTTAAGATGATTTTTTTTTTCTAGGTTTCAGATTTAAGATACATTCATGTTTTCTAAAAGATTTTTAAATTTTTTTATCTTATTTTTTATTTTTTAGTTTATTTAAAATAAAAATACAGGGTATTTTAGACTTTTTACATGTTTGACCATTGACTAACGGATCCATCTAACAGTAGGGGATGTTTATACAACAATTTTAAAATGTTGAGAGAAGTTTGTGCGTATATGGCCAAAACTATGGTGTGCCATATCCGTTCAATGTTATTAAACCTTCAGGGATGTTTATGCAATTCCCCCTTATTTTTATTGCTAAAAAAAATTCTAGATCTAGGCGAACAGGTGGAGAACGAATGAACGATGTTGATTATTATTGATTAGTCGCGAATTTCATATTTCCATTAGCATTACATGACGCGACACACCAAACGTGCCAAATTAAAGACAAGTCTCAACGGAGGTAGAAATTAGCAAACCAACGCACATCATCTGCATTTGAATCTTCAAATTCACAATCCTGACTCCAAATATACGTTTCGATTATCGAAGCCTCTGTTTGATCTCAAGAGAAAGAGAGGGAGGGATAAAATGTCTATGGCGAGGGCGAGCTCAGGCCTCGCATATCCAGAGCGTTTCTACGCAGCGGCTTCTTATGCTGGATTTGATGGATCTGTAGAAGAAGTCACCTCCAAGTTCTCTAGTGATTCGGCTTTGCTCCTATATGCTTTGTACCAGCAGGTACCACCTCCTGATTCTGCTTTCCATCTTTTTCGTATTTCTCACTCGATCCAATGTCTTCTACATGCCAATTTATCGGTTTTGGTGCCAAACTCTTATAGCTGTTGATTCATTTTTAATCTCAATTGCTGATTCTCACATTTTTTGGCCTACTGTGTTTTGCGTGCTTACTATTATCTGTTCCTGTTGTAATTGATGTTGCTTTATGATGAGAGTTGTTGGGTTTAATATGTGATGTCTGTTGATTTCGTGGCGGATTTAGTTTTTGCTATCATTGGTCGTGAATTTTTCCCCATTTTGTATATTTAGAGTAACTTTAGTGTATAATCCGTGCTTCTTCAATGCCTTTTGAGTGTAATCTAGATAGATCTACTCTTACAAATTAATCATCTGGCAGTGAAAACATGGGATCTGTTTTTCTGTTAGGCTTACAAGCAAAAGTAGAGAAAGAAAAGACATTGACAATAACTTTCCTTTATCAAACGTGTTAAAAACATAAATCTATGCCATTCCATTTTAAATCCACAAGTGCTATAATATATTTAGCAATCATTTCCTTAACATATCAAGAAATGAATTTGTGGTTTGGACCGAATTTTAGATGGAATGCGTACCTGATGGTACTTGAATGAATATTTGCAGGCTACATGTTTATACTCATTTAGTATTTAACCATGTGTTCATATAGTTAAAGGCCTTCTGAGACATTACATTGCCTATGTGTTTATACTCATTTAGTATTTAACTATTTGCAGGCTACTGTAGGACCTTGTAACATCCCAAAACCTAGCTCATGGAGTCCTGTTGAGCAAAGCAAATGGAAGAGGTTTGTGTGCTTATATACCTATGTATTTTCATAACAAGGGCTTACTTGGTGAGACTTTTGTGACACTTAGCTTTCGTTAAAGTAGATTAAGAGTCAATTCTTTTGCTAAAGAATAAAGAAAGTACTTAGTGGAGTGGAGTGCAGCTGATTTTAAGGGCCTTTTTTGCAGTGCTATTAATCTTATTTTTTTTTTCAATGCTTTATTTTAATGGAATATATTTAGGAGAAGGATTTTTTTGCGTTCGTGTATAATTTGGAATTGTGCAATACCTTCTTCTTAATTATGTAAATGGATGTATATATGTATACATGTGTGTGTATTGATGTTTTCGCATTCCCTTGAAATGATATATTTTTTCTTTGATGGGCTATAATTTAGAAACCGGATAGATATATTATACAATGATTTTTAGCTATTGTCTAATGCCCTCTGTATAGTTGAGTTCAACCGTCTATTAGGTGTTTGCATTGTTAAGTATTTCTTAATATTTGTTAAATTTTTTCCCCTAAAGCAGTATATCTTCTATGCAGTTGGCAAGGGCTTGGAAACATGGCTACCACAGAGGCCATGCGCCTCTTTGTGAAAATATTGGAGGTTTTTGTCAAAACAATTTTCACATTTATATTTATATAATTAACTTTGGAGTCCCAGCTAATGGATTTTTTTTTTCTTTCCCTCTCTTTTTTTTTTTTAACTGAGTAGGAGGAAGATCCAGGTTGGTATTCAAGGGCATCAAACTTTGCCACTGAGCCCATTGTGGATGTGCAAATGAATGTAAGTACATATGAAGTTCTTCTATACATATATTTTTATTTTTATTTTAAAATGACAATCTATTAAAATTTATTATGAATTGGTCAACTAAAAAAAATTTATTATGAATTTATTTATACTTTTTTGGCCTGGTTAATATCTGTAATGGTAATGGTAAGAGCACTGAAAATTGAAATATCACTGATGTTGCATCAACTATATTCCAGTTTTGGTAGTATGACCTTGGTTCCATATCTTGTTTTGGTAATTCTGCAGCTATTTGTCTTTGAAACTTTATTATTGATACCTATATCTTGTTTAAATAAGTTTGTAGTTGTTTATGTTTGAAAATTGATACCCATACTGGAAGGGAGAATGAAAAAGCTGCAATGCTGCATAATTGAAGACTTTGTTGTTAAGGGCCTTGATTCAAGTTTTTACGGATTTTTGCTGCTTTGCAAGAAGATTTTATATAGCAATTCCCTCAATCTTTCTACTGACTTTGATTATATTGATTACTTTATTTATTTAATTATTTGTTTTGTTTGTTTATAGCATAATTCAAAAACTGAACCTGTCATGGAGAATGGGAATTCATCACCCGAGACAAAGAACATTTTCACTGAAAATGGGAGCTTGATGGAGACTCAAGATAAAGATGTAGTCTCAGAAGGCCTTGGTTCAGTTGTTGTCTATGATCAATGGATTGCACCTCCAATATCTGGCCAACGCCCCAAGGCCCGATACGAGGTATTGGCATATTAGCTATCTCTGTACATTGTTTCTTTTTTCGTGTTTCTTTTTTCGTCCTCTTGTCTATAGTTCCCTCCTCAGAATGGAGTCTTTTATTTTTCAGCATGGAGCTGCAGTTGTTCAGGATAAGATGTATATTTATGGTGGAAACCACAATGGTCGTTACCTAAATGATCTCCATGTAAGCGAATTATTTGCATACACTCCTAAACACGCACATTTCCATATAGATGTACATTCAAAATTCATGTGACAGAACTACTGGCTGAATGTCTTTGAATTCTGTAATGTTAACAAGATCATTGCTTCTTTCATATTATTTCTCTTCTTTTTCCGGTTACATTCTTGAAGAATTCTAAATTCGTGGTTTGTATTTGGACTTTGAATACTTTTCTCCCTGCCTACTATTGCCTAGAAAAATTATATATATATTTTCCCAATATGACAATCAATGCAGGTTCTGGATTTGAGAAGTTGGACTTGGTCAAAGGTTGAGGCTAAGGTTGAGTCTGATTCTCTAGAATCATCTCCAGCAACATTAACTCCCTGTGCCGGTCATTCCTTGGTTAGTAGAAAAATGAGTTTCTTTTTATTCTCTGGCACATTGGAGGCAGATTGTTTTCATTAAATATATGCACATTTGAATACTATCCATTTGGCTAGTATTTTGCAATTATCAAATATTCTCATCCATCAATATTATATGTTTCTCTAGATACCATGGGAGAATAAGCTTCTATCAATTGCCGGTCATACAAAGGATCCTTCTGAAACTATTCAGGGTATAATATCATTCAACTGTCCATTGATTATTTACTTGGTTTGTGCCACTTCTGTGGAAGATGATGCCTTATGAAATGAAATTTATTGTGGAAACGTTAGGAGTTAGATAATTTATTTTTTTCGACTATAAAGTATGAAGAACTCAGAAAATTCATCTTTGTTTTCATGACAGTGAAAACATTCGATTTGCAAACTTCTTCATGGTCAACCTTGAAGACTTATGGGAAAGCACCGGTATCTTTCTTTATTTTCTCTTTTTACTTTCTATATGAGCAGGACAATTAACAAACCAAAATCGAAAAAAGTGTCCATTCAGTTGGTTGCTTTTTTTGTTATAAGCATATGCGTGTGTATCTATATCTTCTGGCATCTAGGTTTTCTTGAGACATTGAGATGTGTAGTTGTATTGTCTCAAAAACTTAAATCCAAATGATTCCAAAACTTTTTGAGATTACTATATAATAATTCACTAAAATAGGCAAACATTTTTAAATTGTGAAACGAAGTGAGGTTCAAATTAGAACTTGTAAAATCATTGTGAATCACATAGGTCTACTTTAATTGAGCAGAGTCTATTTCATGTATCTCTGTGTGATACTGTGATCTTTGCTTATTTATTTTTATTTTCTTGAAATTTGACACTGAACGGATTTGTGGTCTGCCGGGATTATTTAGACTAAAGAAATAATGAGTTATTAATGCATGCCTTGATATTTTTGCAATTTCAAAATGCTCTTCATGTGTTGTGAACGTACTATAACTAATTATGGTCTTCAGGTATCACGTGGAGGTCAATCGGTCACCCTTGTTGGGACTAGCTTAGTGATTTTTGGGGGACAGGATGCAAAGAGAACCCTCTTGAATGATTTGCATATTCTTGATCTTGAAACCATGACCTGGGATGAAATTGATGCTCTGTAAGATCAGCTTTGACTATTTCAGTATTAAGCCTCTAATATTTCTTACTGTTGTTGGTGTCAATTTTATTATTTCCATCTTTGTTTGGTATTTATCTTCATTGAGGAGTGCCAAAGAATTTATGCAGCCATCTGATAGACAATTTGCTATCAAAATGTTGACATAAATATTTGAGCAACTTTGGGGATGTTTCTTTTGAACTTGTGAAGTTGTGAAAAACTGTCCATTTAATGATATTTGGGACATTGGGATTACTTTTTTGACAATATGTGATCATCTATAGGTGCCTTGACAGTGTAGTGCAATTGAAGTTATAGTTTCTACCTTATACATCTGTGGTTGTCAATGGGTTGGGTGGGCAACTTTGAGATGGTTTATGATCATGTGTCATATTGAATCCAATCTTATTGTTTAATTTGAACCTGATTTGTATGATTTTACCGTAATAGAAATGAATGCTTGGATGTGATTCGCTGCAATAGTTAAATTTAAATTTCACCTAAAATAACTATATAAGTATTGTTTTAAAAAAGAATCATATTCTTCTCTTAAGGATTTGAACAAAACCCAACTTTTGATTTAAATTTATATACTTATTTGTCTCATGAGATGCAAACTTGGATTATACCAGAGTTGAATTGGATTCAAAATGTTCACAGCCCTACTTCTAGCAAACAGAGAAGCAGCATGTTGAACCATATGTTGCATTTTTGTAGGGGTGTGCCACCTTCTCCAAGGTCTGATCATTCTGCTGCAGTTCATGCAGAGCGGTACCTTCTTATCTTTGGCGGGGGCTCACATGCTACTTGTTTCAATGATCTACATGTTCTTGATTTGCAAACTGTAAGATATCTATTATGGTACAAACAGACACTCACAAGCACACACACATGTCTAAACACATAATTGCATGCATATTTACGTGCAGGTAGCTGCTGATGCATTGTTTCTAATAGTTTTTCTGCATTTATGGTAGATGGAGTGGTCAAGACCCACTCAACAAGGTGAGATACCGACCGCACGGGCAGGACACGCAGGTGTAACCGTTGGAGAGAATTGGTTCATTGTTGGTGGTGGTGACAATAAGAGTGGTATGTATCTCATGTTTTCAGCATTCAGATACAAGTTTCTTTAGTGGTTGATTTTTCTATCTAGACTTTATGGTATTCTTTGAAATTGAAGTGTTTAAAATGTAGATAACATTAACATTGATGTGGATTTGTTAAAAAAAGGTATGCGTGGTATGAAATTGTATTTGATGGTCAGCATGTCTCAATATTACGTTAAAATGAGTCCATGCTCTGGAAGTATTGAGGAACAGTTGAGTTAAAGTTTTTCATTTGAAGGTTACAAGTGACTTATCATTGAACACATCAAATGCTTAAACATTAAGACTAAGCAATTTCTTGACCATAATTAGATGGAGGTCAGCCTCATCTATATATCCCTTTCTTGAGTTCTACAATTGCATGAGTGTTTTTAATGTCATAAAGAGGGTGAATGAAAGGTGAAATCTGTTCTCAGTTGTTAAGACAATGTAAACAAACAGTGTTTTCAACTATGAAGGTACTAAGGGGTTTTTGAAGTGGCTTTGCATCATTGGGTTTTGTATTGACTTGATTTGATTGATAGATGAGAGACCATACAGCCAAATTATTTTCCTTTTTCTTATCTAGAGTACAGTTGTACAATTTATAAAATAAAGGTAGTGCCTTATCCAAGGGCTTGAAAATCTAAAAAGGGATCTATATCTATGGAACAAACTGTTTCATAGAGCTTATGTTTTTGTTTTACTGGCATTGACAGTTATTTGATTATACCAATTAAGCTGCAGTTTATATTTGTGATTATAGTTAAAATCAGTTGGTGTCATGACTCATGGGTATCTTTTTTTTTTTTTGTGTGTGTGTTGAAAAGTAAGTCAGGAGTATCTTCACTGTTGTTAGAACTGCTTCCTGATTTCCTTGTAATTTTATCCCTTATAATTTTGGTATGTTTTGGTTTCTTTGAAACTTATTGCAGGGGCTTCGGAAACTGTTGTCCTTAACATGTCTACACTTGTTTGGTCGGTTGTAACTTCTGTCCAAGGACGTGTTCCTCTTGCTAGTGAGGTATTTTACTCTTTGGAAACATTTGCAAGTTGTAACATTGATGGACATGTGAACTCAATTTGTAATGTGTAATTTTTCAATGATTCTCTGTTGATTTATTTAATAGTTGTTATTAGGCTAATTATACACATCTCATTCAAATAAAGATTGGAATGGTGTTGTATATTTGACTAGCTGCTTGACATTGGTTGATAAGTAGTTTAACAATGCATATAAATGGAATAGGTGTCGAGTTTACAAATTCATGTGGTGTTTGACTTCTCTGGGGCTATCGTATATTAATAACAGCATCATTATAATGAATTTGATAGGAATCAACTTTTTTTTAACTACTGCTTGTTCTTATCAATTCCATTTCATTATAATTAATGGAGGATTGTGCGCATAGTAACCGTTAGAAAACCAACGGTTTATTATGAACTAAACAAGGGCATGATGGGAGTTGTTACTGATGTAGTTTTTCATAAGTCTACTATCTACCATTCTACTTTTTACCTAAGAAAATAATGTATTTTGAACAAGGACTTCTCTGAGAGACCAGCACCATAAAATCGGGTCTTCATCTGAAATATATTGATTTTTGAGTGTGAACTGGGAACATTCAGAGAATTCTATACCATTGGTTTTCATTTGCATCCCCTGGAATGAAATTATAATTGTTGTTCGACTGATATCTTGTATTGCAGGGCTTGAGTTTGGCTGTTAGCTCCTACAATGGTGAAGATGTACTTGTATCTTTTGGAGGATATAATGGGCGTTACAATAGTGAGGTAAACAGTTATATTTATTTATTTGCATGCGGATTCTTCTGTTTGGTCTGGTTCATTCTTTTGATTTCTTGTGTTGCTGTCAGGTTCATGTTCTTAAACCGAGCCACAAATCAACATTGCAATCAAAGATAATAGAGACTCCTGCGCCTGACAGTGTTTCTGCTGTGCATAATGCTACAAATGCAACCAGAGATGTGGAGTCTGAGTTTGAAGTGGGCCAAGAAGGAAAAATAAGGGAAATTGTTATGGATAACATTGATTCAGATCCCCGGGTATGTAGTTTTGAAAAATGTGTCATGTCAAAAGAAGGATCATTTGCATATGCCGTCAGTTACTAGCTCATATTCATGGTTGATAGGTGCTTGCTCATGTCAATGAGGATGATTTGCTCAGGATTATTGTCTTAAACATATTTATAAAATAGCTTATCTAGTGTTCAAAATAGCAAATTGATTGCTAATAATCCATCAATTTATTTGTTATGACAAAATAATTATGTTTTTCATATGGTTGAGACTCTTATTGCGTTGCTATGTCAACTTTTTGTATTATGATGTTTGTAGCTATGCCCCATGTTTTTTATCTTTGCACTGAACTTCTGATTCCATGCAGAAATCCAACGGTGGAGAAACCACTGAACATCTTATAGCAACACTCAAGTCAGAGAAAGAAGAACTAGAATCATCACTTAGCAAGGAGAAGTTGCAGTCTATCCAGCTAAAGGAAGAGTTAGCAGAAGCTGAGACTCGAAACACGGAGCTGTACAAGGTAATCACTCTATATGGGTATTTGTTGGTTATGTACTTCACATTTATATGTCTATGTAGCTCAACATGCTCCGCCTGCAGCATATGAATGAGGTGAAGTCTTTCTCAGTTAGTAGGATATAACATTTTTGTAGATAGTTAAACTAAAATATCTTCATGAGAGAAGTTTCAAATATCTACCAATTAAAAACGAATTAATTTAGTTGCCTCTCCAATGAGATCAACTTATACGAATTTATACATAGTTGAGACTTAAGAATTCCGTCAGACATGTATTCTATGATGCACTTGGTGTAAACATATTACATATTGTTTTGATTATCTAAATTATCCATCTTGTACATGGAATTTTCCCCAAATACAAATATTATATTCTTTTGATATTTTAGGAGCTTCAATCTGTACGTGGTCAACTTGCTGCTGAACAGTCAAGATGTTTCAAACTAGAGGTATGAGCTCACTAATGCCATTGTTATTCGTTGTTCCATAAATGCTAACAATGTTTTCAAACTTGAATTTGTTTGGATTATTGCTGGTGTGACTTAGGCCCTCAAAAGATTGGAACTTTACATGCTGATAATTGTAATTTGAACTGACAGGTTGATGTTGCGGAACTTAGACAGAAACTACAAACAATGGAGACATTGCAAAAGGAACTTGAACTCCTGCAGCGACAAAAGGCTGCTTCTGAACAAGCGGCCTTAAATGCAAAACAGAGACAGAGCTCAGGTGGGGTGTGGGGTTGGCTTGCTGGAAACCCCCCTTCAAGCGAAAAAGCTGATGATGCTTGATTGAGAAGTAGTAGTGATTGCTAGATATGATTCTCATTCCTCATTTTTTTTCTCATCAAATATTTTTTTGTTTGACCTGATCCAGTTCTTTATATGATGGAAAATAAGATATAAGATATCAAGTTCCTGTTGGCCAAAGGTGAAACCCCATTGAGGGGTTTTTGCGTGATATACATGTAGTTTTAGTTAAGAGAGTTTCGTATATCTGACAGTGAAATACCATTTTTTTTTCATTGGAGTTTGTATTTAAATCGAATGTCTTATCTCAATGAAATTATAGGTTTTCATTATTTGCAAACAAAATCGGACGATAATTACAATTATCATGTTATTAAAAAATATATATGGACTGATGTGGATTTATACCCACTTTAGCTTCTGTCGTGTGTGATAATATTTCATTCCTGTTGTCCAGACTCCAGATATTATATTTATTGTTCACTGTTCAAATGTTCAATACCTTTCTTATGAAAAAAAAAAAATGGAAGTGAACTCATCAAGGCGAGCTAAGCTGCAGAATTAATAAAAGTTTCTCCACCTCCACGCTTCCAATTTGGTTTTTCTGTCGTTTATTAAAATGGGAACATTTTAATTAATTTAAGTTCGATTCAACTAATCGTTCATTAAAAAAAAAAAAAAAAAAAAGCCTCTTCTATTATTAATTACCCTAATAAACTTATATTTTTTTCTTTTAAAAAAACTCTTTGTATTCAAAATCAGAACCTCTTATTTACAAAAGGTAATAAATTTTTTTGTTTTACAAACTTGTTCCAATTTGACAAGAGCAAGGAGAAAATAATATTTGTCCAAATTTGAGATATTTCTGGTGATCGCAAATTCACAACTCACAAGTCACAAGAATTACGTGATATTCATCCATCAAATAATAACTGACATGTCATGTGTTATATAACAAGATGAAAATGGAATCGTCGTGATTAACCAAACCGCATGACGTGGCAGCAGATAAATAGTCTCTTCCACCGCCTCGCTTTATATCCTTGCTCTAGAGTATAATCTCTCCCAAACCTAATAAGCTCGAAAGTCGAAACTGAAAGAAAAAATTAAATAAATAAATAAATAAAAAGTACCAATCACCAGATTTTCCTACCATTCAAAGTACACCCTCAGTTTTTCACATCTCCATTTCTCCTATCAAACAGGTTATGCTTATTCTCAATCTCATGAGACGATAGCAAGAGGTATGTTTTTTTTTTTTTGGTTTATTATTATTTTTTATTTTTATACTCAAACCTTAAAGAACTCGATTTCTAGGGTTTCGCCTTAGTGTTTTAGCTGTTACGGTACCATGATATCTGTTATTAACAACGACCGTGAATTCGATGGAAAAGCTGATACTAAGATTGAAGGAATTGAGGCTAAACCTGGGGTTTCGGGTGATATTGTTGTTAGTAACTCTATTAATGAAGAGAATTTTGCCAATTCGGGAGTGGTCAATGAAGCTGCGGTTTCTTCTTTGATAGCTCCGAAGAGTGAAAGATCTGGTGAGGATAAGGTTAGGGTTTCTGCAGAGAGTGATATCAACACTACAGGGAACGAAATGGAATCTAGGGTTTTTGAAGTGAAAAAGAACAAATCGGATGCCAATCAAATGGAACGTGATTGTTTTGAGGTTCAAAATGATGTTTTTGATGGTAGAAATGATAGTTTTGAAAATGAAACTGATCATACTGTAGATAATGTAGTCAGGGTTGATAGACATGTAGAACTGTACAAGTCTTTGCTATCCGAGTTTGATGATTTTGTAGCCAATGAAAAGATTAATGCGGGGACATCGAGGGCATTGAGTTATGGTTTTGAAGTTGGTGATATGGTGTGGGGTAAGGTGAAATCACATCCATGGTGGCCGGGGCATATATTCAATGAATCTTTTGCATCGAACCCTGTTCGTCATGCAAGGACGGATGGTCATGTTTTGGTTGCTTTCTTTGGGGATAGTAGTTATGGGTGGTTTGACCCAGCTGAGCTTATTCCTTTTGATCCCCATTTTGTGGAGAAATCACAGCAAATACATTCAAGGACTTTTGTTAAGGCCGTGGAGGAAGCAATGGACGAGGCATGTAGGAGGCGTGGTCTTGGGTTGACATGTAAATGCAGGAACCCCTACAATTTTCGGACCACAAATGTTCAAGGGTACTTTGCAGTCGATGTGCCGGATTTTGAGCCTGGAGGAATTTATTCAGCAAATCAGATTAAGAAGGCAAGGGATAGGTTTCTACCAGTTGAGTCTCTTTCTTTTGTTAAGCAGTTGGCATCGGCACCAAAAGGTTGTGAACAAAAGAGCATTGATTTTGTTAAGAATAAGGCTACAGTTCTTGCTTTTCGTAAGGCAGTCTTTGAGGAGTTTGATGAGACATATGCGGAGGCATTTGGTGTGCAACCATCACGCTCTTCTCATGGTCGGGCTAATGCACTGGAGCAGTCTGCTAAACAGCCACCAAGAGGTATTGATTTAGATGCCTTGTGCTGATTCTGGTAGATGTTTTTGATGTTTAGTTTCACAGCACTCTATCCCCTTGAACGAGTTTACTCCATGATAGTTAAAAAAATATTCAACAATAGTTAACCATTATGGAAGTGATGTTGCTTGAACATTTTCCGCTTAACATGAATTATCATTTGTGAATTCCATAGAACTCTGGTACCACTTGGTATCATTGGTTTTGTTGTTATTGTTATGTCCCGACTCCCGAATTTGTTCACACTTTTCTATATGTATACAATTATGTTTTGTCTTCTTCCAAGTACTTGTTGAACTAACCTCTATGTGGAAATATCAGAAGAGTTTCATGTGACTTGTGAGATTTGTTATTTCTGTCTTTCAAGTATATTTAATTGCATAATTGGTCCTATTATGTTTTCTGCTCATTTTCATTGAACTTAGTAGAGAACTTTCTATTCTTATGATTTGAGTGACTGCAATCCATTTATCCATATCTTTAAAGTATTTCCACTACTGCTTAGGAAATTGATTGATTGGTTTAAGTTATGCAGTGAAGGGGTCTTTTTGTTGTAGCTCAATTTTGCTTAGTAGTGATGACAGGGAGTAATCTTTGGTTGCATACACGTGTACTATTAAAAAAAAATACCATTAGCTAGTTTCTTATAAAGAAATATATAAAATATGTTACATGTCATTGGTTAAATAGCACCTTATTGCCCTTATCAGGGTGGTGTTCTGTAATATTTTATCAACTTGCTCCCTAATTAATACAATTACTGGAAATGATATCTCCTTGGATTTGTTCTGCAGCTCCTTTAAGTGGTCCACTAGTGATTGCTGAAGCTCTGAGTGGTGGAAGGAGTTCCAAAAAATCTATGAAAGTCAAAGATCATTCAAAGAAAGACAGGTATCTTTTCAAGCGAAGGGATGAATCAGGTGATTCAAGAACACTGCAAACTAGCCAGGCACAAGCTGGTTCCTTGGCCCCATCAGTTATCATAGAGGGATCCTCAGCATTAGAAGCTGGAGATTATGTGTTGCAGAAGAGGGCTCCTGCACCCCATACTGCAGTGAAATTTGAACAGACTGGGTTTATAAGCAGGGACAGTACAGGTTCCAGTGGAACTATACATGGAAAAGAAGCCATAATGGTAAATCGAGCTCATACTTGCAATGATACTTCTGCCATCCAAGCTGCTTCTCTAGATTCAAAGTCATCTCCAGATATGCATGAAATGAAAGAGAGGATGGGATCTGCTGTAGTTTCGGGATCCATGAGCAGTGGTGGGTTTGATACGTTGGGAAAGAGGGTATTGCAATCTTCTCAATTGGAAGATGGGGGTCAGGTTGATATTGAAAATGAGAGTGCCAAAATGTCCAGACCATTAGAACGTCTTCAGCAATCTGAACTTAGTTCTTCTGCAAGAGATGAAGGAGATCATAGTTTAGATCAAATTAAGGACAGTGAAACGGGGGCTCTTCCTTCATCAATTAATGCAAAGCGTTCTGTTGGAGTAAGTCCCGATGGTAAAATGAAGAAGCCTAAGGTTCTTAAACGGCCTTTAGGTGACATGGGCTCTGAGAACTCATTTGTAGGAGAGCCAAAGAAAAAGAAGAAAAAGAAAAAGGAGTTTGCTATAGAAACAAGCTCAAATCATCAGCGGAAGCGTTTGGTGACAGGAAAAGGTGAGATTGGAGTGGGGAATTTGACTAAAAGATCTTCTCAGGCTGGTTTTGATCTTGGTGTCAGTACTTCTGTATTGAATTCAGTTGGGACATTGCCTGGAGTTGATATAATTGATATTGGGCTTCCACAATTATTGATTGATTTGCATGCCCTCGCTCTTAATCCATTTCATGGTATGGAAAGGAATAGTCCTGCAACTATAAAGCATTGCTTTCTGCGGTTCCGATCCCTTGTATACCAGAAAAGCTTGGTTCTATCGCCACCATCGGAGACTGAGCCCATTGAAACTCGTTCCATTAAATCTTCATCCAGTATTGGTGCTTCTGGTGAGATTGTCAGAGATATGCCAGCATCAAAATCAGCAAAACAGCTGGCCAGACCTGATGATCCTACAAAGGCTGGGCGGAAACGTCTTCCATCTGAACGGCAAGAAGAAAATGCAGCAAAGAGATTGAAAAAGATTAATAATGTTAAATCATTAACAACAGAGAAGAAGGCCCAGAGAACATTGGATGGGCAGCGAGTAGAGGGAAAAGAACATGTAGCTGTTCTCCCGCTAAAACCAGTAAGACCAGATTCTATAAAGAAATTGGTTCCTCCAGCTAGGGCAGTTAACCCCACTATGCTGGTGATGAAGTTTCCTCCTGGGACATCATTGCCATCTGCTGCAGAACTGAAGGCAAGATTTGGTCGTTTTGGGGCATTAGATCAGTCGGGTACCCGTGTGTTTTGGAAGTCATCAACATGTCGTGTTGTGTTCCGGTACAAAGTTGATGCACAGGCAGCATGCAAGTATGCCAATGGAAACAATACACTGTTTGGCAATGTGAAAGTGAGATACAGCCTTCGGGATTTTGAAGCCTCTACAAATGAAGTAGGTGATTCTGACAAGAGTCGGGGTGAGGACGCCGCGAGCAATGAGACCCCAAGGAGTAAAGATGGCATAGTAGAGAGAGAGAGATTAACATCAGCATTTCCATCTCCTGCGCAGACAGCAATCCAACTGAAGTCCATTTTGAAGAAATCAACAGGAGAAGAGGCAGGACAGGTAACGGGCGGTGGTAGAGGAACAGCACGTGTAAAATTCATGTTAGGAGGGGAAGAAAATAGTAGAGGAGAGCAATTGATGGTTGGTAATAGAAACAACTTCAACAACAGTGCAACTTTGGCTGATGGTGGTGCTATGGATTTTAATAGTAAGAAGTTTCAAAAGGTTGTTCCTCCATTTTCATCGACTATGCATTCTCATCCTCAAGTTTCAAAACCAGTATTTAATAATTCACATCATAGTGAAGTAGTAGCACCCAGAAATTCTCATCTTAATACTCCACCACCACCCAGTAGCATTGATATTTCACAGCAAATGCTCAGCCTTTTGACAAGGTGCAATGACGTGGTAACCAATATCAATGGTTTCTTAGGTTATGTGCCTTACCACCCCATTTGAGCAGTATATTTAAAGAAAGACGGGATCACACACACACACACACTAAAATGTATGTCAATAGACGACAGCGGTGAATTATATGTAATCCCGTCCGTCATTAATAGTTGGGGCTTTCAAGTTTGTATTTTGTAATTTCAAGTATGCTGAATTGCTGATAGTGCCACCTCGTTTGCCTCTTCTTTTGGTTGCTTTATTTATTTCTTTTATTATTAACTCTAGTGGTGACGGGTGCGGGCCTGCCCCCCACAACTCAACTCTGTTTTTGTTTCTTCTTGAACTGAAAATGACGAGTTTTTGGCCGTGTTTGGTTCATTGCTTGTGTGCTGCAACGCCCACCTTGGGCTTAAACGTTCATACTTGGTAAATGCATATTTTTCAGAGGAGGTCCATTTGGATTATTTAGTTTCAACGTTTGCTGAGGTTATTATTATTATTCAGATTTCAAAATGGAATATGAATGGCAGTTTAATTTGACGAGGGTGTGATTTTTGCAACCTTGATGAACAAGTGATGGTGGTAATCTATTGTTTGGTCCTTTTTTAAGTTTTGGTCGACTTTTAGAATGTTGTCTGTATAAACTGACTAACAAAAGTATAGTTCCAAGAACATAAGTAGAAATCAAATCTCGAGGTTTATCCCGGACCAATCTCATCTCGTGTGTGTGAGATGATAGTTAAAGATAGGAAATTTGTAAAAAGAAGTTGAAATTAAATGATTGATTTTCTGATTAAAAAATTGTTTTATTTATTTATTGAAATTTTGTTTAATAAAATTTTATAAACCGTGGAAAGACCAAAATAGAAAGGGGGTGTTTGGGTTGAATAACCCGTAACTTTCCATCTAGTGTCTTAAGGCTAAACCTGAGGGAGTCCAGTGTAAAATATAAAACCCTAATTGAATTGTTGGGTTTTGGAGAGAGTTGTGTGATGGCGTCGATGCAGGGAAGCCGAGGTGGCAGGAGGGCAGGCGGCGGCATAGAAGATGAGAAGTTGGTGTTTGAAACGACGGAGGGAGTGGAGGCAATAACGAGTTTCGACGGGATGGGAATAAAAGACGATCTACTGCGTGGAATTTACCAATACGGTTTCGAGAAGCCGTCTGCTATACAGCAGAGAGCCGTTATGCCGATTATCAAGGGCCGTGATGTAATTGCACAAGCCCAGTCTGGTACCGGCAAGACCTCCATGATTGCACTCACTGTTTGCCAAATGGTCGATACTTCTACACGAGAGTACGTTTCCTTATAAAATTTATTTTAAACTAGTTTTAGTAATAATGAAATTGATGTATTTTTGCTTAAGAGATTTATTAATTATTAATTATAGGGTCCAGGCATTGATCTTGTCACCTACTAGGGAACTGGCATCTCAGACAGAGAAAGTGATATTGGCTATTGGTGATTTCATTAATATACAATCTCATGCATGCGTTGGAGGCAAAAGTGTAGGTGAAGATATTAGAAAGCTTGAAAATGGAGTTCATGTGGTCTCTGGAACACCAGGCAGAGTCTGTGATATGATCAAGAGAAGGACTTTGCGTACCAGAGCCATTAAATTACTAGTACTTGATGAATCTGATGAGATGTTGAGCAGAGGGTTCAAGGATCAAATTTACGATGTCTATCGATATCTTCCACCAGACCTTCAGGTTTGATTTACATGTATTGAGTGTCACCTTCCTTGACAGATGATTACTCAAGATATCACATTTGTTAACAGATAACAATTTTAACATTTTTCTTCATTAGTAGATGCATATTTTTGTTTCTTATTGAATATGGAAGGAAAAAAGAGTGAGAGGCAGCAAACAATTTGAACCTGCATTCTAAAATGAGTTTTTACTTGCTAATGCGTACATGTTATCACTAGCAGAACATAATTATTTACTTACAAGGAGACGTGAGTGTTGGTTCTTTTGCTGGTGTTATTGTACGACAATCTTTCCTCTTTACATTATTTTTTCTAGTATTCATGGACAGTACGCCCCCATCATTCTATATTTGTTCATTTTTATTCTTAGGAGTAGGCTGCTATGCTAGCTGTTGTAAAAATGTCCAGGTTTCTTAAACTGTTTCAATGGGGGGTCTAAATCTCTTAAGATTATTGTAGGTTGTCTTGATATCTGCTACACTTCCTCATGAAATCTTGGAGATGACAACCAAGTTTATGACAGACCCTGTAAAGATTCTTGTGAAGCGTGATGAGTTGACTTTGGAGGTACCTATTTCTACTCTGTATTTTTACTGCCTTTGTTTGCAAATTTGGATCTTGATACAAAATTTTCATCTGTTGTCTTTTTGGATAAAAGGGAATCAAGCAATTTTTTGTAGCTGTGGAAAGAGAGGAGTGGAAGTTTGATACACTATGTGATCTTTATGATACTCTTACAATTACACAAGCTGTTATCTTCTGCAACACGAAGCGTAAGGTAATATTCCTAGTGGTTTAATTTTCATTGAATTTGTTAAGACTGTAACTTGGTTTTTAACGTTTCTCAGACCCAATAGGACACATGTTGTTTAGCTGTTTAGGTATCCAGTTTTTTTTTTTTTTTTTTAGAATTCTGTGGAACTGATGCTGTAATATTTCTTATGGATTATGATTTAGGAAAAGTTGCTAAGGTTTCTTTGGCTTTTATTGCTTTAGATTTTATCTATTGGATTTTAGGGAAATTTTTTAATTTATATTCATGTCTCAAGCAACGGTTTGAAGATGTAAATTCAATAATATAGTGAAAATGATATGGATTAATCATAAAAGAAGGTTGTTGCTTGACTTGCTTCAGGTTTTTGAGTTCTGCTTGATTAATTAAACTTAAAGATTTACATTGATTATCTCATTTTCTATTACTAATGTAAGTTTCTTATATATATATATATATATATATATATATATATATATATATACACACAACAAAAAAAAAAAAAAAAAAAAAAAAAAAAAAAAAAAAACTGTATAGTGATTTTGCATGAGGGAAAATGGAAAATTGGATGCTTTACTCATTGAAATTTCAGGTGGAAATTTTATTCCTAGTGTGCCATATGTTGATAAATACTCCTTTTTGACCAAACTCTGTCTAGTAGGGAAAAAGAGAAGATTTTACCCCTTAAGTTTTTCTTTAGCATGTTTTGAGAAGAATGAACTCATTAGCTAGATACTTTACTTTTCACTCTCATTGTCAATTCCAGGCTTTTGGATATTTTGTGATCTATTGATATATTATAGTATCATTCACTCTGACAGGTGGATTGGCTAACAGAGAAGATGCGTGGCTATAACTTTACCGTCTCATCAATGCATGGAGACATGCCTCAAAAAGAAAGAGATGCAATTATGGCAGAGTTTCGGTCTGGTACAACCCGTGTCCTAATCACAACAGATGTTTGGGCTCGTGGGCTTGATGTTCAGCAGGCAAGTTCTTGATTATTAAATTTTACTGTTCAAATCGCTTTTTGAAAAGTTAAGCAAGCAAGGACTGTATTAAAGTTGCAAGTATTGATTTTATTTTATGCTAAATTATGAAGAGAGTAAATTAGATTGATTCTGCTTCCTATATGTTGTAAAGTGTATGCGATGTGCGTTTGGAATATGATCCACACATTTAGAATGATGGTTTGAGACTTCTTATCAGTTATCACCAATACCTTCAAGTTCCGATAAGTGAATTTTTTTTAATTGTGCCATGTGGTTGTGATGGTGTTTCAAAGGTGTCTTTCATGTTGCAGAATAATATTCATTAAATAGGTTTTCTTTAAAGGCACCAAAGTGGAAACACAAATGAAGAAAATCAAAGATGGAAGTATGCCCCAAGCAAAGTGCTCTTATTGGGAAGTGCAGCTGCTTGCTTGTGAACCTACAATATATAATTTTTTTAATGAGATCCCAACCAAGATGCGTTCATAGACACTTGAATTACAATCTCATTGTCTCTTTAATAGGATCGATATATTTGTTTAGTACAGATGCCTGTATGTATGACCATTTCATCTAATTTGATTTTAGATTATATTGGTGTATGCAATTCTAGTGAATTGTTTTTGGAAGAAATATATGTGCTGTTTGTTCATTGCCATTTTTGTTTCATCTTAATTTTCTCTACAGGTTTCTCTGGTAATCAATTATGACCTTCCCAACAATCGAGAGCTTTACATCCACCGGATTGGGCGCTCAGGTCGTTTTGGACGAAAGGTATTTATTTCTTTATGTATCGTGGATCTACTCAGATCTCTTACTTGTGCTAGTGGGTTGTACCTTTTTCCTAGACACTAGTTTGAACATAATTATGATTTATAGGTTTCAGACTATTAAATTGCTTGCCGTAAAATTGTAATGCAAAAACTTCCTCAAAATGTCAAATGGCATAGGAAAATGGGTGGGTGGGGAACAGTTTCAACCTAGTGTTGAAGAAAACTGTGTTTTAATTTGAATCGTTTTTATACACCGGATGTCGTTCTCCAAAATTATATTTATGTAAAAGCTTTAGCACTTTAGCAGTTATATATTTGATTATGCCAAATTGCCATTTTTTGTCATCTGATTTGCTGATTTGCCCCATGCAATATAACTTGATGAAATGTGAATCGTCATTGAGAAAGGGTGTTGTTTGTTTGCAGGGGGTAGCGATAAATTTTGTCAAAAGTGATGATATCAAGATTCTTAGAGACATAGAGCAATATTACAGTACCCAGATTGATGAAATGCCAATGAATGTTGCAGATTTGATATAACAGATGTTTGAATTCTTAATGGTATGATGGGCATTGATGCATACAATTATGCGATGTGAATTGTGTCTTCATTGTGATGGGTTTGTGTAATATTTGATGGTGTGTTGAATATTTTCTGTATGGATGGTTCTAGCGACAATTGTTGACTACAAGGCTAGTATCACTCATTTGATTTTTTTTTTTTTTTTTGGGTAGAACTTCTTAAAATACTTTATTTATTTTATTTATACCTAAGTATAAATTTTGAGGCAATTACTTTTTTTTCGCCAAATATGAATTTTTATTGTGGTTAGTAAGGGTCATTTGAACGAAAAAATAAAATTTGTATATTTCATTGTAAAATATGATTTGATCCAAATTTTTATCAAAACACTTCTTAAAATGCTTTTTTATACACGTACAAATTTTAAAGCAATTTTTTTTTTTTTTTAACAAAATTTGAACAAAAACTAAAAGTTCGTATATTTTATTGTAAAAAGCAATTTAATCCAAAAAAATTTCGTTGAACTTCTTAAAATATTTTTTATATATCTATGTATAAATTTTGAGGCAATTAAATTTTTTCATAAAATATGAATTTTTAGAGTGGTTAGTAAGGGAAATTTAAGAGAAAACTTAAAATACGTATATTTCATTATAAAATGTGATTTAATCCATTTCTTTTTTGCATAGAACATCTTAATATATATATATATATATGGATAAATTTTTAGTAACAAAATATGAATTTTCACTGTGGTTAGTAAGGGTCATTTGGCATATCACCTCTTAGCAAAGCTGGTAATACACCTTCCTTCCACCTAAGTGGTGAAGGGTTCAAATCCCACAATGCACATTTTACAAGTACGTGTGGGGAGTTTTTTTCCCGGGTTGTGGGAGTAGTTATCTCCTGTTATGGGAATAGATATCAAAGCCGCACGTATATTGTTTGATCTCAATAAGTCCCGACAGTCATATTGTAATAGTTCTTGCAATACTTTAAAAAAAAAAAAAAAAGGGTCATTTGAGTGAAAACATATAATTCGTATATTTTATCGTACAATGCTATTTATTCCAATTTTGTTTCGTAGAACTTCTTAAACTATATTTTCTTTATACCTATGTATAAATTTTGAGGCAATTGAAATTTTTTCAAAAAATAAATTTTTATAGTGGTTAGTATGGAGAATTTGATCGAAAACTTAAGATGTTCATTATAAAATGCGATTCAATCCAATTTTTTTATTTTATTTTATATTTTATATATATATAACTTCTTAAAACACTTTATTATACATATATATAAATTTTGAGTCAATTAAAAAATTTAAACAAAATATGATTTTTATAGTGTAATGTAAGGAAAATTTGACAGAAAACTTAAAATTCGTATATTTAATTATAAAATGCGATTCAATCCAATTTTGTTTTCATAGAACTTCTTAAAATAATTTATTATACCTATGTATAAATTTTGAGGCAAATAAAAGTTTTTCACCAAATATGAATTTTTATATTGGTTTGTAAGGAAAATTTGAACGAAAATTTAAGATGCGTATATTTCATTGTAAAATGCGATGTAATCCATTTTTTCCATTGAAAAAACACTTTATTATACCTATGTATAAATTGTGAGTCAATTAAATTTTTTAACAAAATATGAATTTTATAATATGCGTATATTTGAATAAAAAGTTAAGATGCGTATATTTGATTATAAAATGCAATTTAATCTAATTTTTTTCATAGAACTTCTTAAAATACTGATTATATGATTTTATACATAAGTATAAATTTTGAGGAAATTCAATTTTTTTGCTAAAGTTTAATTTTTATAGTGGTTTGTATATTAAATTTGATCAAAAACTTAAAATTCGTATATTTCATTACAAAATGTGATTTAATCCACAATCTTTTCATAGAACTTCTTAAAATACATTATTATACCTACGTATAAATTTTGATTCAATTAGATTTTTTTAACAAATTATGAATTTTTATAGTGGTTGGTTAGAGAAATTTTAGGGGAAAATTAAAATCCGTATATTTCATTGTAAAATGTGATTCAATCCAATTTTTTATTTATTTATTTATTTTTTATATAACTTCTTAAAATAATTTATTATACCTATGCATAAATTTTGAGGTAAATAAAAAGTTTTTTTGCCAAATATGAATTTTTATTGTGGTTATCAGAGAGGTTCTAGCTCGGTGTGGCCAGCGGGTGGTGGTTCGGCATGTGGCGCGGCATAGGAATATTGCAGCTGATTTTCTTGCTAAGTTGGGGGCCATTAGTGGTTTGAATCAGTTGGTGTGGGGCTGATAGTGCGGTGGGGTTTCTGGTTTGTGTGTGTTTGTGGGTGGTCTTTGGGTCTGTTGGCTGTGTTGTGGGTGTTGAGCTTGTACTATGGTGTGGATTTGTTTGTGTTTATTAATAAAATTAGTCTAAGTAAGGGAAATTTGATCGAAAACAAAAAATTCATATATTTCAATATAAAATGCAATTGAAGACAAAATTTTTTTTTCATAGAACTTCCTAAAATACATTTTTTATTAGACAGCCTCCCATGGCTATGCGGTGATGATCGATTAGTTAAGGGATCATGAGGATACTAACTAGTCCAGAGTCCCGACTGTCTTTCTGCATATTGACTCTAAAGCTCCATTACTCTGAATTTACATATAAACAAGTACGATTATATACAATTCACTTAAGACTATTAGTTTGGTTAATCAACGCCCACACCCACCACAACCACAGTGTGTCGTAAATAAAAATATAAACAACGGTAAACTACAACACTCATGTAAAGCAATTCTGCTTTGTATCCACTATCCAATAAAGCTGTTTCAACTTTCAAGAAAATATAAGAAACTAAAGAGTAGTAACAAAGTCATAAACGGAACTTGAGATTCAGAGTCATAACCTAGGAAGATATAGCCCAGCTATAGCTCGTTATATGTTAATGGCCTCATAATATTAAGAGGCTCAGATACTATGCAACTCTGTACAAACCTGTCAAACCATGCTTAAGGCAAATGTTTTATTCTACATGCACAGTGAAAAAATACACTAAAACCGATAGAGAATTGGGAGGCGGCTGTAAACCGATAGAGAATTTCTTTCTTCATTTTGTGAGGACTTTTTGGAAAGGCTGGTCTTTTGGTTTTGTGTAAGCTATGGCTAGCTATCATCTTCTTCTTTGTACATGGTTTTTTATCCAATGAAGATTTCTTGTTTTTGTTTAAAAAGAAAAAATTGTTTTACAAACATTTCACTAGAAAGTAGAATACTGATTTCCAAAGAGATAAATTCCAATTGAAGTTATTGTATACCATCATATAAGTTTCAAAACGTTCCAGCTTTGATCTCCACCTGTGGAAGAACAATTAACCGAGAATCCCTGCTTTCAGGTGTCTCTGTTCTCCTCCGTCCAGATAAATTTGAACTCCTATCTAGAGATGACGATAAGGACCCAGTTCACAACCCACTAGAAATAGTAACCGAGCCGATGGAGAAGAAACCTTGGAAATTGTCTTCTTATTCACACTGCTAGTGCTACTTTCCAATGATGTAGAAGAAACCCTTCTTGAAGAAGAGGAAATTGACAATGCTGGCTTAATTGAAGCTTTCTTGACAATATCATGCTTAGAGACATCAGACCCAGTTGATTTGTTCAAACTCCGGCTCAATGGTAACACTGGAACAGACGTCCTAGTCTCTGAAACACTTGCTCTTGTAGTCTTGTGCTTGTGGGTTTAGTAACAACTGAAGGCAATGAACTTCTTCTAAGTTCAGGGAGCGACCGCCTAAGTGGTTCTGAAGGCGAAGGAGTGACCTTTTTCCCCATAGTAGAACTAACAGTGGTCGTTCGCTTCACTGTAGAGGCCGATGATGACTTCTCAGGCAATCCAATGTCAGGATTCGAAGAAATTGGAAGAGCGAAGATGAAGATTTGGGAATTATGGGATCACTTTGTAAAAATTTTAAGATTAGTGTTTTTGCAGGGATTTATGCTTAATATCATGAAAAATGGTGGAAAGCATTTCTTAATTTGGGATGTGGGGAAGAATCTTATCCACGTGGAAATATTAGTTAGAATCTGTATTATATATTTTATGTGATCGAATAGTTATTTATATAATCAAAACGTAAAACATATGATCACATATAAAAGAGAAATGCATGAAAAATTTTACTATAAAATTATCAATTAGAATCCATATTAACCAATTTATGTGATCACATAATATGTTTTTAAAAAGTACTGATATATGAATATTTGGATTGGAAAATGCATGAAAGCCTTTTTTATAAAAATATCAGTTAGAATCTGTATTAAAAATAGTATCCGTAATAACCCTTAATAGACATATATAATCTCATTTAAAAGGTATTCGATATATAATATTTACATTGATAAATGTTTGACAACACTTTTTGTATCAATTACAATAACAATCCATATTATATATTTTTTGTGATAGAATATATTGTTTAGAATTATAGTTTAAGATATATAATCATAATTTAAAGAGTGTTGATATATTTGTATTGATAAATGCATTACAACCTTTTCTGTAAAAATATTAATTAGAATACACATTATATATGTGTGTGCGATTACATATATATCGTTACAATCACAATGTAATATGTATAATTACAACTAAAAGAGTCGATATAAACATAATTGTATTGATAAATGCATGACAACCATTTCTGCAACAGCTTTAATTAGAATCCATATTATATATCTTGTGTGATTGAATATTTATTTTTATAATCACTATTTAAATAGTATAATTATATTATATAGAGTATTGAAATATGAAGATTTGAATTCATAAATGCATGACAACTTTTTCTGTTAAAATATCAATTACAATTTATATTATATCTTTATGAAATCGAATATTTGTTTTATATAATCACAATGTAAAATATGTAGTCACATGTTAAAACGTATTCAATATATAATATTTGCACTGATAAATGTATGACAACTCTGTGTATCCATTACAATAAGAATTCATATTATACATTTTATGTGATCGAATATCGGTTTTAAACTTACAGTTTAAGATATATAATCATATTTTAAAGAGTGTAGATATACGGAGATTTGTATTGATAAATGCATGACAACCTTTTCTGTAAAAATATCAATTAAAATACTTATTATATATGTTGTGTGATTGCATATATATTATTACAATCACCATTTAATATGTATAATTACATCTTAAAGAGTTGATATAAACAGATTTGCATTTATCAATGCATGGCAACCATTTTTGTAACCATTTCAATTAGAATTCATATTATATAGCGTGTGTGATTGAATATTTGTTTATATAATTAGGATTTCAAAAGATTTTCAAAGGCTTTTTTTTTTTTTAAATGGATGACTTTTGTAGATTTTATGGACTTTTATAGACTTTACAGAATTATGAAAACTTTCATAGACTTTCATTTCAAAAGACTTTTGTAGATTTTATGGACTTTTATAGACTTTACAGGATTATGAAAAACTTTCATAGACTTTCATTTCAGAAGACTTTACATGGAGTCACGCTCATACATGACTTTAATTATGGCATATTGACATGGTTAAATAGTGGTTTTTATCTTTTATTATTTTTATTTTACATAAATGAAGTTAATTTAATTTGTTTCGGTTTTGTTTAGTTGATTTGAAAATATAGATAAAAAAAATAAAATCTCTTGTCCTTAATTGGCTGATGGAGAGTTTTTTATATTATTTTTTAGTTTTTTTTTTTTTTTTTTTTTGTTATAAATTGTTAATGTTTGTATGTTTTTTTTATAATGTTTGTTCATTTTAAAAGTTATTCGTTTTATTTTATTTATGAAATTTGGTAAGAATGAGTGTGCTTTTATTTGAAAATAGAACATATGTTCGGTGGTTGATGTTTTTCAAAGAGTTTTATGTTTTGCTTCTAAAGTGAAATTCTTTTTAATTTTTTTTTTTTTAAAAAAAGTCATTCAAAGTCTTTGGTAGGAATGGAAGACAAATGGTGAGATTTGTTATAACTAAAAATCATTAAAAGTTATTGAGATTTTGAATACTTCCTAACTTTCATAGACCGTTAAAAAGTCTTGATTGAATACCACATGACTTTTAAAGACATTTTTAAAGTTTATAAAAGTCTGTATTGAATACCTCATGACTTCTATAGAGTCGTTAAAAGTCTATATTCAATACACATAAACTTTTTAATTCCATAAGTTATTAAAAGTCTTTTAAAATCCTAATTGAATACTCCCTCCTATGTAAAATAAGAACATGAGCTTTGGGTCTTAGGGTTCTTAGGTTTGTCCCTTGACAAGCTAGAGCCTTTTGAGGCGTGGACTAGTCTGACTTTAATAAGGTTTCTTAACTTTTTTTTTTTTTTTAGTTTTTTTTTTTCTTTTTTTTTTTTTTTTTCCATACATACTACTGTTATTGATATGAATGATATAAGTGCAATGGGCATGTATGCATGATGTGGGACTATTGTCAATTATTTAAAAAAATTAAAAAAAAAAAGACTTCTCTTACCTGCCAAAAAAATTAAAAATCTCATAATCGAAAATGATCCATCAAGGGACACTCGGACAAGGGGGTTGTAGGGTTGTAGCCAAAGCTCTGTCAATCCTCTTACTTTGTTGGACATTATATTCAACACCCCTTTTAGTTTTTTATTATTCAACTGTTTCGAGTGTTATCACACATTCCAAATGATGTTTACCCATATCGAGTGTTATCACGCATCTCAAATCATGTTTACTCATATTGAGTGTTATCATATAGTCCAAATGCAAATCGAATAACGGAATCGAAAAAAAACTTAATTTTAAAAATAAACGATTGTTGTTTAAATTTGAAAGACATTTATTGTTTTTATTTATTTATTACATTGATTGCTTTTTAAATTTGAAAATAAATGATTGTTTTACCTAGAGAACAATCAATGAGCTTAACAAGTAAATGAAGCTTAACAAGTAAAGCTACACTAAACACCGGTGTTCTAGACTGACCTATATATACACACAGGGACGTTTAACAAACTTGTGTTAGCTACGCAAATGCCGATTTTTCGAGACCAAAATCAATAACGATAAGAGTTTTTTTTAGTAGGTTTGATGTACTTCATAGTGATGGTGTCATCCCTCCATTGTGATCCCTAAATAGTAAATATTGGGCATATTTCGATGTACCTTTTGATATTTAAAGCATGTTTGGGATTGTTGGAGCTCAACTAGATAAATTAACTTTAGAAATAGATATCTCTGTGTTAGTATGAGGTTAGATTTAGTAATTCGGACTTACCACCTCAATGCTCATTTCATTTTACATCCACTCTCGGTTGAACGGTGTATAACAACTCAACTCTTGGTCGAATGGTGTATAACCTCTCTTTTATCTTTACATTGGGATGCAAGCCCCACATGAGCTTGCTGTGAGGAAGTAGTGGTTATCACCTAATGTTATGAAAATAGATTTTTAAACCCCTGTAGAAGTAGATATATCTCCTAATGTTATGGAAAAATATTTTCAAACGATTATGTATATCAATATCTCTAATATTCATTATATATATATATATATATATATATATATATTCAATTCAGGTGAATAAAATCCCCGAAGTTTATCATAAAAATGTTAATTTTATAATTGAACTCTTAATTCCTCATTTGAGGGTCGGTCATAATATTTCTTGAGAATAGTCTTTCAAAAATAATAGATTTCATTTAAGCAAATAAAGAAGCTTTTCTTTTCAAAGTGTTTACCAACAAAGTTCGGGGTCCAACAAGGTAACCATACTGACACAGTAGGAAGCTAGATAAGAGCCAAATCCATGGCTAACTGGAATCAATCCAGGAAACAACAAGTTCGATAACAATGTCAAAATATTCCCCCCTTTCTACAAAAGCTAACAGAGGTATTTATATCCTCCTACAATTCCAAATACAAGAGCTTTAAACAACAAAATAACCACACATAAATGACATAACTACCCCTAATAAAATAAACTAAATAGCCAAGCTAATTACATAAGTCTTCCTACATCACATACCCTGATAGCTGTGGTAGCCAAAAATGGTCTAACGGCCCAACATGCCAAGGCCCAATCTCTACCAGTCTAACCCAGGCCCATTGTGTTGGGTCAACCCAGACTAGCTGCCAGTAGAAGTTACCGTTGAAGACTCATTCAAAGTGAGCAGTTACGAAACAGGATGTAACTGCCCATTGGGAGAAAATCTCTCCTAGAATCACGTCCACTATCAAGTGCAGATATTGGACGTTGAAGCCAAGGTGCCTACTATAAATAAGAGAGGCCTCCTTCACTAGAGGGCTCTGATTTTTCTCTCAACTAAAGCCTACAAACAGCATACTGAAACTCTGCCTCTAAAAACATTCCGGTCACCAGCGATCGCCAGACATCAATCATTACCACCTCCACAATAGATTGCTCAGCCCAAGCACACCTAAGGCTAAACGATCCAAACCCACCACCTTCGTTTTTACTGTGTTCTATTTATGCTTTAACTTTTCTTGCAGGTTCTTGAGGAGACGACTTCCTTTTATTCGACAGACTAACATCTTTTGCAGGTCTTCGGACCAGACGACATCCCCTAATTCGACAAGCTCAACCAAGTTGCCTTGGGCCTAGCACACATCCGACCCGATCCACATCGACCGTAGGTCGACCCCCTACAATAGCCAATTTCTTAAAATTTATTAAGGATATTTTTTTCCTTTCAAAAGTCGAGTTTAATAAGGAATACAAAAGGTAAAGAATTTTACTTTTATTTTTGTTATTTCGCAAAATTTAGTGACTGAATAGTAAACCCTTTAAAAATCAAGTAACATTTTTACTAGATTAACAAACGAGAACAAGATAAAGATAATATAATATTTTGTTCCAATCACATGATATAATTTAATCCAATCTAACCGGGATAACTGAGGCCTAATTATTTTTATCATTATCATAATACAAATCCAATGAAGGCACTCTTATAGCAATACATGATTTAAATTACCATAGAGTTCATTTCTCTTTATCCACCTACATGAATCCATGAAGAAATCCACCACCATTTATTCGGAATCTTTTCGTCTATGTGTTAGACATTTATCTTTCCCTTTCTACAAGGGTGTTCAAAACATCTAGGCTCGTCTGCCAAATGTCAAAATAACAATACAAGTGAGACTTAAATTCAAAGGCGGCTTTGAAACAAATTGAAAATGTTCTCAATTTAAACACTTGTCCGAAATTTTGTATAAAATCAATAAATAAAATTTTAAATCTTACCAAGCTTTACATTAGCTCACAATTTATAATAAGTAAAATTTGTCAACAAGAAAAAGTGTTAATTTGCCATTTATTAAGTAGTTACCCTTTGGACTCAAAACAAACTCATAAAACATTAAAATACAAAATACTGTCTTATAATAATCAAATGTTGCACATGGGATGAGAAGACTTACCTGTAGCATACGTTTAGCAGATAACATGTCAAGAAGGTCCCCTCCACCTCGACCACCAAGTGACCTTGAGGCATCGTCCAGCATGTCAAAGTCTAGGTTACATTCAACGTCTGTTCTCTACAATGACAATAAAATTGACATACTGTAATTTTGTGTAACTAATGCAGAATAATCAATAAAAAAAATATCTACTTGACAGGACTTGTAATAAACCACATGACCCAAGAAACTAAGATCTTTTCCATATAGATTGAACACAGTACACACATACCCGTGATGCAGTGTTGTCTTTCCAACATGTATACTTCAAACTTTCAAATTTTCCTTTTTTGCACAGGTCCTCCATAAGAGTATGGATATTCACCAGTGGACCCTAATCAGATAAAAAAGTAAGGGGTATAAATAGATAAGAGAGGGAATGAAATCATGAATGAATGAACGAAAGAATCGATAAAAACTCACAACGGGATACAACTTGGTGGCAATAATTATGCCCTCCAAAGTATTATATTCATCAGACACCTGAACAAGAGATTGTTTGTTATAAACATAATTGACATGAAACATATGCGAAATTAAGGAAATAGCTAAACAGAGAAAAAAAAAAAAAAAAACTTACACATTCTTGAACTTTATCTACCAAATTATCCAAAATGCGTTCGTCTCTGGGAAAAGCACTGCAAGATAGACAAAATTCAAATCAGAATGTATAAACATAAATAGTTAAATATAATACATTAAGATTTAAGAACCCAATCACTAATCACAAACACTTGTTAGTATATGCATAAGAGATGTCATACCCAAATTCAGTTGCATATGATTTGAAACGGTCAGATATCGACAAGCTCACGAACTTATCAGTAAAATTCAAACCTAGAAACACAGTCCCTCTCATCCGACTTTCTTGAAACAACTGCAACGGCTTCAGGTACTTGATCATCTACCAGTCAATTCAAACTGTTAGAATTGAATCTATGAAACAACAAAACAGTTGAAGAGGAATATTAATTAGAAAAAATACCTTGAACAAGAGATGAGATCTGAAGGAGAGAAGACGAGTTTGAGATGTGTTTGGTTGAGAAATTGATTTAAAGTACGCCCAAAGCCACCTAATTGTATAGTTATATATATACAGCATTACTGCTCAAACTAGGTTTAGGTCAAACCCTTTTATGTATTCTTTATTTTTTAAATTAATAAAATCTTGGGGTTTTTACAACCGGGAAACATCATTTTTGTAATTGTTAATTTATTTTCATCAAATCGGTCCTCAACTGTCTACAAATTGACTCATTTAGATCTTTTGGTTAGTCAGATGTCGTCAAACTTAACAATTTCAAGAGTTTTTAGTCCTATAACATGTCCATAATTGTTAAAAAAATAAATTAAAAATAAATGGATTAATCTTCCCCGTTCATTTAGAGATGGACAATGGAGATTAAGAAATGGTATAATAACTAAGAAGTTAATCATTAATGACATTATGGCGGGCTGCGGGCATTTCACAGATGATATAGGATTACAAAATATAAAAAACATTAGGCATACAATACAATATTTCAACTTTCAAGTATACAAGTATACAACATATTAAAATCAGCCCTACTCCTACAATTCAAAAGTTATATATGAATCATATGATTCTAAAAAATAAAATTAAAAACATTCCGAAAATCCGAAACCTTATAAAAAATGAAATAAAAAGAGAAAATGGAGAGAAGGGAGTCAGAGACAAAAAACAATTAAAAAAGAAACGAAATCTTAAATGGAGAGAATCAGCGAAAGAGAAGAAAAAGCGAGATTGTTCATGATGAGAAAACTGTCCACTTCTTGATTGGAAAAAGGTAACCCATGCTTGAGTGTTCTTGTTAGTTGAGGGCAGAATTTTAGAAAGGAATAATTTGCCTGAACTAAATCAGTGTAAAGGTTGAGCCTGAAATCATTTCCTCACTGGAAAGCATGATGCACTTTGGGCTTGAAGATATGTAGATTTAGAGTTAGAAACCAGAGTTGCTCCTTTTCCGAATGCAATGCTCTATCTTCATTAGCCTTATTGCGTTGATGGTTCTTCCAAAAGTGCAGTATGCCTTCTTAACATTTTGCATCTGACATTTTTTTTCCATTCAAAGGTTTGATCAGCTTGTCCAGAAAAGGAAAGGCAACGGTTTAAATTTTACCTTTATATATATTTGGAACCAAATAATGCTGCTTTGAATGTGAATTTATGGCTTTAATGAGGTTCTTTTCTTGATGAAATTATTTTGCCAAATTGTTGTTTCTACTTGAATTGTTTTCTTGCTGTGACCTAGTATTTCCACATATTGAAATAGGTTGAAGCATACAAGACATAACGAGCGTTAATTAAGATCAAGCGTCACCCAGCTTCAATTACTTTGGAGGGTATTGGTCCTGGTGGTAATTTGAAAGGAAAACAAAACGAACATAAGGGTGTAAGTGTGTTGTCAAGGAATCTGATGGAGAGGTCAAAACTTGCATTTGAGGGTCAGAATGATGGTGAAGGTGAAAGCAAATTATCTGAGCTGGGTGGAAATAAGAGAGATGGTGAGTGGTGACAGTAATAATCTTGTTGGAGGCCCCACAAGTTGGTATGGTGTTTCCTTCGTAAATTTAAAATGTAGTTTGTATCTTACTTAAAGGCAGTATTTGTGCTTCAAATGAGATCAGCATTCTAGAAATAATTGGAAAAGTGTTTTAATTTTTGATGGTTCTACAAGGGTTGTATCATTTAGGTAGGCTTTTGGACATGGTCGTTTGTTAATTTTGCTTTTAAGTTGCCTTTATATCTGGCATATGAATTGCCAAGATATGCCCTTGTTTGGTTGGTTGAAAAGAAATAAAAAAATAGGAAAACTAAAGCAAAAATGTTCACGATCTGATATTAGACCTAAATAGGTTCTGTTTGATAGAGGTTGTCAAATGGGTTGGGCTGAGCTTGCGCTTGACCCGTAAATTGACTATTATGGCACACGAGTGAGTTCTATGGCCAAGCTTGTGGCAAGGCTGAACTTGAAGAACAAATTTTGTTAATGGTTAATTCCCAACATTACCCCTAAATTAAATTGTTAACATTTTAATTAAAAGATAGTAATTTTTAATACTATTTTTACCTTTTCTAATTTGTTTACAAATGCTAAATTTTTTTTTAAAAAGTTAATAAAAAAGAAAAACAAAAATAGTGAGAGAAGTTTGACCTCTCTGAAATGTGGACGAGGCTGCAGTCTCCACACCCAAAAAAAAAATTAAAAAAAATCCTAAAAAAAACGGAGTCGTCAAAAAGTAAGGAGGGTCTCTAGCTCTCCTCCCTTATATTATTTGATTTTTAATTTATAATATTTATAAAAAAAAAATAGAAGGAATGACATATTTGTTGATGTGCTTTCAAAATATAATCTTTAAAAAACTTGTAATGCAATAATATACATACAAAGAAAAACCTAGAACATACTCTGTAGAAGAAATCAGTTAATGAATTAACAAATCAATTGCCACATATTTGGGTTGATTTTAGTTTTAATTTTTTGGTTGTGTAGTATTACTCTTATAATTTATCAAATATTAACCAAGAATATAAATAAATAATGATGACACTAAGAAGTTTGAAAAATTATTAACTCTACTTTGCCTTTATTGTATGATAATAAAAAATCATTTGCCACATAATTTGGATTGATTTTAGTTTTAATTTTTTGGTTGTGTAGCATTACTTTTATAATCTACTAAATATTATATATATATATATTGTTAGTATATTTGGGTATAGGTTGGAGACCCATTGTACACCCAAGTGGGCCAAGATAAACAATACATGGAGAGCCCAAAGTCCATGTACACCAAGCCTAAGCCCATGGACCAAATACATATAACTGTATGGCAGTTTTATGTGCAGTTTATGCATCAGTTAAAAGAAACTGATACACACAACAAAAAGACATGCAATAACTTGCAAGTGAATGTGGCTGTGAAGTGCATGTGAACAAGATGCATGAGAAGTATGCAATTCAAGGCATGAGTGTGTGCAATGCAAGACATAGAGTATTGCATGTGTAGAAGTGTTTGTGAGAAACACAAAACAGAGAGAAACACAAGAGATAGATGTGGAGAAAATCTGTAGAATTTTCTTCCATCTTCAATCAGAGTGTGGGTATTTGTGTTGTGATCAGAGGGGACTTTCCGATTCCATGATTGTCCTCTGACCGGTGATACAGTCTCAGATGTTCGATCCGCTTCCGCTGTAGAGTTCGGGTTTCTGTATGGTGAACGGTAATAATCCGAATTTTGTTTTGTTCATTTGATTGTATCGAATAATTTTCATATATATATATATATATATATATATATAACAATGACACAAAGAAGATTGAAAATTTATCAACTCTACTTTGCCTTCCTACGAGTACTCTTTAGAAATGAGTCCTAGAGTAGTGCCACAAAGAAGGGAAATTAATTAACTAAAATTATAAGATTAAGTAGAATAATTTTGTTTTAGTAGAAAATTAGGAAAAGCAACCCCAATCCTCATATAATCTTTAAGTGAAATTAGAAACCACAATTCCTTTTCTATTACAAGTGTCCTGCTAAAAAGAAAAACTTGGGAAGGAGTCTATATGTTCTACAATTCCTTACTCACAAGTTATACATTACATAAAAAAAATATAAAAAATTGTGAAAATATTTAAAATAAATAATTGAGTAGACTATACAGTTGTATTTCATTACAAATTATATTAGAAGTAACAATAATTAATCCTTAAAAGAAGTGGACAATGATTGGATTAGAAACTATTGTATAGTATAGACAAATATTCTAATAATTACCTTCTCCTAGCAGCTCCATGGAAAAAATTATAATAAAAGTGTATTATGCAATGAAATAAGCGCTTCGTAATTTTCGGGTCAAATTTCCCTTTTTAACCTCTACAAAAATACATAATTTGTAAAACTTTTAAAATTACCTAGAATTTTTAACATTGTATGAATATATCATTTTAAGCAATTACGTGGAAAAAAATTAGAATAAAATCACATTATGCAATGAAATAAGTTCATCGTAATTTTCGAGACAAATTACCCTTACGAACCTCTATAAAAATGCATGATTTGCAAAAAATTTAAAATTACTTAGAATTTTTAAAATTGTGAAAATACATCTTTTTAAGCAGTTCCATGGAAAAAATTAGAATAAAAGCACATTATACAATGAAATAAGCGCATCGTAATCTTCGGGTCAAATTTCCCTCACTAACCTCTATAAAAATGCATAAATTTGCAAAACTTTTAGAATTACCTAGTATTTTGAACATTCTAAGAATACATCATTTTAAGCAGTTCCATGGAAAAAAAAATTAGAATAAAAGCGCATTATACAGTGAAATAAGCGCCCCGTAATTTTCTGGTCAAATTTCCCTTACTAACCTCTATAAAAATGCATAATTTGCAAAACTTTTAAAATTATCTAAAATTTTTAACATTGGAAGAATACATCATTTTAAGCAGTTCCATGGAAAAAATTAGAATATAAGTGCTTATATAATGAAATAAGCGCCTCGTAATTTTTGGGTCAAATTTCCCTCATTAACATCTAAAAACATGCATAAATTTGCAAAACTTTTAAAATAACCTAGAATTTTTAACATTGGAAGAATACATCATTTAAAGCAATTATGTGCAAAAAAATTAGAATAAAATTGCACTATGCATTGAAATAAGCGCCTCATAATTTTCGAGTCAATTTCCCTTACTAACCTCTATAAAAATGAATAATTTACAAAACTTTTAAAATAACATAGAATTTTTAACATTGGATGCATAAATCATTTTAAGCAGCTCCAAGGAAAAAAATATATTAAAAGCACATTATGCAATGAAATAAGCGCCTCGTAATTTTCGGGTCAAGTTTCCATTACAAACCTCTATAAAAATACATAATTTACAAAACTTTGAAAATAACATTGGAAGAATACATAATTTTAAGCAGTTCCATGGAAAAAAATTATAATAAAAGCGCATTATAAAATGAAATAAACGCCTCTTAATCTTCGGGTCAAATTTCCCTCACTAACCTCAATAAAAATGCATAAATTTGCAAAACTTTTAAAATTACCTAGAATTTTGAAATTGTAAGAATACATCATTTTAAGAATACATCATTTTAAGTAGTTCCATGGAAAAAATTAGAAATAAATCACATTATGCAATGAAATAAGTTCCTCGTAATTTTCGGGACAAATTACCTTTACTAACCTCTATAAAAATGCATAATTTGTAAAAATTTTAAAATTACCTAGAATTTTGAACATTGTAAGAATACATCATTTTAAGCAGTTTCTGTGGAAAAAATTAGAATAAAATCACATTATGCAATGAAATAAGTTCCTCGTAATTTTTGGGACAAATTATCCTTACTAACCTCTTTAAAAATGCATAATTTGCAAAACTTTAAAAGTTATCAAGAATTTTTAACATAGGAAGAATACAACATTTTAAGTAGTTCCAGTGAAGAAAATAGGATAAAAGTGCATTATGTAATGAAATATGCACCTCATAATATTTCGGTCAAATTTTCCTTACTAACCTCTATAAAAATGCATAATTTGCAAAACTTTTAAAATAACCCATAATTTTTAACATCAGATGAATACTTCATTTTAAGCAGTTCCATGGAAAAAATTAGAATAAAAGCGAATTATGCAATGAAATAAGTGCCTCGAAATTTAAGGGTCAAATTTCCCTCACTAACCTCTATAAAAATACATAATTTGCAAAAAATTTAAATAACCTAGAATTTTTAACATTGGATGAATAATTCATTTTAAGCAGTTCAATGGAAAAAATTAGAATAAAAACGAATTATGCAATGACATAAGCACCTCGTAATTTCCGGGTTAAATTTCCCTCACTAACCTTTATAAAAATGCATCATTTGCAAAAATTTTAAAATAACCTAGAATTTTATCATTGGAAGAATATTTTAAGCAGTTCCATGAAAAAAATTAGAATAAAAGCGCATTATACAATGAAATAAGCACCTCGTAATCTTCAGGTCAAATTTCTCTTACTAACCTCAATAAAAATGCATAAATTTGCAAAACTTTTAAAATTACCTAGAATTTTGAACATTGTAAGAATACATCATTTTAAGCAGTTCCGTGGAAAAAATTAGAATAAAATCACATTATGCAATGAAATAAGTTCATCGTAATTTTCGGGACAAATTACCCTTACTAACCTCTATAAAAATGCATGATTTGCAAAAATTATTAAATTACCAATAACTTTTAACATTGTAAAAATACATCATTTTAAGCAGTTCCAAGGAAAAAATTAGAATAAAAGCGCATTATACAATGAAATAAGCGCTTCGTAATCTTCGGGTCAAATTTCCCTTACTAACCTCTATAAAAATTCATAAATTTGCAAAACTTTTAAAATTACCTATAATTTTGAACATTGTAAGAATATATTATTTTAAGCAGTTCCGTGGAAAAAATTAGAATAAAATCACATTATGAAATGAAATAAGTTCCTCGTAATTTTCGGGACAAATTACCCTTACCAACCTCTATAAAAATGCATGATTTGCTAAACTTTTAAAATTACCTAGAATTTTTAACATTGTAAAAATACATTATTTTAAGCAGTTCCATGGAAAAAATTAGAATAAAAGCGCATTATACAATGAAATAAGCTCCTCGTAATCTTCGGGTCAAATTTCCCTCACTAACTTCTATAAAAATGCATAAATTTGTAAAATTTTTAAAATCATCTAGAATTTTTAACATTGTAAGAATACATCATTTTAAGTAGTTTCGTGGAAAAAATTAGAATAAATCGCATTATGCAATGAAATAAGTGCCTCGTAATTTTCTGGTCAAATTTCCCTTACTAACCTCTATAAAAATGCATAATTTGCAAAACTTTTAAAATTAACTAGAATTTTTAACATTGTAAGAATTCATCATTTTAAGCAGTTCAGTGGAAAAAATTAGAATAAAATCACATTATGCAATGAAATAAGTCCCTTGTAATTTTTGGGTCAAATTTCCAATGACCTCTTTAAAAATGAATAATTTGCAAAACTTAAAAAATTACCAAGAATTTTTAACATAGGAAGAATACAACATTTTAAGTAGTTCCAGTGAAGAAAATATGACAAAAGTGCATTATGTAATAAAATATGCGCCTCATAATATTTCGATCAAATTTTCCTTACTAACCTCTATAAAAATAAATAATTTGCAAAACTTTTGAAATAACCTAGAATTTTTAACATCGGATGAATACTTTATTTTAAGTAGTTCCATGGAAAAAATTAGAATAAAAGTGAATTATACAATGGAATAAGCGCCTCATAATTTTCGGGTCAAATTTCTCTCACCAACCTCTATAAAAATGCATAATTTGCATAAAAATTTAAATAACCTAGAATTTTTAACATTGGATGAGTACTTCATTTTAAACAGTTCAATGGAAAAAATTAGAATAAAAAAGAATTATGCAATGAAATAAGCCCCTCGTAATTTTTGGGTCAAATTTCCCTCACCAACCTCTATAAAAATGCATAATTTGCAAAAGTTTTAAAATTACCTCGAATTTTTAACATTGGAAAAATACTTCATTTTAAGCAGTTCCAAGGAAATTTTTGAATAAAAGTGCATTATACAATGAAATAAGCACCTCATAATATTTGGGTCAAATTCCCTCACTAACCTCAATAAAAGTACATAAATTTGCAAAACTTTTAAAATTATCTAGAATTTTGAACGTTGTAAGAATACATCATTTTAAGTTGTTCTGTGGAAAAAATTAGAATAAAATCACATTATGCAATGAAATAAGTTACTCGTAACTTTCGGGACAAATTACCCTTACTCACGTCCATAAAAATGCATGATTTGCAAAAATTATTAAATTACCTATAATTTTTAACATTGTAAAAATGCATCATTTTAAGCAGTTCCAAGGAAAAAATTAGAATAAAAGCGCATTATAAAATGAAATAAGTGCCTCGTAATCTTCGGGTCAAATTTCCCTCACTAACCTCTATAAAAATGCATAAATTTGCAAAATTTTTAAAATTACCTAGAGTTTTTCACATTGTAAGAATACATCATTATAAGCAGTTCCGTGGAAAAAATTAGAATAAAATCGCATTATGCAATGAAATAAGTGCCTCGTAATTTTCGGGTCAAATTTCCCTTACTAACTTCTATAAAAATACATAATTTGCAAAAGTTTTAAAATTACCTAGAGTTTTTAACATTGTAAGAATACATCATTTTAAGTAGTTCCATGGAAAAAAAAAAAAAAAAAAAAAAAGAGTAAAATCGCATTATGCAATGAAATAAATACCTTGTAATTTTCGGGTCAAATTTCCCTTAATAACCTCTTTAAAAATGCATAATTTGCAAAACTTTAAAAGTTACCAAGAATTTTTAACATAGAAAGAATACAACATTTTAAGTAGTTCCAGTGAAGAAAATTGGATAAAAACGCATTATGTAATGAAATATGTGCCTCATAATATTTCGGTCAAATTTTCCTTACTAACCTCTATAAAAATGCATAATTTGCAAAACTTTTAAAATAACCCATAATTTTTAACGTCAGATGAATACTTCATTTTAAGCAGTTCCATGGAAAAAATTAGAATAAAAGCGAATTATGCAATGAAATAAGCGCCTTGTAATCTTCGGGTCAAAATTCCCTCACTAACATCAATAAAAATGCATAAATTTGCAACATTTTTAAAATTACCTAGAATTTTTAACATTGTAAGAATACATCATTTTAAGCAGTTTCGTGGAAAAAATTATAATAAAATCTCATTATGTAATGAAATAAATTCCTCGTAATTTTTGGGTCAAATTTCTCTTACTAACCTCTATAAAATTGCATAATTTGCGAAACTTTTAAAATTGCCTAGAATTTTTAACATTGTAAAAATACATCATTTTAAGCAGTTCCGTGGAAAAAATTAGAATAAAATCGCATTATGCAATGAAATAAGTGTCTTGTAATTTTCGAGTCAAATTTCCATTAATAATCTCTTTTAAAATGCATATTTTGCAAAACTTTAAAAATTACCCAGAATTTTTAATATAGGAAGAATACAACATTTTAAGTAGTTCCAGTGAAGAAAATAGGATAAAAGTGCATTATTTAATTAAATATGCGCCTTGTAATATTTTAGTCAAATTTTCCTTACTAACCTCTATAAAAATGCAAAATTTGTAAAACTTTTAAAATAACCTAGAATTTTTAACATCAGATGAATACTTCATTTTAAGCAATTCCATGGAAAAAATTAGAATAAAAGCGAATTATGCAAGGAAATAAGCGCCTAGTAATATTGGGGTCAAATTTTCCTCACTAACCTCTATAAAAATGCATAATTTGCAAAAAATTTAAAATAATCTAGAATTTTTAACATTGGATGAATACTTCATTTTAAGCAGTTCAATGAAAAAAATTAGCATAAAAGCGAATTATGCAATGAAATAAGCGCCTTGTAATTTTCAGGTCAACTTTCCCTCACTAACCTCAATAAAAATGCATGATTTGCAAAATTTTTAAAATTACCTAGAATTTTTAACATTGGAAGAATACATTATTTTAACCTGTTCCATGGAAAAAATTAGAATAAAAGTGCATTATACAATGAAATAAGCGCCCCATAATCTTCGGGTCAAATTTCCCTCACTAACCTCTATAAAAATGCATAAATTTGCAAAAATTTTATAATTTCCTAGAATTTTGAACATTGTAAGAATACATCATTTTAAGCAGTTCCTTGGAAAAAAATTAGAATAAAATCACATTATGCAATGAAATAAGTTTCTCGTAATTTTCGGGACAAATTACCCTTACTAACCTCTATAAAAATGCATGATTTGCAAAACTATTAAAATTACCTAAAAATTTTAACATTGGAAGAATACATCATTTTAAGCAATTCCGTGGAAACAACTAGAGTAAAAGCGCATTATACAATGAAATAAGCGCCTTGTAATCTTCAGGTCAAATTTCCCTCACTAACCTCAATGAAAATGCATAAATTTGCAAAACTTTTAAAATTACCTAGAATTTTGAACATTGTAATTAGAATACATCATTTTAAGCAGTTCCTTGGAAAAAAAATTAGAATAAAATCATATTATGCAATGAAATAAGTTCCTCGTAATTTTCGGGACAAATTACCCTTACTAACCTCTATAAAAATGCATGATTTGCAAAACTATTAAAATTACCTAAAAATTTTAACATTGAAAGAATACATCATTTTAAGCAATTTCGTGGAAACAATTAGAGTAAAAGCGCATTATACAATGAAATAAGCGTCTCGTAATCTTCGGGTCAAATTTCCCTCATAAACCTCAATGAAAATGCATAAATTTGCAAAACTTTTAAAATTACCTAGAATTTTGAACATTGTAAGAATACATCATTTTAATCTGTTCCGTGGGAAAAATTAGAATAAAATCACTATATGCAATGAAATAAGTTCCTTGTAATTTTTGGGACAAATTACACTTACTAACCTCTATAAAAATGCATGATTTAAAATTACTTAGAATTTTTAACATTGTAAAAATATAGCATTTTAAGCAGTTCCATGGAAAAAAATTAGAATAAAAGCGCATTATACAATGAAATAAGCACCTCATAATCTTCGGGTCAAATTTCCCTCGCTAACGTCTATAAAAATGCATAAATTTGCAAAAATTTTATAATTTCCTAGAATTTTTAACATTGTAATAATACATCATTTTAAGCAGTACCATGGAAAAAATTAGAATAAAATCACATTATTCAACGAAACAAGTTCCTAGTAATTTTCAGGAAAAATTACCCTTAGTAACCTCTATAAAAATGCATAATTTGCAAAAATTTTAAACTTACCTAGAAATTTTAACATTGTAAATATACATCATTTTAAGCAGTTCCCTGTAAAAATTTAGAATAATAGCGCATTATACAATGAAATAAGCGCCTCGTAATCTTCGGGTCAAATTTCCCTCACTAACATCACTAAAAATGTATAAATTTGCAAAACTTTTAAAATTACCTAGAATTTTGAGCATTGTATGAATATATCATTTTAAGCAATTCTGTGGAAAAAAATTAGAATAAAATCACATTATGCAATGAAATAAGTTCCTCGTAATTTTCGGGACAAATTACCCTTACTAACCTCTATAAAAATGCATGATTTGCAAAAAAAAATTAAAATTACTTAGAATTTTTAATGTTGTAAAAATACATGTTTTTAAGCAGTTCCATGGAAAAAATTAGAATAAAAGCACATTATACAATGAAATAAGCACCTCGTAATCTTCGGGTCAAATTTCCCTCACTAACCTCTATAAAAATGCATAAATTTGCAAAACTTTTAGAATTACCTAGTATTTTGAACATTGTAAGAATGCATCATTTTAAGCAGTTCCGTTGAAAAAATTAGAATAAAATCACATTATTCAATGAAACAAGTTCATCGTAATTTTCGAGACAAATTACCCTTACTAACCTCTATAAAAATGCATGATTTGCAAAAATTATAAAATTACCAATAACTTTTAACATTGTAAAAATACATCATTTTAAGCAGATCCATAGAAAAAATTAGAATAAAAGCGCATTAGAAAATGAAATAAGCGCCTCTATAAAAATGCATAAATTTGTAAAATTTTTAAAATTACCTAGAATTTTTAACATTGTAAGAATACATCATTTTAAGCTGTTATGTTGAAAAAATTAGAATAAAATCGCATTATGCAATGAAATAAGTGCCTCGTAATTTTCGGGTCAAATTTCTCTTACTAACCTCTATAAAAATGTATAATTTGCAAAACTTTTAAAATTACCTAGAATTTTTAACATTGTAAGAATACATCATTTTAAGTAATTCCGTGGAAAAAATTAGAATAAAATCGCATTATGCAATGAAATAATTGCCTTGTAATTTTCGGTTCAAATTTCCCTTAATAACCTCTTTAAAATGCATAATTTGCAAAACTTTAAAAATTACCCAGAATTTTTAATATAGGAAAAATACAACATTTCAAGTAGTTTCAGTGAAGAAAATAGGATAAAAGCGCATTATGTAATAACATAGGCGCCTCGTAATGTTCTGGTCAAATTTTCCTTAAGTTAGCCTCTATAAAAATGCATTATTGGTAAAACTTTTAAAATAACCTAGAATTTTTAACATTGGATGAATACTTTATTTTAAGCAGTTCCATGGAAAAAATTAGAATAAATGCAAATTATGCAATGAAATACGCGCCTCGTAATTTTTGGTTCCAATTTCCCTCACTAACCTTTATAAAAATGTATAATTTCCAAAAAAATTTAAATAACCTAGAATTTTTCAAAATTGGATGAATACTTCATTTTAAGCAGTCCCATGAAAAAAATTAGAATAAAAGTGAATTATGTAATGAAATAAACTCCTCGTAATTTTCAAGTCAAATTTCCCTCACTAACCTCTATAAAAATGCATAATTTGCAAAAAATTTAAAATTACCTAGAATTTTTAACATTGGAAGAATATATCATTTTAAGCAGTTGCATGGAAATAATTAGAATAAAAGGGCATTATACAATGAAATAAGTGCCTCGTAATTCCCTCATTAACCTCAACAAAAACGCATAAATTTTCAAGACTTCTAAAATTACCTAGAATTTTTAACATTGTAAGAATATATCATTTTAAGTAGTTTTGTAGAAAAAAATTAGAATAAAATCACATTATGCAATGAAATAAGTTCCTCGTAATTTTCAGGACAAATTATCCTTACTAACCTCTATAAAAACGCATGATTTGCAAAACTTTTAAAATTACCTAGAATTTTAAACATTGTAAAAATACATCATTTTAAGCAGTTCCATGGAAAAAAATTAGAATAAAAGCGCATTATACAATGAAATAAGCACCCCGTAATCTTCAAGTCAAATTTCCCTCACTAACCTCTATAAAAATGCATAAATTCGCAAAAAATTTAAAATTACCTAGAATTTTTAACATTGTAAGAATACATCATTTTAAGTAGTTCCGTGGAAAATAATTAGAATAAAATCACATTATGCAATGAAATAAGTTCCTCGTAATTTTCTGGACAAATTACCCTTACTAACCTCTATAAAAATGCATGATTTGCAAAACTTTTAAAATTACCTAGAATTTTTATCATTGTAAAAATACATCATTTTAAGCAGTTCCATGGAAAAAATTAGAATAAAAGTGCATTATAGAATGAAATTAGCGCCTCGTAATCTTCGGGTCAAATTTCCCTCACTAACCTCTATAAAAATGCATAAATTTGCAAAACTTTTAAAATTACCTAGAATTTTTATCATTGTAAAAATACATCATTTTAAACAGTTCCGTGGAAAAAATTAGAATAAAATCACATTATGCAATGAAATAAGTGCCTCATAATTTTCGGATCAAATTTCCCTCACTAACCTCAATAAAAATGCATAAATTTACAAAATTTTTAAAATTACCTAGAGTTTTTAACATTGTAAGATTACTTCATTTTAAGTAGTTTTGTGGAAAAAAATTAGAATAAAATCACATTATGCAATGAAATAAGCGCCTCATAATTTTTGGGTCAAATTTCCCTTACTAACTTCTATAAAAATGCATAATTTGCAAAACTTTTAAAATTATGTATAATTTTTAACATTGTAAGAATACATCATTTTAAACAGTTTAGGGCTTAGGGCTTAGAGTTTAAGGTTTAGGGTTTGAAAATTCAGCACTATCACCCAAGCAGAAATTACAGAAAAATATTTGACAATTTGAACAAAAAAAATGTAAACAATATACAAATATTTTGTTGAAATGCTATCATTGTGTTATAGGGTTCAAAAAATAAATAGTCAAATTAATATAGAGCCTGCAAACTTAATGGGACTGAATGATGTTGAGAGGGACTTCAACTCTTCAAGGCAGTCAAATTAATGTAAAGATGAAATTGAGGAAATTAATTCTACTAAACTCAACTAACAAATTGTACCTTTACTCAGATGAGAGATCGAGGTTCCTTATGGTGTAGACAGTAGACATAAACAGCCATTTTAATAAACACAACAATTTTATCGATAAGGATGCAACTCGATCTGGGGCATTCCCCAAAAACAATTTCTAAGCTCCAGAAAACAATTCCAAACGGTCTATCCACAAGCACATGGAAAGTCCACATGCAAAAAGTGGATGTTTTGAAATCTTCTTCCTACATGTAACCAAAATTTAATGCCAACAAACGACACATTTTATGAATTGAGAAACACCGGTACTAACTACAAACAAAATCACATATTTTTCCAAGTGCTCTTCCCCGGAGATGATAAGATGAGCTAAGGTGTGAATGCAGTAACCAAAAATACACTTCCTGCAATTTGAAGTATCAAACTTGAGATCATTAATAAAACAACACTTACAATACTAATTTTGAAGTGCTAAAAACTTGTGAACACTTATTATGCCTACATGTAATCTCCAAAAACAGTTGCACTTGTGGCTCGAGTCAATTTCTCAAACAATTTGTTACCAAATTCTGTTGGGCAAAGAAAAATGAGAGCAATCCACGCAACAAACTATACCCACATTGCAATCTTGAGAAACCATTTCAACGGTGATACAAATAGAGGTGTCTTTTAGACATGAAAAGTTTCAGCAACTCCATTTGAAGAGAAGATTTATGAACTGAATGTCCGGCCATTGCACAAAGTTTATTTTTTTTCTTACACGACTTCAGTTCACACTACTGATTGGTTTAAGTTATGCAGTGAAGGTGTCCTTTTGTTGTAGCTCAATTTTGCTTAGTAGTGATGGTAGGGAGTAATCTTTGATTGCATACACTTGTACTATTAAAAAAAAAAATACCATTAGCTAGTTTCTTATAAGGAAATATATAAAATATGTTACATGTCATTGGTTAAATAGCACCTTATTGCCCTTATCAGGGTGGTGTTCTTTAATATTTTATCAACTTGCCTCCTAATTAAGACAATTACTGGAAATAATATCTCCTTGGATTTGTTCTGCAGCTCCTTTAAGTGGTCTACTAGTGATTGCTGAAGCTCTGGGTGGTGGAAGGAGTTCCAAAAAATCTATGAAAGTCAAAGATCATTCAAAGAAAGACAGGTATCCAAGCTCATACTTGCAATGATACTTCTGCCATCCAAGCTGCCTCTCTAGATTCAAAGTCATCTCAAGATATGCATGAAATGAAAGAGAGGATGGGATCTGCTGTAGTTTCGGGACCCATGAGCAGTGGTGGGTTTGATACGTTGGGAAAGAGGGTATTGCAATCTTCTCAATTGGAAGATGAGGGTCAGGTTGATATTGAAAATGAGAGTGCCAAAATGTCCAGACCATTTGAACGTCTTCAGCAATCTGAACTTAGTTCTTCTGCAAGAGATGAAGGAGGTTATAGTTTAGATCAAATTAAGAACAATGAAACGGGGGCTCTTCCTTCATCAATTAATGCAAAGCGTTCTGTTGGAGTAAGTCCTGACGGTAAAATGAAGAAGCCTAAGGTTCTTAAACGGCCTTTAGGTGACATGAGCTCTGAGAACTCATTTGTAGGAGAGCCAAAGAAAAAGAAGAAAAAGAAAAAGGAGTTTGCTATAGAAACAAGCTCAAATCATCAGCGGAAGCATTTGGTGACAGGAAAAGGTGAGATTGGAGTGGGGAATTTGACTAAAAAATCTTCTAAGGTTGGTTTTGATCTTGGTGCCAGTACTTCTGTATTGAATTCAGTTGGGACATTGCCTGGATAACCAGATATAGGAACAACTTGAAACTATTGAACCCAGACATAAATACAATTTCATATATAAAGCTACTCCTTGCAGGGAGTGAGGGAGTGGTGTATCTAATATATATCAATTAGCTATTAAGCTTTTATGAGTATGATTTGAGGAGAAGATATGGGCAAGGGGTGTTTACAGATCAGAATTGTGGCAGTTGAAAACAAGAGAGAGAAGAAGAGAGAATGTTGGCCAATTATCTCCAAAGAAATATTTTGCAATGACAATATCAACCTATCCCCCAAACTACTAGTATACTAAAATAATAGCAAGCATCATGAATCAACCAATTGAAATACAATTTACACAAGACTTACCATGAATCCTTTTTTTCATTAATAATCTCATAATTCTACAAGATGAAAAAGATCATATGCCTTTCTACCTACAGCCACAGACAGGAAGTTACATGTATGCATGAATATATAACATGATAACTACGGCTAAATAAAACATCATGTCACAGAAACATAAAAGCAAAAAGCAACTATTTATTGCAGAAGATAGCAAGACTGAATAAAAGCAAAAAGGGGTATGTGTCACTACTAGTCTACTAGAATGGCAGAGTGTTGAAGAAAGAATGCAAGCATAAAAATCGCAAGATATCAGAGGATGAAGATGTACAGCAACCATACATTAATTAAGGACTGATCAATTATTTGTCTATGCAAGATTGGCAAAATGGAATAATGGTACCTTGTAACATAGATTATAGATATAGATATAATCAGTTAATAAACTAAGATTTAGGAAAGGGAAATTGCCCTATGATATCCGGGCCTCAAATCAGAAACAAAGGTTTTTTGCTCTGATAATGACCAAATCATGACATAGACAAACAACATTCATAAGCACACAATCAAGAAGCAAATTAAACATGAGAAATAACAGAATCTTGACATTAAACCCCAAAAACGACCAATTCCAGAATCATCCCGCAATTTAAAAAACAATTGGAAGGAAATAAATACCAGTAGGATAAAAGAGACCCATCATTTCCGTAACGACGAGCAATCCTCGGTGACAGGACCGACAGCCGACTAATCATTATCGTTACAAGAAGAATGAAGAAATAGAAAGCTCGATCCATTATGATTGGAACCTCCATTAAACCCCAGTGTTGTTTTTATTCTTCTACTTTTAAACCCACACCTGTCACGGGTTTAGATAAGTAAGATCCAAATGTCAATTTATTCAAGGGAAAGCATCAGTTTGCAATATTAGATAATTTGGTCCCTTTAGTTTCAATAATAGCCGGTCAGCTCTATGAAACCAAATATATTGGTCATTTTCCCCCTTCTATCAAGTTTTCCATCCAAAATATCGTTGACTTTTAATTGTAAAATTAAAAGACCTCATCAATCCTGAACCCTCAACCTTGTGATCAAAAACAACAAGCCTTAAACAGTTAGGCTACTCTAACTCATTATTGTTAATTTGTTGATTTAAATGTATATATAACTATATAGTTATATAATTTGTGTAAAATAAACTAATATCACTACAAGAAAAAAGATGTTTTATGACACTTATTTATGATGGTTTTTTTTAACCATCAATCATGTGTGATGGTTTTTAAAAACCATCATAAGAACTTGATGGTTTTTAAAAAGTGTCAAGTCTTGATGACGCTTCCAGATAATATCATTAAATGTTGATGGTTTTTAAAAACCATCAAGAAGTGTTGACGTTTAAAAACCATCGAGAACAGTTGACATTTAAAAACCGTCAAGAAGTATTGATGTTTAAAAAACCATCAAAAACAATTAATATCTTTTTGATATTAAAAATCTGTTTCTAAATTCCTTAACCAAAATAGTAAAAAAAAATAATAGTAAAAATGACAGAAAAAATAAAATTTATTATTTATATATTTACTTTAAAAAAAAATCTTAAACAGTTAGTTAAATGTCTTGCTAATACGATTAATTTCTATTAAAATTTTGGATTATATATAATTGAAATTATTAATTTTAATAATTAATTAACTATTTAAAACTCGAAAACCTAATACTTATCTTTTAAACTTTCATCAAACCTAGCCGCCTCCAAATGGTTCTCAGATCTCATTGCTAGTGGAGGAAGGAAGCATTTTAACACCATCAGCCACCCACCGTTCAACTCTTCTCAAGTCTGCTATCGTCAACATATTTTTCTTGATTTTGATCTGTGATTTTTTTTCGTCTCTACAATTATAAGTCAAAAGTTTTTCATCTCTTCGGAAGAGACATGGCTGTCCATAAGGTTCTCGGTGGCGAAAAACGTAGGTTCGTTATTTTTTTTTTCTTGATTTTTTTTTTCTTGCTTGATTCTGAACTATGATTATTATTTTTTTTTTCCGTTTAAGATATTGTTTTATTGTGTGATTGCTTATGGGAATACTTTGAAAATATCTAGATAGATTTGGCTTTGTTAGTTAATCGAATCGAATATCTTGTTTTTCTTTCTTTATTAATAAAGTTCACTTTTTTTTTAATCTTGTTTAAATATTTAATCAAGGTTTGAGTGAAAATTGTCCTGAGTTCTATAATTTTCTTGTCAAAACTGGTTTGAATATAAGAAAATATTGTCAATTAATAATTATTATTTTTTTCCAGGTAAAATTAGACAATAATTCTCTCATGATGGCAAGATTGAACCAGTGACTACATTTACACATGGAAATTTTGCTACATGGACTGCAGAAGGAAAAGAAATTTGGGAACAACATTGATGAACACAAGTACTTGACTGCTAATCTTGTATCTAAATTCTTTGTTTTTTATGCCTAATTACCTTGTACACAAGTGGCATACTGGCATCCAATGTTTTTGTGTAAAATTTGTAAATATATTTCAAAATATATTGTGTGAAAATTCGTCATTACTTGTATTATATATAAATTCTAATTGTTATAATACAATCATTTTTATTTGTTTGTATAATCCTTTTAATGATTTGGGATTCAATTTTAATATATTATATTTATTTACTACAATATTAATTTAATAATTGCTATTAAATTAATTATAATTTTTTAAAAATAAAATACTATTTTTGATGGTTAAATACTATCAAAATTTCATGACGGTTATCGACCATCAATATTTATTAACATTTTTTTGATGGATATTCACCGTCATTGGTTTGTGATGGTTAAAAAAGGTCAAGAAGTAATGATGTTTTTTAAACCGTCAAGAATGACTTCTTGACGCTGGGTTTTATGACGGTTTTAAACAATCATAAAAATGTTTATGACGGTTTTTAGCCATCATAAAACCTTTTTTTTCTAGTAGTGTATATATATATATATAATCATATAATTTAACCAAGGTTAACAAATTAACTTTTTCCACTTTTTAAAAACTGATTTACCAATATTACCCATGTTTTAGTAAAAGAAAATATGTATATATTTGATAAGTCAAAAGACACTTGTACAATTGCAGACAATTTAGAAAAATAAAAAAGAAATATTTGAGAAGCCAAAAGACACTTGCACAATTGCAGACAATCTAAAAATAAAAAAAATAAAAATCGTCCAAGTGAACAATACACAAGAACAACTTTTATATTTCAAAGGTACTCCACATTTTTTTTTTTTTTTTTTTTTAATCAACTAATTATTCTACAGGACTGCCACCACCCTTGTATCGGGCTTAGTCTCAAGGACACATTCGACAGTTAACACATAACTCAAGCTAGAGTCAAATGAGCTCAATAAGTAAAGCCATATTATTTTCCCCAATAATAGTTATCGACACTCGATCGAAACATCAATCAATACATAAATTCAAGCTTACAAAACCCTAAAAAGAAGAAATCAGGGTAATTTCAATGAAAAAAGCCCAAAAAAATCTCAATATAATAAGTCAATAACAGAAGAAAAAGTTACCAATAAAGAGAGATCAGGCCATGTTTTTGAAGTAGAGACTAGAGAGAATTCCAAGAGACAAGGCTGGAGAAGGCCTTCTTCTTCTCTGTGATTTTCTATAGCTATGGAGGATTTTGTAGCGAATGCTGATGCAAGGCTAGGCTTTTAGAGCTTTTCCATTAGATTCACATCGCCAAATAGTTTGATTTCGACTTATTTTTTCTTCTTGTTCGTCTGTCGTGGTCATCTTCTTTCTTCTCACTTTTCTGACTTGTGTGGAATGGTTGATGTGCCTATACACTTAAACGTGGAGTCGCTGACATGTTTAGTCTCATCAGCAAGTTTCACTTACATAATCGAACAGGTCATCAAATTAGATGATGTGCCTATCCATGCAAGCAACTTATCATTTAGGTGGCCGATCTCATTAGCCTCACCTTATGACGTGCTCACACACATCAGCACTGTACCCACCTCTTTGCTGACTTGCTTATACACGCGACTAACTTTAGGCTTTTGTGTCATGACACGTCGGCCAATCCTGATGACGTGCCCACGTCATAAAATTTGAGGCTCCCGACTCTCGTTGCTGTGCAAAAACACTCAGCGATCCAACGGCGGCGACAAAATTGGGTGATGCATGAGAAGAAGAAGACGAAGATTGTTGTCATTGTTGGCTCTGCAACCCCAGGTTCTCTCTCTCTCTCTCTCTCTCTCTGTGAAAGCACCAATCTTGTGAATTGTGATAGTTATAAGCGTCGGTTAGTAACCGAAACTCACCGATTACTGGCCACAAGTATCTGGTATCGATTTTCAATGTAATAATGTGTTTACATGGAAGTAATTTGATGCGGGTTCTAACTAAATGATGTGATTTTCAAAAACTTGGTATGTGTTTATTATATATCGACTGTCTTTTTCCATTTGCTTTGTTTTGGGCACAAATTTTGGTCCTTTTGTTGAATCTTTTTCAGATTACTTCATTTTGGTTTATGATTTCCATGTTAGTTTCTTCGTTTTGTTTGCTTGTTGATTCTAGGATTTATTGAGATAGTTTATAACGGTTACTCAGAACTATTAGTTTTTGTTCTTATCTCCAGTATTGTACATGCTATATTATTATAGCACAAACAACTAATTATGCAAATGTAGTGTAAGAGGAACATTGTTGAAGCTTAAAATTTACTATTGTAGATTCCATTTATTCGTTGTTTCTTGTCTGTTTTAGTTTCTTCATTTTGTTTGTTCGTTGATTCTGTGTGGTTCATCCTTTCAAACCCCCTCATGTCTTTGGTATTGTACGTTGTATATTAATATATTATTATAGCAAACAATTAGGGATGGCAAATGTAGTGTTAGAGGAATCATTGTTGAAGCTTGAAATTTGCTCTTGTAGATTCTGTTTAACGCTTACAAATCTTTATCTGTTGATTGTGAACTTCTACTTGATTACTATGAAATCCCCTCAACACCCTATACAACTACTCGTTTGTAGGACTTCATTGGATGGCCCTAGAAGCATTGTTTAAAGGGTGCTGGAACATGACAAGATTTGAGAGTAGGAAACCTCAGACTTCCTGTAGTTGTGCTGCCTTTTGTTTTACACATAAGAACGTTGTTTGCTAACCCATTTGATTTTGTTGGAATTGTAAAGAGTTTGTAGGCATACCTTAACTAAGCTCAAGAGTGTCGTTGCATCGGTTTTGCTGAAGTAAAGATACACATACCAAACAATTGACAGTGGTATATCTGTAGTGTTGATGCTTAACAGAACTCAAACATATGCCCAATATCCCAACCACCAATCTAATCTGATGATCTCATGGCATTACTGCCAATCAGCACAACACAAAGAAGACACCACTTAGTTGTTTTGTCTATCTTTGTGAATATATATCACAACTCTTGCATTTTGTGAATGCTTGAAACTACTATACTGTATATGTGATACATCTCAGATAAAGTCTAGACTGTGTGTCAATCCAATGTAATTGATTTCCCTCTCAAACTATTTAGTAATCATAGCATTAGTAAGTAATTGTCTCACCAACTAGCGGTTTTAGAATTTTTGCTGTCATTTTAAGAAAAACATTTTGATCCCTGCGTTGTGGTCCCTGACAGCTTCAAAATTGCAGTTGATATGTCTTCCGTTAACAGGGAGTCTCGAGGAAAAGCCTCTTGTTTTAAAATTCATCAGAAATCTCACCATAAAAAAAATAATAATAATAATAAAATAAAAATAAATAAAAAATGAACGGAATAGTGTGAATGATGCAAAGATACTTACAAATCCCCAACTATTTTTAGAGAACTCTTTAACTGCAAAGCTGAATTCACATCTAGTTGAGAGGAAGAGCTCTATGTATGCACACTCATCGACCACCGCTGCTACACCACCTTTGTGGGGGCCATCTTAGTCTCTGCTGATGAAATACCATTTTACATTTTGGAGATTTTTGCCTTATTATGAGTAGTAGCATTACTGTCTGTTACCCAGACAACACCAAATTGACTATGGTATTTTTTTTATTTTTTCTCTTCTCCCTTTTTTTTTTTTTTTTGGTTGTTCATGACTTCAGTGGCATAACTAGTCATTGACCTATCTGTAATGCAAGGACATGTGTGCATTTGCATGAGTTGGGAATAGTTCATCGAGACTTGAAGCCACAAAATGTGTTGATAAGTAGGGAAAGATGTTTATGTGCAAAGCTTTTAGATATGGGAATTAGCAAGCACCTCCTTGCAGATATGTCTTCTTTGGGTCATCATGCTACTGGCAAGTACTCTTTCTAACTCTATCAACATAATGTAATTTACTGTTACCTCCTAGAGATGTGGATGTGAGGGCAATGACACTCATCTTATGATGAACTAGTAAGTATAATAAGTCCTTATGCTCAAAATTCAAGTTCATATAACTTTGGATCATGGTAAAAACTGAGTAATAGAGTTTCAGGTTGTGAGTTCTTTTAGTCTAATAATTGTCAAATTCATTTCAGGTTGTAGCAGTTCTGGTTCCTGAACAACTTCTTCGTGGACGTCAAACTCGTGCAGTAGATTTGTTCAGTTTGGGTTGTGTCATCCATTTCTGAATCACTCGTGGTAGACATCCGTTTGGCTGAGACTATAGAACTGAGACTGAGACTATACAGTCTATACATGCTGCCTATATGATATATGGATGATTACATGTAGGTAACCTTAATTGCTCTTCAGCAAAATACCCATATGTGATATTAGATCAAACTTACTGCCAAGACTAACTGAATTAACCTTTCATTGCAGGAAAATTTACCAAAATTATGCATTTATGTGTTTGGTTAGTACTTATATTTAATGTACGTAATGTGTTTCGATTATGGTTGGACATTCAATGCTCCCAAGATCAATTATATGAGTGAAATCAGAGGATGAACTTGAATGTTTACTTGCAAGATACATGGATTCTACTGTCTATGGCACTTGGTTACCATCTTTGTGCTTAGATTTACCCATTTTCAACAGGTTATCAATACATTGGGATATGTAATATTTTGAGCAACTTTTGGAGTAATGAATCCTTTTTTTTTTCCTTAAAAAAAAAAAAAAGAGTATTTTGAAGCAGATAGACTTTGTATACTAACAAAAGGACCCTACAATTGATTATTGATATGAGTATTAATATTACACTCTTTTCCTTTCCTACATTTTTCTCAGTAACCAAACATCACAAAAAAGAAGAAAGAAATGAAAATTAATACCTATGAAGATAGTAAAGTGAAAGCTCCATCATTTTCACAAACTTGTTTCTTATATATATACACTCTAAAATCAATTATGACAATAAACAACATTATATGGCATCATGATTCGAAATAGGAATTACAAGGCAAGTTACTTCATTTTTTTTTTTTTTTTCTTTTTCTGATTAACAAATTCCATTTAATTAGCCGTGGGTCAAGGCAAGTACAAATGTGTCGTTGAGAAAGTCAACCTAATAATCTACTCATCATAAAGTTGTGATTCAGGGAATTAAAATGCAACTCATTTTCAATTTGTTGATTGGGCTTACCGCCCCTTACCTCGAATCCATTTGCATGATCAATTATTAGGTTGCCTTTCTCAATGACACGTGTAAAATTATATAATCCATGTTGGGTAAAAAGATTAACAAGTTGGAGTTTGTGAAAATGAGAAGCAAGCCAAAGAGATTAACATGTAAAACTTTTTTTTTTTTTTTTTTTAAATGGATCTTTACCGTCCATCTCAAATATGGATCTTCATTATCCATCTCAAACATGGATGGTATAGATCAAATAAAATTATAAATAATTGAAAATTAAATTGAATTAGAAAATATATAAATTAAAAGATAAATAGAAATTTTAAAACAAAACAATTTTAAAAAGCAAAAATAAAAAAAAAAATTGAAAAACTAGAAGAAAAAAAAACATTGTTTAAGTGTGTGAGATGCATCAATGATATTTATAAAATATGATATTTTTTTCCAGTTTTTCAATTTTATTTTTTATTTTTGCTTTGTAAAATTGTTTTGTTTTTAAATTTCTATGTTTCTTTTAATTTATATATTTTCTAATTCATTTCAATTTTCAATTATTTAAAATTATATTTGATCTTCACCATTCATGTTTTGAGATAGATGTTGGAGATCCATTTTTTTTTTTTTAATATAAAATATTTTTTGTTTTTGTTTTTTTATTTATTATTGATTTAATTTAGGGATCATATGTAGTTTAGTCTTTTAACGATAATAGTTAGTCAACGGTTAAGTTTGACCTAACAAAGAGTGTGAGTATCAATTATTGATAAAGTTTTTTCTGAATGTAAGAGACCAAACCTCATGGAGGTTTAGTGCAATTTACTCTAAAATTAATTAGAAAATCAAAATAAACACCATCTACCCCTAATTAATCACAAAAATTGCATTGGGAGGGAGACCGTACATATTTGTTGAATGGGTAGGTGAGGTTGTTGAAACATGAATGGAGTGGTCTGAGATTCCATTTTTCTTTTTCTTTTTTTGTAAAAAAGAGTTTGACACTAAGATTTTGCTTTTGCTTCTTTACCAATTTTTAAACAACTTTACCAATCAACCCATCCGATTAATCCCAACCGTATCCATTTTTTACTATCCAGTTAACTTCAAGTTCTCAACTAACCAACAAATCATTCACCTAAAATTAAACAAGAATTTAATAAACCCAAAACGAAAAAAAAAGTTTCCAAAGTTTTAATATTTTAATGATTTCTTTTTTTGTTTTAAGTTTTATTGCTAATTAAAACAAAAAATTATTTATATTTTGTTGCTAAACGGGGTATTATTGCGGGCTAATATAATGTATCACCAAATTAAAGAAACAACTTCATATCTTCATTTCATTTGATTTCAACATGTGCACACACACCACCACACAGACTAGGGTTATATCTAGTCTGGGATTCTTTTATTTTTATTTTTTTCTGAAAATCTTTTTTTTATAAAAGCTTTTTTATCCTGAGTTATGACACTAAGATTTTGTCTTTGTTTCTTTACCATTTTTTGAACAAAATTAAACAAGAATTTAATAACCCAAAACAAAACAAAACAAAACCAAAAAAAAAAATAATAATAATAATCTATGATAATGTATATTATTTTACATACCCGACAAGTTACTTTAAATAGTCTAATAAAAATATTGTGTTGTATCACTTGTATGTTAATTAGTATCCTAATACGTTTTCAAAATTCATTAAAATTGTTGTTGTTGGGGACTTTAATACATGCATAAGTAATTGGAAGTGAAATGGGTAGGTTAGAGTCTTCACATTGTACATGATTTTGATCTGGTCAAAGATTTTGATTCTGATTTTGATTTGGTCAAAGATTTTGATTCTATTGTACATGATTTTCTGATTTATTCAGCATCAACATCATTTCTTCTTTTATTTTAAGTTTTACTAATTTATTCAAGTCTTAATAAATAATATTAAATAAAAAACTTATTTTCATAATTTATGATTTTATCCTCACCTTATACATGTGAGTTTCCAAAAATTCTTTTGTTTGCTGGTACTTATGATTTAACCCTCACCTTATACTCGGTTTTTCATAATTTTTCGTCTATAATAATTTTATTAATTTATATACATAGTATGTGCTGATTAAGAGCATGTGTTCTGGCCATCCGTCACATCTAACATGTTATACTAGTCTTCGCCATTTAAATATTTATATCTAGCCTGAATTTTATTAAAACTATTCACAGTTTATAGTTTTATATATAGATTGTGATAGAGGTACCGTTTTTTTAGAGTTTATGAATTATGATTAGATGCTAACAATTAATGCAATGCAATGCCTATAGTAAGAAAAAACTATAACAAATGGAAAGGAAAATGATAGTTTTGAAAGAAAATATAAAAAAAAAACTCTAGAAATTTCAATGTATAAAAATATTGATGATGTCAAGAAAATCAGGATATGAGAATCAAAAGGATTTCATTTCAATTCAAAAAATTTCCTTTTCTTTTCTCAATTTTCTCTCCATATCATGCTTACCAAGATTTTTGCTTTTCTGACAATGAACTATTATATATTGGCTCCACATTTGTTTTCTAAAAAATTCCATACCAATCTCTCTCCGGACATTTTCTAAGCAAAAATGATTGGCTTTATATGCAGTTTTTTCAGAATAATTAATTAGAGAATGTTAAAAGACTACTCCAAAAGGTCAAATTGAAATTAAATTACAAATGAAAACATCAAAGCTCATAATTAAGGTGCAAGGTGGTGTGGCAGCGCTGGAAATTAAATAAGACAACGTTCAACTAGACAGCTTTGGACTTTTAACTGGGATGTTATATTATATGTACCTTTTATGAGTACTCGAGGGATTTCTGCTTGTAAAATAACAAAACCCTTCTTTGCATTTTGAACCATTTAATTACCACCCAACCATTTATTATATCTCATTTACAAAATTTGAAATTCAAAACTTTCATAGAAATTTTTTAACCTGGTAAAAAAGTAAATGATATTGATTGAATTCAGAGTCGAGAGTCAAAACTTAAAAGAATCACACGGATTTTTCTTTGATTTTCAGGCATCGTGACCTGTAAGTTAAGGACTTATCATACTTTAATTTGAAATTTGAATTGAAGGTTATGAATAAGTTAGATCATATATAATAGTGCCTAGGGGTAAAGATAACATTTTTATATTTGGTCTTTTATTATGTCTCTCTAAGTTAACTATCATTGTTAGATTAGGTTGGTCCAATAGTAAAGTCCTTTGTAATATTAAAATCTTAATAATTTCAATAAATAATCATACCAATAATTTCATTCTAAAATATGCAACTAAAAATTAGATATAATTTTGCATTGACTAATTTATCCAAGTACAATGGGTTAATTACACTAACATACCTTGACTTTATCGAATCTAGCAAATTTCAAACAAATGCATAAAACTAACACAAACACCCCTTGCCGTTAGTCAACACCGTTAGAGTTAACCATTGACTTTCAAAAAGACAAAATTGACCTTAATATTGAGAAGTCGAAATTACAATTGCCCAACAAACATTGAAAAAATAATAAAAAAATATCAGTTTAAAAAAAAAAAAAAAAAAAAAAAAAACTCTCAAATATTTTTTTAAAAAAATTGATATGTTTTTTTAGAAACCAAATTGTTTTGTTTTTTATTTAAATTGATTAAAAAAAAATTAGAGCTTACGTGACAATATTTTTTTATTCATTTTTCAAAGTTTGTTGGGCAATTGTAATTTTGACTTTTCAATAGTAAGGTCAATTTTGTCTTTTTGAAAGTCAATGGTTAACTCTAACGGTGTTGACTAATGGCAAGGGGTGTTTGTGTTAGTTTTATGCATTTGTTTAAAATTTTGCTAGATTCGATAAAGTCAAGGTATGTTAGTGCAATTAACCCACGTACTACAATAGTAGAATAAAAGAACTGTTTTCACATGTATTTTTGTTTGAAATAATAAATACAATGTTATGAATTAAAATACTTGTAATGTTTTAACTCAAGCTAAATGGAATTTTAAGATCATGTCAGGCTCCATCTTATCATTCCATCATTCCAATTTTATTTCAAAATTATTCTTCTATTAGTTTTTATTTATCACAACGTTTTTTTTTTTTTTTTTTTTTTTCATGCACAATTTACAAGTTGGGAAAACTTCTGTTCAATTCATCTACAAACTTTTTTTTTTTAGAAGTAATTCATCTACAAACTTGAGATAATAATACTATAAAAAATTAGGAGCACATAAAAGGAATTAATTGCTTACGGTATTATTGCATATGCTTTTTTACATTCACTGTTCAAATTAATACCTTATACGGTATTTTTGACAGAGATATCTTTTTGAAAATCAATGCAAATAAATAAATTGAAGTGAATTATGTCTAATATTTAAATCGAATTTGGATTTTTTTTTTTTGAATTGGAAAAATATTTAAGAGAACGGAGAAGGTATCAAAGTTGAAAAAAAACTTAAAACAAAAGAAGAAAATGAAGTTAGCTTAGTGGTTTTGTCCATGGGTTCGAGTTTGTCATCCCTCTAAATCCCGAATTAATATAATATTTCAAAATAAAAAAGTGAGTAAAATCATAAATTATAAAAAGAAGATTTATTATTATTATTATTATTATTATTTGATAAAACTTGAATAAATTAATAAAACTTAAAACAAAAGAAGAAATAAATTTGTTGAGGTTGAGAAAATCATGTACTAGTTAACTAGAGAATCAAAATATTTGACCATATCAAAATCATGTACTATACGATCAAAATAAATCTTTGACTACATAATCAAAATCTTTGAACAGATCAAAATCATGTACTATACGATCAAAATAAATCTTTGACTACATAATTAAAATCTTTGAACAGATCAAAATCATGTACTATACTATCAAAATAAATTTTTGACTACATAATCAAAATCTTTGACTACATAATTCAAATCATTTAAAGCATTAAGAGTTGAATACTTGAATGGGAGTGGTTTGAGTAGCTTATGAACACTTAGAAGATATTTAATGGAGTTTTTCATTTACTAAAAACTGGAGTGAAATGGATATCCATTTTGACAAAATGGAGACCCATCAAGATGATCTCAGAATAGAAGTAGATTGGTGCATCTGTAGTCTGTACCAACATGTATGACAATATCTTTAGTTCGACCATACATGCTATTTTTGTTTTTGAAAAGATATTATTTTCCTACCGGATCATAAACAAAACTGACAATATAAAGACTTTTACCTGTCCATTTCACTTCCATAGTTCCATGCATTAATTTACTTGTATGCATTAAATTTTAATTTTGAAAATCCATTGAATACTAATTAATTTACAGCCACAATATTTTTATCTTACTATTTAAAGTAACTTGTTGGGTTAAGATAATTTATCTTTCAATTGATCGAAATCAAAGACTCTATGTGAAAAAATAATAATAATAAATAGTAATCATTTACTCAAAGATTAATTTTTGTGTTGTCATTTATAACGTAGATATGGTGTGTATGGATTCATTATGATTATGGATATTGTAGAATAACAAACACTTTGAAAATAGTTTTATGTACTGATTTGATTGCAAATAAAATGAAAACTGGAATCGGTAATCATAAAAAAGGAACCAGCATGAGAAAACATGCCAATGGAATGGGAACTTGAAAGGTTGAAAATGAAAGAGGAAAAAGGAGATTTGAAGAGAGTCAGTAATAGTACAAATGTACAATATTGCTGTCACAACCACTCAAATCTCATTCATTTCTGGGGTGAAAAGTGGTTGAAAGCTAAGATTGGGTCATAGGGAATAGGGATAGGGTTTGCAAGTCTCGCCTAATGCCAACAAAGCAATTGCCAACTGCCTAAAACATTCAGTAGACAAATAGATAGTAAATTGCTACTTAAAAGAAAATGAAAAACGAAAAACGTAAACGTTTAAGTAAATCCAGGATCGAAAGGACAATAGAAATATTGAAATTTATTTGTAGTAATCTAAAATTTATGGATTCTCAATTACTTTTAAACATGCATGTTATAAATAATCGTATGGATATAACATATATATATATATATATATATATATATATATACAGTCTTTCTATTATCAGTTCGAATTGACAATAAATATATCAGGACGAAGAATGTGGACCACAGATTATGGAGAAGTTTTAACAAGTGCATACACTTTGAGTCAAAGTATATAAATCTAGTGGTCCATATTCTTCGTCCTGATATATTTATTGTCAGTTCAAACTGATAATAGAAAATCTGTATATATATATATATATATATATATACAGTCTTTCTATTATTAGTTCGAACTGACAAAAGTTATATCAGTTCCTTGTATATGGGCCACTGGATTTAAATACTTTGACTGACAAGTGAATACAGTCAAGTCAAAGTATTTAAATCTAATGACTCACATACAAAGAACTGATATAACTTTTGTCAGTTCGAACTGATAATAGAGTTTTTGTATATATATATATATATATTATAAATACTTGACTTAATGTCATATATATTCATACATATTATTTGGAGTGATCAACAAAAGCAAAAAGATTGATCGGCTTTTCAATTCATACATCTCATTAGCATGTGTTTTGATGAATTGATCATATGATATATATATATATATATATATATATATATATATTATCAACACATAGAAGCTCATGAATTATGATCACGTTTTCCTCAATTCTAAACAAATAATAAATTGTAACTAAAAGGATAGGTCCCATCCAAAAAAAACTTTTGTTAGACATGCAATGCAAACAGTTTCATCATATCATGTGTCTCTTGTTACATGTAAAATGACAAAATAGACTTAAATTTTCATTGCTCTATCATCTATGTTATTATCACAATAATTAAAAAGTAATCCTTATCAAATAATCCAAATCTAGGTTCTATCCTCTATAAATTAACCTTTCTCTCTTCTCCATTTTTCACAATCACTTTCTCTCAAGTCTCAACATGCCCAAGTAAAATCTCTCTCTCTCTCTCTCTCTCTCTCTCTCTCTCTCTCTATATATATATATATATATATATATATGCTCTCTATCTCACTAGCTAGTACACTCACCACCACCACAGCCACCTGGCCTCCAACTTCTACTGCCAACCACCCCACACGGGCACCCACCGAGCATGGTGGCCGCAGTTCAAGATGTTTTCTTCTTCAAGTCTTGCAAACATGCTGCCAAGGCACCTCAACTTGCTGGTCTCTTGCTCCACATGTAATTCTTTTTTTTTTTCTCTCTCTCTCTGTTTTAATATTATGAGATTGCTTACTTTTTTCTTTATAGATTTATTTCACTCCAGAAATTTTGCTTTTGTGTTATTATGCATGACATTTTGAATGTTTGGTTTGTAGGATTATTAGCAACAACATTTTAAATTATTCTCATGGATCGGGAGATGTTGGGCAAACAAGGTAATATAAATTGATTTACTTTTATCTTTTTGTTTTTTTTTTTTTTTTTAAGAAATTAATTGTTGTTTTTTTTTAAAGTTATGTATGTATTTTTAAAAAGTTTTTGGGGTACCACTTTTCTCTCTTTAGATTGCAAAGAGATTCATTTTTTTTTTTATAAATAGGTAGGAAAAAAAAGATCATTTTATCAATTTTACTATTTTACCATTATATTATATTTTATATATTAAATCTTTTTGGATAAAATTATAATTTACCCAAATGATGGGTCCCATTTCTTTTTTCCTCTTTCTTTCCCTCCCATTTCCTCTCAACTTTTCCTTTCCCTCCATTTTTCCCTCCATACCAAACATACACTTCTCCCTTTTCCCTCCACTTTTCCCTCCACCCCTTTCTTTCCTCTCCCTTTTCCTCCCTACCAAACATAGCCTAAGTCAGTCACAAAAGCATAAAAAAATATTTGACCACAAAATTAATTTGACAACTTGACACAATAAGCAGAGAAGTTTTTGGGTGCATTGTATGCACCATTGCTCATTTACTCAATTTATACGTGTATTAATGTCTTTGGTTTGACCCCTTAATTAGTTGATCGTCAATCAAAGTAACCAGTCTATGGTAAAACCGTACTTTCAATTATACTGTAATGTTTGGTGATATGCGACATTTTTAATAATATTAATTATAAAATTTTTAAAAATAAAAACTTTTTAAGAACATTTTATTTACAACAGTCCATCACAATGATAAACAATTGATGATTAAATTAAAGTTGTTTTACAAAAAAATTCAAAAACTAATTGTGGTGGAGATCTGAACTCCAATCTTTAGATTGGATCTTTACTATCCATCAAATCAATTATGATGGACAGTGGAGATTTATTTTCAAGAAACTTATTTTTTTTAATTATATAAACAGTATCTATTTATTTATTTTTTGATAAATTGTATTTTTTAAAAATATTATTGGGAAGGAAATGTAATTTAAAAAAAAAAAAAAGAAGGGCATTTGATATAATAGGTGAGTTTTACCATTACAAATGTTACGTATGCACAGTAATAATTATGGTATCTAATGCAGTGGTAAAAAGTTATTTATTACTTAAAAAAGAAAAATAAGTGTTTAACCACATTTTAGATGTCAGACACTTTAAATCTATCTAACCTTCATCTTCAACCGTCCATTAAAGTGATGAACGGTCGTAGATAAAATATTTTATATATATAAAAAGCGTTTAACCTAAACCTAGTTTGACTAGTATAAATAAACAACAATAACCGTTCAAGTAGGCCTGTCTCTCAATTTCCACAAGACAACTCTCTGCTCTCTGATCTCTTTTTTCTCTTTCAAAGTTTAATTTAAATCAAACTCTTCTTCTCTTCCTCAGATCTCGTCTTTGGATTTCTTCGTTTTCTTCTCTTGTTCAGATCTCGTCTTTGGATTTCTAGATCATTGTCGTGCCCTTCAAGGCTGAATGTACTGTTACTAGTTTTCTGGAATTGATAGAACTTGTAAGAAAGGAGAGAGAGTTGGGAGAGAAGAGAATTGTAGAGAGGAGAGAATTTGATGATTAATTCGTTGCCTTACTAGCTGTTGTAACAGATTACATATACCATATTGCATGTAAATTGAAAGGACAGAAATGTAAGTTGCTCAAGCAAGTGGCCTGGAATAATTCTCTGAGACCAGCTCACAAATACAAAAAACTACATAAGCTGTAAATGGATAGTTTGCATATTTGACCCATAAGGCCCAATGTTGCTTTAGGTCCAATGAGCCCAATGGCTCTCCCATATAAGGAGGCTTATATCAGTATCTACTGATCCTTGTCTGAAACAATACAAAATCACCTTCTTCGAATCCCTAATTCCTCTCTTGAGAATGTCTTTCCCCATTTCTCTTCACTCCACCTTCCCTTCATCAATTGAACTCCTTTTTCCTCTCCTCTTCCTGACATTCCCCACCCCTTAAAGACCTGATGTCCTCACAGGTCTAAAGCTTCTGGAAAACGAGCCCGAATCACCGAGGCATCCTCCCAAGTTGCATCGTTCGGCGAGGTGTTGGACCACTGAACCAATATTTGGGCGACCGCTTGATTGTGCCTCTTCACCATCTTACCTGACAAGTAGGCCTGTCTCTCAATCTTCACCTGACAACTCTCTCATCTCCGATCTCTTTTTTCTCTTTCAAAGTTAACAATAATCAAACTCTTCTTCTCTTGTTCAGATCTCGTCTTTGGATTTCTAGATCATCTCAAGAAATCCATAGATGACATGATGACGAGAAGAAAAGTTTGGTTTAAGTCTAAACTGAACAGAGAAGAAAACGAAGAAATCCAATTCTATCTTAGTTTTCTTCATTTTGATTTGAAGTTTAAATTTTTTTTCTCCGACATTATATTGTTCTTCAGATTCGTTATTTGTTCTGTATTATTTTCTTCAGGTTTCAACTCTCTTCGTCAGATCTCTCTTGTACTCTGGTTTTAAGATTTCTTGTTTTTACTTCGTTTCTTCTACACCTTTTTATCTCCACAGGATTTTGATTTCAATTTTAATTGTTTTTTGATTTCAAAATCAACCTGAGAACTCTCGAAACATCCATAGTCTAGTTCGCCTAAACTAAACTTTTCTTCTCTTCTTCGTGTTTATATCTTAGTTTTCTTCATTTTGATTTCAAGTTAATTTTTTTTCTCAGATTATCCATTACTCTTTAGCCGTGCTTCTCTTTAATTATTATTATATGCTCCTCTCGTGATTAATTATTATATTTGCCTTCTGTGTTTTTTTGTTGGTTAGGATGTTTTTAATATGTTTGCAAAATATTGTGCATCTTTACTTGTTCTCTTAATCAGAATCTTAATATTATTTTTCCACTTATTCATGTTGTGCAACTTTGCTCGAGCCCGACAGTTCTTCGGGTTATTATTTTGTAACGTTTGGGTTGGGCCCAATTGAATGAAATGTTAAATGTGGTTTCATTCAATTGGGCCCGATTCTAAATGTTACTGGGTCTCTACTTTGTTGGACACGTCATGGGTTTTCAAACCAGATAAATAACATTTTTTTTTTTAGTTTTAATATATTTACGGTTCATATGTCACGGTTTCAAATCTGATTAGCTGCTTTTTTTTTTTTTAATCTCTTCAAAACGATACGGTTTCATATGTCACGCGTTCGAGGTATGAGATATTTTTCGTTTTATTAATAAGTTTTAAATCTAGAGAAAATAAAGAAGGAGAAAGTATTTACCGAACCAAAAAATTAAGCAGTGAAGCAAGCAAAGGATAAACCTACATATTTAAATAGTAATGAAATCAAAGAAACTATAATAGAAAATAATATAAAAACAAAGTAGATCTAGAAAAAGTATACTTACAGATTTTCAGATACGGCAGTGGCAAATCCTAAAATAAAAATGAATAGTTAGAGTATATTTATATAGCAATACGGTCGAATCCAAAGGTGATGAAAAAACCCCGTGTTGCTATATAAATATGCCATAACTATTCATTTTTATTGTAGGGTTTGTAGTATATTTTTTCTAGATCTACTTTGTTTTTGTATTTTTTTTTATTATAGTTTCTTTGATTTTTGTTACTATTTAAATATGTAGGTTTATTCTTTGCTTGCTTCATTGCTTAATTTTTTTGGTTCGGTATGTACTCTTTTCCTTCTTTATTTTCTCTAGATTTTTACTTAGAACATTTTGTCTTAGTATATATATTTTTATTATGGATCTATATTTTGAGCTATATTTCTTAATTTGAGCGTTTAAACTTAATAGGTTAATCTTTCAAACTAGTTGGTTTGGTATTTGGACTTTGATATGTGATACCCTTGTTCTTGCAATCTGTAATGCAGTTTTATGTTAGGCTTATGATTTTCTATTCTCTCCCTGTGAGTTCTTTCTTTTTAGTAGTCTTAGATCTGGTGTTCAATGTAATGTACATGTATTTTTATATCTTGCTTCTGAGCTTGCATTTGAAATGATTGTATGGTTTTTCTTGTCAAATTATATTTATGAGTTTTATATTCTGAATCGGGTCTTTCAGACTAGTTGATTTGGTAATCTGATATTGAAATAGATATAGGTTTTTTTTTTTTTTTCTGCACTGAGGTATATTGGTCTATATTTGAAACTACTTGATTTGGTAATAGATACAATTTTATCCTTGAAGTGAAATGATATCTTCGAGTAGATGCAGGTTTTTCTTTAATGGTTTGTTATTAATGAAGTAGATGGGTCTCTTGTAATTTTTCTGTTTGTTTTTATGCTCAGTTATGGTTGTTCGGTCCATGAGATTCTTGACTCCATTAAATTTGTATGATTTTGCTAAGCAGGAGGCTAAGAACATTATTAGCCTCCATTTCGCACAGAATAGGAGTCCCAGCCCGATTCCAACAAACCCAATAGATGTTTATTCACATGGAAACCTTGTTGAACATTATAAAAACACAAATAAGAATAGAAAATAAAAAAATCAACAATTAATTCATTTTTAAAAAAGTGTTACACTTACATTCTTCGGGTCTCGACGATGATCAGGATGATCGGGAAACCCCGCCACATAACCAACAACATTTTGGTCAACGGCTATAGCATCAAGCTGCTTTGATATTTCATCTATCGAATATCTCACGTGATCAAGAATCACTTAACGCTGCGAAACTCCCTAATCATTGTTCAACAAGGGTTCGATAGTTCCTTCAACAAGGTTCCAAACACAGACCCCGAACCCTTGTTGAACAATGTTGAGGGAGCTTCGCAGCGTTACGTGATTCTTGATCATGTGAGATATTCAATAGATGAAATATCGAAGCAGCTTGATGTTATAGCCGTTGACCAAAATGTTGTTGGTTATGTGGCGGGGTTTCCCGATCATCCTGATCATCGTCGAGACCCGAAGAATGTAAGTGTAACACTTTTTTAAAAATGAATTAATTGTTGATTTTTTTATTTTCTATTCTTATTTGTGTTTTTATAATGTTCAACAGGGTTTCCATGTGAATAAACATCTATTGGGTTTGTTGGAATCGGGCTGGGACTCCTATTCTATGCGAAATGGAGGCCAAGAATGTTCTTAGCCTCCTGCTTAGCACAATCATACAAATTTAATGGAGTCAAGAATCTCATGGACCGAACAACCATAACTGAGCATAAAAACAAACAGACAAATTACAAGAGACCCATTTACTTCATTAATAACAAACCATTAAAGAAAAAACTGCATCTACTCGAAGATATCATTTCACTTCAAGGATAAAATTGTATCTATTACCAAATCAAGTAGTTTCAAATATAGACCAATGTGCCTCAATACAGAAGAAAAAAAAAACCTATATCTATTTCAATATCAGATTATCAAATCAACTAGTCTGAAAGACCCGATTCAGAATATAAAACTCATAAATATAATTTGACAAGAAAAACCATACAATCATTTCAAATGCAAGCTCAGAAGCAAGATATAAAAATACATGTACATTACATTGAACACCAAATCTAAGACTACTAAAAAGAAAGAACTCACAGGGAGAGAACATAAAAGATACGGTCAAACAAAGAAGAAAATCTCTAAAGTAGTTGTATCTTTGACCCATGTTGATATGGTCAAACTAAAGATATTATCAAACTAAAGATAATAAATAGTACAGAAAAGATACGGTCAAACAAAGAAGAAAATCTCTAAAGTAGTTGTATCTTTGACCCATGTTTTTTCTTTTGATTAACTCAACTAATGAATAAATTGACAAAATCTATTAATCTGGAACCACGTATTTTTTTGAAAGTTTTCGCCATTGATAAGATTCGAGCTGCTGATCTGGAAGTTATTTGCCCAAACTACAAGCTCGTCCATCTACCAATTAAGCTACGTTTATGTTGGCAAATTAATTCCAAATTAGAGAATGGACTTGTTAGTACTTCACTCTAAATTAATTATATTGAATTTTTTAAATTTGATTTTAGTATATTAGTAGGTCTCAAATACTTATTATTGTTACCGGAGCCGATCAATTTAATAAGGGCAGGTGAGGTGGTATATATATTGTGGTAGTCATGGGTTAGTTTCTAGTATTTACTACTGCGGCAATTAAAGGCATTGTCTTAATATTGGTATGCTATGGTATTAGTGTCCGGTCATCATTATCAGAGATGCTTTTAATCTCTCTTTAAGTATTTTCTTACTTTTGGTTTTATAAACATATGTTTAGGCTCGTTTGACACACCGTATTGTATTGTATTGGATTATACTAGATTATGTAGGATTTGATTTGATTGAACTGTATTATTTTTATGCAATCCTGTGTTACGTTTCCATGTGAAGAAACATTTGTTGGGTTTGTTGGATGCTTCTAAGAATCAGGCTAGGAGGAGGTATATCTCACTTATGGTGACAACTATTCGACTGTCTTTCTTGATCTCATGTTTCGTCTCGCCAATGGGGGCTGTGCTAGCATTGAAAAGCAGCATGCTGAGCTCAAGACGATGTCTGCTGTGGTCATCACTAGGAGACTGCAGAGGCTGGCTGAGGGTGGAGGGTTGCCAATTATCGGGCGTATAAGAATTACGAGGAATCACAAGAGTTTATGTTATCCATTTGTGCTGAGCTAGGTTGTTTTGATAATATGTTTTCATCGCTTATATCTCGCAGTAAAAAAGATTGAGCTTAGGGTATTTGGAGAGTGATACAGTTTGTCATGTGTTTAAGTTTTGGTTATTTAACTCACTATTTTGTTGACTTTTGGTACTTATGGGCAGATGCTTTCTTGCTAAATTAGATAATTATTTAATATAAAATTTTTTCATTGCATTGACTAATTCTTTATTACTTGTTCATTAAAACTTAAATCCTTTTGGTTTGAAGTAATTTAAATCTTTTTTCAAGCAAAAATAAAAAGAAATCTAATTCCAGTTATCTGATACACTTTTTTATCTATTACTATTTTTTTTTTAATAATTTCAAATTTTATTAACATCCATTACATTTACTTTTGCCTAATCAAATGGTAGTTATTAAGTCCAATAGTGCCTAATCAAATGGTAGTTATTAAGTCCAATAGGGTTATTAGACTATTAAAGTAGTATGACCCATAAAAATGACGAAATTACACCAAATCTACACTAGGAATAATAACTACTCAAATGTAGAAACAACTTTCCAAATAAGCTACAATAAACTCCCATGCTATTAACCAAACATAGTCAAACTTAACCCATGTTTATTGTAATAAAATTCTAATAAAGTTATTGGGATTTAATCTCCCAACAATGTAGTTTTACCCCATGTTTATTTGTTATAAAATTACTATAAATAATCACGAGGTTATATAATAAAAAGTCAATTACCATTTAATTGATTGGGCCACCAATTGGACCTTATCCATACCCGATTTAATAGGACTCCGGCCCGCCTAAGTCCTATTACATCCTCCCTGATTCCCAGCAAGCAGCCTGTAAATCTCCACTAAGCTGACCCGACACATTGTCAGCCCTTATATCCATACCCGATTCAATAAGACTCCGACCCGCCTAATCCCAGTTACATTCACTGGTTTTGACAATGACAGCTTTTAAAGCTATACTCTACAGTCTTCAATCTCCCACAGTCCCACACTCCCACTCATGACTTTGAATCTTCTATATTTATTTTTAGTTGTTTGAGGAGATTAAGAACAACCCAGCATTATGATCATTATGTTATATAAGTAGCAGCATTCAATTTCCAAGCCATGGATATCAGTATGTATTCAATTGCATGAAAATGGTCGGCTATTTTGGTTATATTGCTGTATTGGTTAGTGGGTCGATTAACCTTCTGTATCCTATAAGAATTAACTATCAATGTTTAATTGTTTATAATGACAATTTAAACAAGTGATTGAACAAATTAACTTGCATCATACCGCTAATGTTTTAATATATATATATATATATATATATACGGATTTTCGAACTGATAATAGAAAGACTGTATATCGGATTTTCTATTATCAGTTCGAACTGACAATAAATATATCAGGACGAAGAATGTGGACCACTAGATTTACATACTTTGAATCAAAGTGTATGCACTTGTCAAAACTTCTCCATAATTTGTGGTCTACATTCTTCGTCCTGATATATTTATTGTCAGTTCGAACTGATAATAGAAAGACTGTATATATATATATACCTAGTAATTAAGATTCAATATAATCAAAAGCTTCACAGAACTTTTTATGCAACGCTTTATAAAAAAGAAATATGTTTATATTTTCAAATTAGATTGTTGGTCGCTTGTAATTTTGACAAATTTTATGAGAAATGAGTGAAAATAATTCGTTTTTGAAAATCCAAAATCTTCTAATTCAAGATTAGAGCAGAAAATGTTTTTAAAAAAGCAAAGAGCCCACTAGTTATTGACTTGCAAATGTGTTACCGGCTTCGTACAAACAGGTGGGTGTATTCGACCCAGAACTTCGTCGGGTCGTTTGACGGCGCACAACAGACAATCTTGCCCAAGTACCAGGACCCAGAAACCCGACGTCGTCTGATGAGATCTCGATGTGGGTTCCGGGCTTGAAGGGAGTGGATGAGCTCTGGGTCCTGGTGGTTCTTGGTTTGGACTTGGAATTGGAAGACATTTCTGGAGTTTTGAGAGTTTTGTGGTGGGTTAGGGTTTGGATTTGGCGGGATCACGAAGAGTTTTGGTTTCGTGGATGCGATATTTAAGAATATTTTTTTATATTGATCACTTTCGTATATGGAAAATATAGGGATATTTTAATTAAAGTGTCGATATTTACTTCTTTGATTGTGAATAAAGTGTTTGGTCTCATTTTATTTATATTTCCGATTTTTTGAAACATTACAATAATGCAAGATTTAGGTGAAAGAGGGACTCGAACTCAGAAGCCCAGGAGTGAGAGGCAAAGCACCAGCTCGTCTTATCTAATTTCCGATCAGTAAAAGTTCTTTAGCTAAATTCTTTCTTAAACCATTAATTAGCAATTAGTTACCATAAAACTCATTACTATACCAATTTTGACACGCACAAACGTTGAAGTTGGCTTTAAAGTTCGAACCTTTACTTTCAAAACAATAATCTTTGAAGTTTGAACTCTATGACTTTGGCTACAATACTGAACCATCTCTCTACCTCCATCAAATCATCTTTTAATCCAAAACCCATCTTCAAACCAACCATAAACCTCTCAATCTTAGAGAACTGCTTACAGAAATGTCAAAATTTCAAACGATTCACTCAAATACTCTCCCAAATGATTCTCACAGGCTTTATCACAGACACCTTTGGTATCAAAAGAAAAAAGGGGCATTTGAGAAGTAAATATATAAGGATAATGCTTAGGTATTGACAAGGTATTGACCAACCAATAGGGTTTTGTTATATGACCCATTTGTGAAAAATGTAAGGAGATAAATGTAAAAAGTTTAAAGAAAAAATCCACATAGTAACACCTTATTGGTTGGGTCATTGCCTTGGTTACTGACCGGTCAGTACCAAACAATTTCTGGTATATAATAGGTGAGTTTAATAAATTGTCTATTAAAAAAAAAAGATATTTATTGTTTGAAAAATGAGTGGTCCCCAATTGATAGCTTCAAGATCTCGAGCAGTGTGACAACTATAGGTTGGTGAGGCATTTGTTTCTCAACCAAACAAATCTTGAAACTTATCTCTTTATCTTTAAAGTTTAAAAAAATAAGAAAAAAAAGCAGAAAAATTAAAAAAAAACAATTCAGACATTTTAAAAAATAAAATTGAAGAAAACATTTCTTAGGACCTTAAAAATAATTAAAAGTGAAATTCAAGAAGAAAAAATAAAACAGTTGAGGCTTAAATATTTTTTTAAAAACTTTTTTTATTTATTTAAGAAAACATTTTTTAGAAGCTCAAAAACAATCATAGTAAGTCGGTCACAAAAGCATAAAAAAATATTTGACCATAAAAATAATTTTACAACTTAACATGATAAGCAGAGAAGTTTTTGGATACATCGTACGCACCATTGCTCTTTTACTCAATTTATATGTGTATAAGGGTCTTTGGTTTGATCCCTTAATTAATCGATCGTCAATTAAAGATAACCGATCTATGGGTAAAACCGTACTTTCAATTATATTGTAATGTTTGGTGATATGCGACATTTTTTATAATATTAATTATGTAAATAATATTAATTATCATAAAATTTTAAAGAATAAAAACTTTTTAAGAACATTTTATTTCCAACCGTTCATCACAATGATAGAGGATTGATGATTAAATTAAAGTTGTTTTATAAAAAATTCAAAAAATAATTGCGGTGGAGATCTGAACTCCAATCTCCAGATTGGATCTTCACTATCCATCAAATCAATTATGATGGACAGTGGAGATTTATTTTCAAGAAACTTATTTTTTTTAATTATATAAACAGTATCTATTTATCTATTTTTTGATAAATTGTATTATATAAAAATATTATAGGGAAGGAAATGTAATTTTAAAAAGGGGGAATGCTATCTACCTTTCCCATTTACCTTTCCCACTCATTGTTTGACACGTGTACACTTTTTCATTTAATAAAAAGCTTTAACTTTTTGCTACAAAACTTGTTTACATGTTTACCCTTGATGGTTGCTTTTATCATTTCATTAATAAGGGGTAAATATTTCATTAAAAAGCTCTCGTCCTTGGATTTCTTCGTTTTCTTCTCTGTTCCGTTATTTGTCCTTCATCGGAGAAAAAGCGGGCAAGGGAAGAGCCTTTCCAACAAGGCCTATTTGGTGCATTCTGAACGATCTGGGAGATAACGTTGTGCGGATCAGGGCTATTTCTGTGTTGAGGCCGGATTGGAGGGTATATCATGTTAATCTCTGTGCAATCCTGTAATGATCTAGTTATTTCCAGATCAAAACCAGTCCAATAATCAACTAATACTAGCTGATTTGGTTGATTGCAGATTCAAGAACTTTTGGAAAAGCAAAGATGAAAGACTGGAAGTAGAAGATAGAATAGGTCGAGAGAAAAGAGAGACAGAGAAGAATTAGAATTTAGGAAGAAATATATTTTCATTCGATAAATGTAAAATATTCCTTACATTTTGTTAGAACAGACTCATTGTAGAAAAAGACAAACTTGATAATAGGACAAAGTGGAAGGATCCACTGCTCCTAGACACATAACAAAATAAACATGCAGCTACCTAAACGGTGCTGTTTTGGAAAGCAATAAAACTCTAATCAGGCTACCATACGGTGCCGTTTTAGGAAAGCCAACAAACCCTAAATAGACAACAAAACGACCTCGCTTTGAGTTCCCCAAATGAGCTATAAAAGCATTCTCTTCTTCAGACAAGTCCTCCAAACCAACGCAGCTTCTGTCTTTTGAAAAACACACACTCTCTCTCTTAGAAGTTACTCCACCTTCTCACTAAGAACTTCTTCAAACCTTTTCCTTCCAAGATAATTCTATCCCCAAAACGCCATCCTGACAAATCCTCGTCTTTCACCTTAGGCCAAACGAGCCTATCTTTGAGTGAGATGGGTGGTTGTATCTGGGACGTCTTTTTCTTCTTGCATATTTTCATCAGGTTTCAACTCTCTTCGTCAGATCTCTTCTCTTACTCTGGTTTTAAGTTTTCTTGATTTTACTTCGTTTCTTCTACACCTTTTAACTCTTCAGGATTTTGATTTCAAGTTTAATTTTTTTTGATTTCAAACTCAACCTGAGAACTCTCGAAACATCCATCGTTTAGTTCGCATAAACCAAACTTTTCTTCTCTTCGTGTAGAACTCTTAGTTTTCTTCGTTTTGATTTCAAGTTAAATTTTTTTTTTCTCAGATTATCTAATTATTTTTAGCTGTGTTCTTTCAGATCCGTTACTTTTTCTGTATTATTTTCTTCAGGTTTCAATTCTCTTATGTTACTCTGGTTTCTTCGTTTCATATACACCTGTCAACTGGTTCATATTTCTAAAGTTCCTTCTCTCGTGATTTTTAGATTCTATCATTTTATTTTGTTTCCCTTTAACTATTATTATACGCTCCTCTCGTGATTAATTATTATATTTGCCTTCTGTGTTTTGTTGGTTAGGTTGTTTTTAATGTTTGCAAAATATTGTGCATCTTTACTTTCTCTTAAATCAGAATCTTAATATTTTTCTTCACTTATTCATGTTGTGCAACTTTGTTCGAGCCCAACAATTCTTCTGGTTATTATTTTGTAACGTTTGGGTTTGGCCCAATTGAATGAATGTTTCATTCAATTGGGCCCGAATCTAAATGTTACGGGTCTCTTTCATTCAATTGGGGCTGAGTCTAAATGTTACGGGTCTCTACTTTGTTGGACAACTTGTGCTCTATCCAAACCAGATAAGTTACATTACATAATAGGAGTCCCAGCCTGATTCTTAGAAGCATCCAACAAACCCAATACATCTATTGGGTTTGTTATTGGGTTTGTTGGATGCTTCTAAGAATCAGGCTGGGACGAGGTATATCTCACTTATCGGTGACAGCCATTCGACTGTCTTTCTTGATCTCATGTTTCGTCTCGCCAATGGGGGCTGTGCTAGCATTGAAAAGCAGCATGCTGAGCTCAAGTCGATGGCTGATGTGGTCATCACTAGGAGACTGCAGAGGCTAGCTGAGGGTGGAGGGTTGCCAGTTATCGGGCGTATAAGGATTACGAGGATTCACAGGAGTTTATGTTATCCATTTGTGCTGAGCTAGGTTGTTTTGATAATATGTTTTCATCGCTTATATCTTGCAGTAAAAAAGATTGAGCTTAGGGTATTTGGAGAGTGATACAGTTTGTCATGTGTTTTGAAGTTACGGTTATTTTGACTCACTGTTTTGTTGACTTTTGGTACTGATGGGCAGATGATTTCTTGCTAAATTTTATAATTATTTAATATAAATTTTTTTCATTGCACTAACTAATTCTTTATTACTTGTTCATTAAAACTTAAATCCTTTTGGTTTGAAGTAATTTAAATCTTTTTTCAAGCAAAAATAAAAAGAAATCTAATTCCCGTTACCTGATACATTTTTTTTTATCTAATACTACTATATTTTTTTAATAATTTCAAATTCTATTAACATCCATTACATTTACTTTTGCCTAATCAAATGGTAGTTATTAAGTCCAATAGGGTTATTAGACTATTATAGTAGTATGACCCATAAAAATGACGTAATTACACCAAATCTACACTAGGAATAATAACTATTCGCATGTAGAAACAACTTTCCAAATAAGCGACAATAAACTCCCATGCTATTAACCAAACATAGTCAAACTTAACCCATGTTTATTGTAATAAAATTCCAATAAAGTTATTGGGATTTAATCTCCCAACAATGTAGCTTTAACCCATGATTATATGTTATAAAATTACTATTAATAATCACGAGGTTATATAATAAAAAGTCAATTACCATTTAATTGATTGGGCCACCAATTGGACCTTATCCATAAATAAATTGAAGTGAATTATGTCTAATATTTAAATCGAATTTGGATTTTTTTTTTTGAATTGGAAAAATATTTAAGAGAACGGAGAAGGTATCAAAGTTGAAAGAAAACTTAAAACAAAAGAAGAAAATGAAGTTAGCTTAGTGGTTTTGTCCATGGGTTCGAGTTTGTCCTCCCTCTACATCCCGAATTAATATAATATTTCAAAATAATGAGTAAAATCATAAATTATGAAAAGAAGATTTTTTATTATTATTATTATTTGTTAAAACTTGAATAAATTAATAAAACTTAAAACAAAAGAAGAAATAAATTTGTTGAGGTTGAGAAAATCATGTACTAGTTAACTAGAGAATCAAAATATTTGAACATATCAAAATCATGTGCTATACGATCAAAATAAATCTTTGACTACATAATCAAAATCTTTGAACAGATCAAAATCATATACTATACTATCAAAATAAATTTGTTGAGGTTGAGAAAATCATGTACTAGTTAACTAGAGAATCAAAATATTTGAACATATCAAAATCATGTAATATACGATCAAAATAAATCTTTGACTACATAATCAAAATCTTTGAACAGATCAAAATCATGTACTATACTATCAAAATAAATTTTTGACTACATAATCAAAATCTTTGACTACATAATTCAAATCATTTAAAGCATTAAGAGTTGAATACTTGAATGGGAGTGGTTTGAGTGGCTTATGAACACTTTGAAGATATTTAATGGAGTTTTTCATTTACTAAAAACTGGAGTGAAATGGAGACCCATCAAGATGATCTCATAATAGAAGTAGATTGGTGCATCTGTAGTCTGTACCAACATGTATGACAATATCTTTAGTTCAACCATACATGCTATTTTTGTTTTTGAAAAGATATCATTTTCCTATCGGATGATAAACAAAACTAACAATATAAAGACTTTTACCTTTCACTTCCATAGTTCCATGCATTAATTTACCTGCGTGCATTAAATTTTAATTTTGAAAATCCATTGAATACTAATTAATTTACAGCCACAATATTTTTATCTTACTATTTAAAGTAACTTGTTGGGTTAAGATAATTTATATTTCAACTGATCAAAATCAAAGACTCTATGTGAAAAAAAATAATAAAAAATAGTAATCATTTACTCAAAGATTAATTTTTGTCTTGTCATTTATAACGTAGATATGGTGTGTATGGATTCATTATGATTATGGATATTGTAGAATAACAAACACTTTGAAAATAGTTTTATGTACTGATTTGATTGAAAATAAAATGAAAACCGGTATAGTTAATCATAAAAAAGGAACCAGCATGAGAAAACATGCCAATGGAATGGGAACTTGAAAGGTTGAAAATGAAAGAGGAAAAAGGAGATTTGAAGAGAGTCAGTAATAGTACAAATGTACAATATTGCTGTCACAACCACTCAAATCTCATTCATTTCTGGGGTGAAAAGTGGTTGAAAGCTGAGATTGGGTCATAGGGAATAGGGATAGGGTTTGCAAGTCTCGCCTAATGCTGCAATAAAAAAAAAAAAAAAAAAAATGTCTCGCCTAATGCCAACAAAGCAATTGCCAACTGCCTAAAACATTCGGTAGACAAATAGATAGTAAATTCCTACTTAAAAGAAAATGAAAAACGAAAAACGTAAACGTTTAAGTAAATCCAGGATCAAAAGGACAATAGAAATATTGAAATTTATTTGTAGTAACCTAAAATTTATGGATTCTCAATTACTTTTAAACATGCATGTTATAAATAATCGTATGGATATAACATATATATATATACAGTCTTTCTATTATGAGTTCGAACTGACAATAAATATATCAGGAAGAAGAATGTGGACCACAGATTATGGAGAAGTTTTAACAAGTGCATACACTTTGAGTCAAAGTATGTAAATCTAGTGGTCCATATTCTTCGTTCTGATATTTATTGTCAGTTCAAACTGATAATAGAAAATCTGTATATATATATAAATACTTGACTTAATGTCATATATATTCATACATATTATTTGGATTGATCAACAAAAGCAAAAAGATTGATCGGCTTTTCAATTCATACATCTCATTAGCATGTGTTTTGATGAATTGATCATATGATATATATATATATATATATTATCAACACATAGAAGCTCATGAATTATGATCACGTTTTCCTCAATTCTAAACAAATAATAAATTGTAACTAAAAGGATAGGTCCCATCCAAAAAAAACTTTTGTTAGACATGCAATGCAAACAGCTTCATCATATCATGTGTCTCTTGTTACATGTAAATGACAAGACAGACTTAAATTTTCATTGCTCTATCATCTATGTTATTATCACAATAATTAAAAAGTAATCCTTATCAAATAATCCAAATCTAGGTTCTATCCTCTATAAATTAACCTTTCTCTCTTCTCCATTTTTCACAGTCACTTTCTCTTAAGTCTCAACATGCCCAAGTAAAACCTCTCTCTCTCTCTCTCTCACTCTCTCTCTCAACATGCCCAAGTAAAATCTTTCTCTTCCTCAGATCTCGTCTTTGGATTTCTAGACAATCTCAAGAAATCCATATATATATATACAACAATAACCGTTCAAGTAGGCCTGTCTCTCAATCTTCACCTGACAACTCTCTCATCTCCGATCTCTTTTTTCTCTTTCAAAGTTAACAATAATCAAACTCTTCTTATCTTGTTCAGATCTCGTCTTTGGATTTCTAGATCATCTCAAGAAATCCATAGATGACATGATGACGAGAAGAAAAGTTTGGTTTAAGTCTAAACTGAACAGAGAAGAAAACGAAGAAATCCAATTCTATCTTAGTTTTCTTCATTTTGATTTGAAGTTTAAATTTTTTTTCTCCGACATCTGTTATTGTATATTGTTCTTCAGATTCGTTATTTGTTCTGTATTATTTTCTTCAGGTTTCAACTCTCTTCGTCA